>LR738714.1:484519556-484621281 GCA_902687465.1 Secale cereale
GGGGGGGGGAAGAAACGTCCCAAATGAATGGTATCTTTTGGAACTGCAGAGGAGCAGGGAAAAAAGGGATGATGACCTGCTTCTCTGATCTAATTAAAGATCATTCCCTTGAATTTTTGTGTTTGCAGGAGACTATGAAGAAGAATTTTTCTTCTAGCTTCTTTAGAAATATTGATCCCTTTAAAAAATTTGCTTGGAATTGGATTCCCTCTACAGGTAAGTCTGGAGGCTTACTTGTAGGGGTGAAAAAATAAAGGTTTGATATAGTTTCTTGGTCTATAGGTAGCTATATTCTTCAAGTTACTGTATTTGATAGTACCAAAAATTGTGTTTGGGCTATCCTCAATGTTTATGGGGCTGCTCATGATGAACAGAAGGAAGTTTTCCTTTCTGAAATGGCTAGCTTCTGTAGCCATCTGTCTATGCCCTTTATAATTGGAGGAGATTTTAATATCCTTAGACACTGTGGAGAGAAAAATAAAAAAAATGGTTCATTCACAGCACAGTGATAGGTTTAATGCCATTATCAATGCTATGTGTTTGAGGGAGATTTATGTTGAGGGAGGGAAATTTACATGGACGAACAATCAGAAACACCCTACCCTAGAAAAATTGGACAGGATTCTTATGAATGGAGAATGGGAAGATTTATTTCCTTTAGTTGCAGCCAGAAAGCTGGCTAGGGATGTCTCTGATCACAACCCTCTCCTATTATAAACTCATGAAGCTTGCCCCCAACCTCCTAAACAAAGAGAATTCCGGTTTGAGATGACCTGGATGACTAATGAAGAATTTCTTCCTTTAGTCAGTAAAATTTGGCAAAAACCAGTTAGAGCTTCTGATCCTATAGATGTTCTGAATATCAAATTGAAACGTTTCAAAACTTTTTTTAAGGGGTGGGGGTCAGATAAGTTTGGCCACGAGAGAAAAAGAAAGAAAGCTATTAAAGAGGAACTAGCTGATATAGAATTTATGGAAGAATGTGCACCCCTTGATGCTGATAGTTTAGATAGACGTGCTACCCTAAAAGGTGAATTACAGCAACTTATGGCTAATGAAGAACTGTTCTGGCTCCAACAATCCCATGAGACATGGCTGTTGAAAGGAGACCAGAACACTGCTTTCTTCCATAAGATTGCCAATGGTAACAAAAGAAAAAACACTATACAATCTTTTTCTTGTGGGGATACGATCGTTGAGGGGACGGAGAACCTGATCAAACATGCTACTGAATACTACAAAGAGCTGTTTGGTCCTGCACCTGGAAATCTTTTCCATTTAGACCCTGAAACATGGGGGGAAGATGAGAAAATTAATAGTGAAGAAAACAATTTTCTAACTAGACCTTTCAATGAGGAAGAAGTTAAAAAAGCTCTGTTCTCCATGAAAAACAATAGAGCGCCAGGTCCTGATAATATCCCAGCAGAATTCTATCGATTCTGTTGGGATGTTGTTAAACAAGATATTATGAACTTGTTTGCAGCTTTCCACGAGGGATTGCTGAATGTGGAAAGATTGAACTATGGGATTATCACCTTAATTCCTAAAATCAATGGTGCAAAAAAAATACAAGAATTCCGTCCTATTTGTTTGTTGCGATGCCCTTATAAACTTATTACCAAAGTGCTGGATAATCGAGTGGCGATGTTAGCTGATAAGCTTATCAGTAGGCACCAAAACGCTTTTATCAAAAAACGCAACATTATGGATGGGATCTTAACTCTACATGAGGTTTTGCATCATACTAAAGTTAAGAAAAAATTCGGTGTTGTTCTAAAACTCGACTTCGAGAAGGCTTATGATAAAGTAAACTGGGACTTTCTTTTGGAATGTCATCAGATGAGAGGTTTTGACAAAAAATGGTGCGGTTGGATTAGACAAATTCTGCAGAATGGTACTATCAGTGTCAAAATTAATAATACTGTGGGGCCTTATTTTCAAAGTAAGAAAGGAGTACGTCAAGGAGACTCCATTTCTCCCTTCCTGTTTAACCTAGCTGCTGAATGTCTTACGAAAATGATTCTTAATGCTCAAAAGAATGGTTTGATTGTGGGTTTAGCAGCTGATCTCATTCCAAATGGTATTGCTATTCTGCAATACGCTGATGATACAGTTCTTTGCATCGAAGAAGATGTAGATAAAGCGAGAAATCTCAAACTTTTGCTATATCTGTTTGAGCTTATGTCTGGCCTGAAAATCAACTTTCTTAAAAGCGAAGTGCTTTGTGTGGGAGGAGATGATTCTATTCTGCGGAAATATGCTGATCTATTTGATTGTCAAATAGGTCATTTTCCTATGAAATACCTGGGGGTGCCGGTTAGTTATTCCACTCTGAGAAACTCGGATTGGGAATACATCGCAATTAGATACCTTAAGAGCTGTGAATCGTGGATAGGCAATGCTACTTCTTCTGGGGGAAGACTAACATTGTTAAATTCCTCCCTTTCGAGCATCGCATATTATTATATGTCGATGTTCCTGCTTTCGAAGTCTTTTATTGAGAGGCTCGATAAATATCGTCGTAAATTCTTTTGGTGTGCTGGCCTGGTTAAGAAAAGATACCATCTGGTAAAATGGACCAGGGTTTGTAGGTAAAAAAATAAAGGTGGGCTGGGTGTGAAGGACCTTCACAAACAGAATGTTGCTTTATTGGCGAAATGGTGGTGGAAACTGGATACGGGGGAAGGATTATGGCAGGAGGTGGTTAAAGCTAAATACCTTAAGAACAATTCTGTTGCAAGTGTAAGGCCAAAGTTCCAAGATTCCCCCGTGTGGAAAGCTTTACTCAAAGTTAAAAATGTCTATATGGCTGGGAGGAAGGTGATTGTCAATAGTGGTGATATTGCCAGAGTATGGCAAGATCCGATTGGCACCTATCCACCTATCTGTGACTTATATCCTGAACTGTTTAGTATTGTGTACCATCGAGAGGATACAATTGCTCAGTTTAGAAATCGTGCATATGATAGTTTATTCAGGCGTAGACTGAATACTGACCTTAACAACCATTTTGAGGAGGTTAAAAAAATGGTGGCTAATGTGGATAGTTCTGCTGGTTCCGATAAGATTGAATGGGAGGGGGGACCTAAAGGCAGATATACTACCAAATCAATGTATGCTTACTTAGAGAAAAATCTGGCTGGTTGCGATTATAGATGGATTTGGAAGGCCAAAATACCTGTTAAGATTCAGATCTTTCTTTGGCAATTATTCCAAGATGCCATCCTGACAAGGGATGTCATGAAACGACGTAATTGGGCTGGTAACCCTAGTTGTTCCTTTTGTGATTGCAAGGAAACATATCTCCACTTGTTCTTTCTTTGTCAAGTAGCTAGAATTGCATGGCGTACAGTAGGTGCGATGCTGGGGACGGACTTATGTCCTAATAATCTCTGTCAATTTTATTCTTGGTGCTATGCTTTTCTTCCTCATGGAAAGATGCATTTTACTGTCGGTTTGGCAGCTATCTGTTGGTCTATTTGGAATCGTAGAAATCAGGCTACATTTGAATTCAAGAAACTATCGTCTCCTTTTGAGATTGTTTTCACTGCCTGTATGCATTTATCATATTGGGCAGGACTCCTGAAGGGCCAAGAAAAAGTGGAACTGGAGCATGGTGCGAAGATGCTGAAGGAGAACGCTAAGGAGATGATGAGACTCTGCTCGACGGCATACACTGGAGAAGTTGTGGAGTGATTTAGCTGGAGAATCGCCCGGATGTTTGAGACTTGTTTTTGGGAGGCTTAATCTAGTATCCCTCTCTAAGTGCTGTCCTTTCTATGTGGACTGTAATAAGACTTTGACTGTGGTCGTTTTAGTTGCGTAGTTAAAGTGTTCCAGGGTTTTTGCCTCGTAGTGGTTGTTTCGATTGCGAACAATCACAGCGGGTTTCCCTGGAATGCTTGAACTCGCTTTTTCCCTTTCCCTTTGGTGTGTAACACTGGACTATGATGTATTTCCGTTATGCTTTAATGGAAAGGGGATTAGCCCGGTTCAAAAAAAAAAACAATACATACCCATTGACCAAGACCCCTCAAGAAAAATAAAACAATACATATCCCATTTATGTTATTTTAAAAAAATTCCAGGATTTTTTTTTTGTTTATGGTCTATATTGTTGTTTTGATTGTCATGCTTTTGTTTCACAGAAGAAAATAGTTAAACGAGGGAGTATATCTTCTTTGTTCGTGCTATATGAAACAGTTCTAATGACATGCAGAAATATTTTCCCTTGAATACGTGAGCATATTATAGCGGAGGATGGGACATATTTTTAAGAGAATATTTTTAATATCGAATATTGACATGTGTAGATGTTTTTCACAAAGGGCGGGATATGGATATAAATTAAGGGACTGACTCATCACTACAGAAAAAAAACATATGTTGTCATGTGTTTAGTGACGAGAAATGATTCTTCACGTTTTATATTAT
Source organism: Secale cereale (assembly GCA_902687465.1). Lineage (NCBI taxonomy): Eukaryota > Viridiplantae > Streptophyta > Magnoliopsida > Poales > Poaceae > Secale > Secale cereale. The sequence continues at coordinate 484,523,991 of LR738714.1, forward strand.
AAAGCAACAACCGAGCAAATAACCACGGATATAGAAAGCAAAGATAGGCAACATAAGGATACAAGATGCTACGGAACAACTACATTGACATGTGTTTAGTTGTAAGCCTTTTTTGAGAATTATGTGTAGCCGTATAAACCGAGTGTGAATTATGGACGTCACGACTTACAGACATGTAAGCCGAGTCCAAAACGTAAAACCCGTGGCAAAAAAATTGAACTCTCGGCTTATATCTCTGAACGACAAGACATGCCAGTAATACGCTCGGTGTATAGTAGGCTCTCGACATATTGAGTGAAATGCACTCGGCTTATACTCAACGCTCGTCTTACATCATGTACAAAAAATATAGATCAATTCACGTGAATTTATTATTTGAGACCGATGAACAAACTTCATAGAAAAAATACATTTGAAGGAATATTGTTTCATATATAATATATTAATATGATAATGTGTTTTATTTGGCAACTTTTTATTTCATATGCATGAATATCTTATTTTATGCATATAAACGATCTCCATGGATGATGAAACATGTATGAAGAAAAAGGCTTTTCCATGTGGAAGATTTTTTTTGTCGGAATAGTTTGTCACATCCCAAAATTTTCAAATTTAGGATGTGAACATAGAAACATATGCATAGCATTTTGGTGTTTTGGAATTTATTTGACTATTTTATAAATCTAAAATTCAATTTGGGGTTTATTTAATAGGCATCTAAAACCCTTTACATGAAAATGGATTTTCAAAATATGCATACGGGTTGGAAAATATATTTCATTTTAAATCTTTTTGAACACAAAAATTTCAAATAAAAACTAGGTTATATATATAACCTAGTTTTTATTTGAAATTTTTGTGTTAAAAAAGATTTAAAATGAAATGAATTTGGGCCAATTCAAATCCCATTCAAATTCCTGGTTAACAAGAAAAAAGGCCCATCCAGCCAGCCGGGCAAGCCGACCGAGCTAACTAGCCCAGCCGCGCGCACGAGCGTTAAAAAAAATAATATGGTACGACCATGATCTAATTATGGCCACCTCCTCAATATTGAATGGACACCACACCCCATCTCTCTCTCTCTCTCTCTAACACACGGAACCCACCCGTCGGCATTCCGCATGAACAACCGAGGCCCCGCCTTCCGGCTGCCGGCATCCACCTCCCCACGAATCCCACGAGCCTCGACGAGCCCCTGTAAATACCCCTTGACCTCCTCTCTCATTCTTACATCTCACAAGCACCTATGTGCCGCCAGGTCGCTCAGAATCGTCCAAGAGTCGCCGTATTTCCTGCCACACTCTAGCGAGACATTCCGTCGACGCAGATGAGTCTCCACATCTATTTTGTCTCTGGTCGATGTGCTTTTCTGTTCTCTACCCTTCTAACCTATCAGCTTGTCCAAGGGAGCACCGGAGCAACGAGCCCGAGCACTTTCCCGCGCACCCGAGCGCCACCAGAGCTCTGGCGAGCTGCCAGCGCTGCAGGAGGATGAGTCTGACGGCGCAGAGGCCACCTATGAGTTCGCCGTGATCAGCTGCACGCCGACGACCTTTTCCCGAGCCTCAACGACCACCGGAGACGTTGCAACCGTTGAATTGACGGGGAACATTGCATGGAAAACAATTTGTTTCCTAAGAAACACCCAAGATCTAATCTATGAAGATGCTAGCAACGAGAGGGAAGTGTGTCTACTTACCCTTGTTGATCGGAAGTGTTAACTATCTAATGATCGTGGTTGGTGTACTCGTACTCGTGTCGCGATCCAATTTGATCCAAGCACCGCACGTGCGGCACCTCCGAGATTAGCACACGTTCGGCTCGGTGACGTCTCCGCCTTCTTCATCCAGCAAGAGAGGGTGGAGAGGTAGATGGGATTCTGAAAGTGCAATTAATCACCGGGTGGTTTTGGTAATTCATAAAAACATATATCTCACTTAACTAATATCCATTTGAGTGAAAGTTTTCAGGAAGTTCAATGATTCGCATGGCAAGGACTAGAGATGTGGACCCCTCAAAATGCAAAGGACATAGATAGGCAAAAGCTCAAGATTCTACATTTTTGGTTAAGTGATCCAAGATCACATTGAGTCCATAGGAAAGCCAATACTATTAAAAGGGGATGAGGTTTTGATAATGATCTGGTTGCTCAAGTGCTTAGTGATATTGCTCCAAAACCCTCAGGCACTTTCTAAAAAAAATCAAAACCCTAAGTCCAACTCAGTCCCACTGAAACTTCCCTATCCGGCCACCGAGTTCATCTGGACAACTGCCACAGCGAAACCCCAACAAATCGGATCAACCGATATGGATCTCGGTCTCACCGAGATGGCCTTGCCAACTCTGTGTCATTTGTTGCAATTATTTCAGTCCTACCAAGATGATGCAATCGGCGCCACCGAGATGGCTCGCCAACATTTTGTTGCCTTATTGCTTCACTTCGGTCGTACCGAGTTGATGCAATCGGTGCCATCGAATCGAGGTTTCCCCAACCATTGCACATCAGTCCCTCTGAGTTGTTTCCATTCGGTCCCACCGATACCTCCCACGTTCATATCTTTTATACAGGTCGATGCCACCAAGGTTTCTGATCGATGACACCAAGTTGGGTCAAAAGTGTGTGACAGTTGGATTTTGTGTGGAGGCTATATATACTCCTCCACCCCTCTTATTATGTAAGAGAGCCATCATAACATGCCTACACTTCCACTACTCATATTTTGAGAGAGAACCACCTACTCATGTGCTGAGATCAAGAGTTTCCATTCCTACCATTTGAACCTTGATTTCTAGCCTTCCCCAAGTTGCTTTCCACTCAATTCCTTCTTACACCATAGCCAAATCTGTGAGAGAGAGTTGAGTGTTGTGGAGACTATCATTTGAAGGACAAGAGTAAGGAGTTCATCATCAACACACTGTCTATTACCTTTTGGAGAGTGGTGCCTCCTAGATTGGTTAGATGTCGCTTGGGAGCCTCCGACATCATGTGGAGTTGAACCAAGAAGTTTGTAAGGGCAAGGAGATCGCCTACTTCGTGAAGATCTACCCTAGTGAGGCATGTACTTCATGGACGATGTCCATGGTGGGATAGACAAGGTTGCTTCTTCGTGGCCCCTTCGTGGGTGGAGCCCTCCATGGAATCGCGCAGCCGTTACCCTTCGTGAGTAGAAGTCTACATCAACGTGGACGTACAATAGCACCACCTATAGGAACCACTCCAAAAATCACCATGTCCCCGTTGAGTTTGCCTTCTTCAAACCCTTCCTTTACTTACATTTGCAATGTTCTACTTTGTGCTGCTATATATGCTCTTAGAATTGCATGTGTAGAGTGTTGCCTGACTTGTCATAATTGCTAAAATCTGCCTACAACTAAAATTGAAAAAATGATAGATTTTATTTGTTCAAGTAGTCTAATCACACACCTCTATACATACTTTTGATCATACAAACTGAAACCAGCACAACGCGATGGTTGTGGTGGTGGTGGTGGCAGCGGAACTGCAACAAGGCTTCACCAAGCATGTGCGCGAGGAGATGGGAGAGGTTGGGAGAGACGGTTGATACGTCCATTTTGCATCATGTTTTCCTACTATTATTTATAAAAATTTTATGCATATAATAATGCTTTATAGAGTAATTCTAATGCCTTTTCTCTCATAATATGCAAGGTTTACACAAAGAGGGCGAATACCGGCAGCTGGAATTCTAGACCTGAAATAGCTACGTCAGAGATACCTATTCTGCACATCTCCTAATGAGCTGAAATCCTGCAGAGAGTTATTCTGGATTATATAATAAATAATGGAGCAAATAACTACCAGACGGGGGCTGCCTAGTGCCCACAAGACACCAGGGCATGCCAGACCCCCCAGGCGCGCCCTGGTGGGTGGTGGGCAGCCCAGCCCACCTCCGGTGCCCATCTTATGGTATATAAGGTATTTTGACCTATAAAAAATAAAGCCGTGACTTTCCGGACGGAACGCCGACGTATCGAGGTGGAACTTGGGCAGGAGCACTTTTGCTCTTTGGCGGAGCGATTCCACCGGGGATACTTCCCTCCGGGAGGGGGAAATCGAAGCCATCGTCATCACCAACAACCCTCTCATCTTTGGGAGGCCAATCTTCATCAACATCTTCAACAACACCATCTCCTCTCAAACCCTAGTTCATCCCTTGTGTTCAATCTTTGTACCGGAACCTTAGATTGGTACATGTGGGTAGCTAGTAGTGTTGATTACATCTTGTAGTTGATTGCTATATGGTTTATTTGGTGGAAGATTATATGTTCAGATCCATTATGCTATTTAATGCCCCTCTGATCTTGAGCATGAATATCATTTGTGAGTAGTTAACTTTGTTCTTGAGGCCACATGAGAAGTCATGTTGCAAGTAATCACGTGAACTTGATATTTGTTTGATATTTTGATGATGTGTATGTTGTGATTCCCTTAGTGGTGTTATGTGAACATCGACTACATGAAACTTCACCATCTTTGGGCCCGGTGGAATGCATTATGGAGTAGTTATTAGATGATGGGTTGCAAGAGTGACAGAAACTTAAACCCTAGTTTAGGCTCTATTTCGTAAGGGCTCATTTGGATCCATATGTTTAATGATATGGTTAGATTTTATCTTAATACTTTTTCTCGTAGTTGCGGATGCTTGCGAGGGGGTTAATCATAAGTGGGAGGTTTGTTCAAGTAAGAACATCACCCAAGGACCTTGTCCACCCACATATCAAATTATCAAAGTAGCTAACGTGAATCAAACCAACATGATGAGAGTGGCTAGACAAAATTCCTGTGTGCCCTCAAGAACGCTTTGCCATTTATAAGAGACAATCTTGGCATGTCCTTTGCCACAAAAGGACTAGGATACCTTTCTGCACTTACTATTGCAACTTGTCACTTGTTACAAATTATCTTGCTATCAAACTATCTGTTACCCACAATTTCAGTGCTTGCAGACATTGCCTTGCTGAAAACCGCTTGTCATTTCCTTCTACTCCTCATTGGGTTCGACACACTGTCACAAACCTAGAATTCTACTTTGCAATTAGTTGCATCACTGAGTGGCTTCCATGCATCATGTTTAAATTCCATTTAAATTTGAATTGGAGAAAGTGGGAAGCCTCGGAAATCATTTCTAAAAATGATCAACATTAAAAATTGCTTCAAATAAACCCAAGAAAATGTTCCTATTAAGCTATAAAAATATGAGCAAGAGGTAAAATTCAAACCAATATTTTTAGAGTCACAGAGATAATTATTTTGGGCCTTTGAATTAAATCAATAACACATTTGAGTTGGATTTATTTCTGTTATATAAGAAATAAAGTTCAAATATTTTTGTAAGTTTGCGTCTGTCCTTGAACTAGTTTTTTGAGCTCACATAAAAATTTACAAAAAAGTTTTAAAATGATTTGATGCTTTAAATCAAATCAAAACAAAATACAGAGAAATAGAAAAGAGAAATAAAAGACAAAAAAGACAGAGAGGAGAGAAACCTCACCTGGGCCTTACCTGGCAGAAGAGGCCCAGCCCAACTGGCGACTTGCCAGTCATCTTCAACCCAGCGCCAGTCAGACGCCCAGCGCGTGTCCGACATACGCACACGCACATCGCGCCACGCGAGCTGCCTGCATGCGTCCCCGAGACAACGCGACGCCTCGGATCATCTCCTCAGTGCCGTCCCGATTGAGCCGACCCTCTCATTCCCTCCCCTGCTCTCTCCTTGTAGCACGCCCGAGCGCATCTGTCGCCGCCGCTCGCCGTAGCCACGGCCACCGTCCACCCCTCGCCTTGCCGACGCGTCTAGTAGAACCGACGTCGTCTCCTGCATCATCTACACCAATTCATTCAACCGCGGGAGCCCTGCAACATCGTTACCGAGCTCGTCTTCTACCTTTGGCACCGGCGGTTGCGGCTGCCGATTCGCCACCGTCAGCACGCCCCCGGCTACCACGATCATAGATTTGTGATCTACGTGAGCCCCACTGTCTTTTCCCTCTCTTCTCACTGCCGAAAGCGTCCCCTGGCTGTGCTCTTTGCCGGAGCCGGAAGCTTCTGCCCGTCGGCCATGTCACTGCCGTCGCTGCACCCGCTCAAGCTCGGAACCGAGCACGTTTCCATGCTCATCACAACTCAAGGAGCACGTATGAAAGGATCGATATGGTTGACTAGAGGTGTCGTGAATATGAAACTAACAATTTTTAGCATTCCTTAACCAAATTAAACTTAGCAAAAATACAGGTTGTCTAGATATGCAACATGGTGGGCAACCTATATGATGCAACAATAATAAGCACACAAGCAATCAAGCTATGAAACACAACTAAAACTTGCACAAGTAAAGGTAAGAGATAACCACAAGTGGAGCCGGTGGAGACGAGGATGTGTTACCGAAGTTCCTTCCCTTTGAGAGGAAGTACGTCTCCGTTGGAGCGGTATGGAGGCACAATGCTCCCCAAGAAGCCACTAGGGCCACCTTATTCTCCTCACGCCCTCACACAATGTGAGGTGCCGTGATTCCACTAGTGGTGCCCTTGAAGGCGGCGATCGAACCTTTACAAAAAAGGTTAGGGCTATCTCCACAGCCGAATTGGAGGCTCCCAACGACACCACGAAGCTTCACCACAATGGACTATGGCTCCGCGGTGACCTCAACCGTCCAGGGTGCTCAAACACCCAAAAGTAACAAGATCCGCAAGGGATTAGCGGGGGGAATCAAATTTCTCTTGGTGGAAGTGTAGATCGATGCCCTCTCAACCAATCCCTAGGAAATCAACAAGTTTGATTGGCTAGGGAGAGAGGTAGGGCGGAAATGGAGCTTTGAGCAACAACGGAGCTTAGGGAGGAAGAGGTAAGTCTTCTTGGGGAAGAAGACTCCCGTTATATAGTGGAAGAACAAATCCAACAGTTATCCACTAACTCTGCGCGCGACATGCGGTACTACCACACCAGACTTGTGGTACTACCGCAAGGAGTGCGGTACTACCGCTGGCGCGGCAGGAGCCAGACCTAGCCCTGTTCCGTATAGCAAGGCAGGGTTCAGGCTGGTCGGGGAAGAGCGCGGACTAATAAAATTACATCTGCGGCAACTTCCACGGAGTTTCGGTCGATGCAAAAACCCGGCACGGTACTACCGCTCGCCCGGAGCAGTACTACCACGTAGGACGCGGAAGTAAAAAGTTACTTCTGCTCCTACTTCCGCACTAGCCACGACGCTGAGGTAGAGCACACGGTACTACCGCACCCCTGGCACGATACTACCGTAGCCACGGAGCGGGACTACCGCTCCCTTGAGCGGTACTACCGCATGCCACAGAGTAGTAGTAGTAGTAGTAGTAGTAGTAGTAGTAGTAGTAGTAGTAGTAGTAGTAGTAGAAAGCCTTTGTTTTTGCAATGACAAGGAAAACAGTTGATGCTCCAATGAAGCGAAGGAAAGGTGGTGCAAACAGGGGCGGAGTTGCATGGAGCTACCCTGTTGCACCGGCAACAGGGTCAAGTTGTTTTCTTACTGGTATTTTAGCACTTGGATCAAGTGTGTGTATGAGTACATCAGGCTAAACTAGCAATGGTGCAGCAGGGTAGATGCAGATGTAGCTCCGCCCCTGGGTGCAAATGAATAGATGTGTACGTGTTGATTCCACCCTAACCTTTCCGAAGCGGACCCCCTCTTAATAGTACGGAGTTCCTATGACTCAATTCCACCGAAAAGAAACAAAAGGAAACGCCGTCTTCGATAGGTTCCGAGGGGCACTTAATCATCTTGTGCCTAGACATGAGATATCTGAAATGCTCAATGCACATGATTAGTCCGCAAAAGCATTGTCATCCATCACCAAAACCACTTAGGGAGAAATATGCCCTTACAATCTCCCCCCTTTTGGTAGATTGATGACAATACGAGATTTGCACATAGATATGAATAAGATCATAAGCAAACCCAACATGTATATAAAATATAGGCAAGCTCCCCCTAGATGGGTGCATTCTTAGAAAGATGCTTTGGACTGCACAACCCACATACTAGGATCAATACTCCCCCTATATTTTATAGACAACACAATCCTTGCAACTAATAATATGGCGCTATGCATGGATGCAAGGAGAAGATCGTGAGCATAAAATAACAAGGCAAAATAAGGCATAAGCTCACAACCTACTAAATAGCTTAGACATATTGAAGATAGGAAAGAGTAGAGTGCATATGTCTCACACCATATGATAGTCGTTAGGTCTCACACACACAACGCAAAACAACACAAAGCAAACAAGGTTCAACAGAACGAAAGCAAACAAAGCAAATAACACGGCACAAGACACGCAAATCCTATGCTTTCTCCCCCTTTGGCATCGAGACACCAAAAGGGCAGAGAGGACACCTACGACATAAGTGGCAGCTCAGGCTGAAGTGATCAGTCGTCATGCGCCTCGTCGGTCTCCTCCTGCTCCTCAGAATCAGTCCACTTGTACCCCTGCTTTGCTATCCATTCAGCCTCTGTTGTGATGACCTTCTCAGATCCTCTAGACACGTCCTCGCCGAATGTCCTCAAGATCTTCTTATCACGCCGGCGAACCTGCTTCTGAGCAACATGTGACTTGTGCTGCCCCTTGGCCTACATGCAGAACAGAGCCTTCATCTTGTTCTTCAGCTTCTTAGCCCACGAGGGCTCAGAAGAGGAGGGAGTATATCCACCAGAACTATCCTCATCAGCTGCCTCCTCCTCAATCTCATCCTCATCCACATCCATCTGAGCAGCTGCAGCCTCAGCACGGGTAGTGGTGTTAGCCTACTGGCTCTTGATGTGGAGCTTGTGTTGGGGAACGTAGTATTTCAAAAAAAAATCTACGATCATGCAAGATCTATCTACTAGATACGTAGCAACGAGAGGGGAGAGTGTGTCTACGTACCCTCGTAGACCGGGAGTGGAAGCGTCTAGTGACGCGGTTGATGTAGTCGAACTTTCTTCGCGATCCAACCGATCAAGCACCGAACGTACGGAGCCTCCGCGTTCAACACACGTTCAGCTTGATGACGTCCCACGAGCTCTTGATCCAGTAGAACTTCACGGGAGAGTTTCGTCAGCACGACGGCATGGTGACGAAGATGATGAAGCAACCGGCGCAGGGCTTCGCCTAAGCACTGCAACGATATGACCGAGGTGTGTTTCTATGGAGGGGGGCACCGCACACGGTTGGGAGAGATCAACTTGTTCAAATTGTGTGTCTAGAGGTGCCCCCTGCCCCCGTATATAAAGGAGCAAGGGGGGAGGTCGGCCGGCCCCTATGGCGCGCCCTAGGAGGGTCACTCCTACTAGGAATAGGATTCCGATCCTATTCCTAGTAGGAGTCCACCAAGAGGGAGAGGGGGAAGGAAGGAGAGGGAGAGGGAGAGGGAAAGAGGGGCCGCGCCCCCTCCCCTAGTCCAATTCGGACTCCCCTTGGGAGGGGGCGCGCCACCTCCTGGTCTGCTGCCCTCTCTCTCCCCTAAAGCCCACTAGGGCCCAATACTTCCCCGGGGGGTTCCGGTAACCCCCCCGGCACTCTGGTTTAATCCAAAACTTTTTCGGAACACTTCGAGTGTCTGAATATAGTCGTCCAATATATCAATCTTTACGTCTCGGACATTTCGAGACTCCTCGTCATGTCCGTGATCTCATCCGGGACTCCGAACTTCCTTCGGTACATCAAAACTCATAAACTCATAATATCGATTGGCTCCTACATATTCTACGAAGATCTTTATCGGTCAAACCGCATAACAACATACGTTGTTCCTTTTGTCATCGGTATGTTACTTGCCCGAGATTCAATCGTCGGCATCTCAATACCTAGTTAAATCTCGTTACCAGCAAGTCTCTTTACTCGTTCCGTACTACATCATCTTGTGACTAACTCATTAGTCATTTGCTTGCAAGGCTTATTATGATGTGCATTACCGAGAGGGTCCAGAGATACCTCTCCGACACTCGGAGTGATAAATCCTATTCTTGATCTATGCCAACACCACGAACACTTTCGGAGACACCTGTAGAGCATCTTTATCATTACCAGTTACATTGTGACGTTTGATAGCACACAAGGTGTTCCTCCGGTATTCGGGAGTTGCATAATCTCATAGTCATAGGAACATTTATAAGTCATGAAGAAAGCAATAGCAGTAAAACTAAACGATCATAGTGCTAAGCTAACGGATGGGTCTTTTCCATCACATCATTCTCCTAATGATGTGATCTCATTGATCAAATGACAACTCATGTCTATAGTTAGGAAACATAACCATCTTTGATCAATGAGCTAGTCTAGTAGAGGCATACTAGGGACACACTGTTTTGTCTATGTATTCACACATGTACTAAGTTTCCGGTTAATACAATTCTAGCATGAATAAAAGACATTTATCATGATATAAGGAAATACAAATAACATCTTTATTATTGCCTCTAGGGCATATTTCCTTCAGTCTCCCACTTGAACAACTAGAGTCAATAATCTAGATTACAAAGTAATGATTCTAACATCCATGGAGTCTTGGTGCTGATCATGTTTTGCCCGTGGAAGAGGCTTAGTCAACGGGTCTGCGACATTCAGATCCGTATGTATCTTGCAAATTTCTATGTCTCCCTCCTTGACTTGATCGCGGATGGAATTGAAGCATCTTTTGATGTGCTTTGTTCTCTTGTGAAACCTGGATTCCTTCGCCAAGGCTATTGCTCCAGTGTTGTCACAAAAGATTTTCATTGGACCCGATGCACTATGTATCAAACCTAGATCGGATATGAACTCCTTCATCTAGACTCCTTCATTTGCTGCTTTCGAAGCAGCTATGTATTCCGCTTCACACGTAGACCCCGCCACGATGCTCTGCTTGGAACTGCACCAACTGACAGCTCCACCGTTTAATAAAAATACATATCCGGTTTGTGACTTAGAGTCATCCGGATCAGTGTCAAATCTTGAATCGACGTAACCATTTATGACGAGCTCTTTGTCATCTCCATACACGAGAAACATATCCTTTGTCCTTTTCAGGTACTTCAGGATGTTCTTGACCGCTGTCCAGTGATCCACTCCTGGATTACTTTGGTACCTCCCTGCTAAACTTATAGCAAGGCACACATCAGGTCTGGTACACAGCATTGCATACATGATAGATCATATGGCTGAGGCATAGGGAATGACTTTCATTTTCTCTCTATCTTCTGCGTGGTCGGGCATTGAGTCTTACTCAACTTCACACCTTGTAACATATGCAAGAACCCTTTCTTTGACTGATCCATTTTGAACTTCTTCAAAACTTTATCAAGGTATGTGCTTTGTGAAAGTCCTATTAAGCGTCTTGATCTATCTCTATAGATCTTGATGCCTAATATGTAAGCAGCTTCACCGAGGTCTTTCATTGAGAAATTCTTATTCAAGTATCCTTTATGCTATCTAGAAATTCTATATCATTTCTAATCAACAATATGTCATCCACATATAATATCAGAAATGCTACAGAGCTCCCACTCACTTTCTTGTAAATACAGTCTTCTCCAAAAGTCTGTATAAAACCATATGCTTTGATCACCTCATCAAAGCATATATTCCAACTCCGAGATGCTTGCACCAGTCCATAGATGGATCGCTGGAGCTTGCACACTTTGTTAGCACCTTTAGGATCAACAAAACCTTCTGGTTGCATCATATACAACTCTTCTTTGAGATATCCGTTCAGGAATGCAGTTTTGACATCCATTTGCCAGATTTCATAATCATAAAATGCGGCAATTGCTAACATGATTCGGACAGACTTAAGCATCGCTACGGGTGAGAAAGTCTCATCATAGTCAACTCCTTGAACTTGTCGAAAACCTTTTGCAACAAGTCGAGCTTTGTAAACAGTAACATTACCGTCAGCGTCGGTCTTCCTCTTGAAGATCCATTTATTTTTGACGGCTTGCCGATCGTCGGGCAAGTCAACCAAACTCCACAATTTGTTCTCATACATGGATCCCATCTCAGATTTCATGGCCTCAAGCCATTTTGCAGAATCTGGGCTCTTCATCGCTTCCTCATAGTTCGTAGGTTCATCATGGTCTAGTAATATGACTTCCAGAACTGGGTTGCCGTACCACACTGGCACGAAACGTACTCTGGTTGATCTACGAAGTTCAGCAGAAACTTGATATGAAGTTTCATGATCATCATCATTAGCTTCCTCACTAATTGGTGTAGAAATCACTGGAACAAGTTTCTGTGATGCACTACTTTCCAATTCGGGAGAAGGTACAATTACCTCATCAAGTTCCACTTTCCTCCCACTCACTTCTTTCGAGAGAAACTCCTTCTCTAGAAAGGATCCATTCTTAGCAATGAATATCTTGCCTTCGGATCTGTGATAGAAGGTGTACCCAACAGTTTCCTTTGAGTATCCTATGAAGACACATTTCTCCGACTTGGGTTCGAGCTTATCAGGTTGAAGCTTTTTCACATAAGCATCGCAGCCCCAAACTTTAAGAATGACAACTTTGGTTTATTGCCAAACCACGGTTCATAAGGCGTCGTCTCAACGGATTTTGATGGTGCCCTATTTAACGTGAATGCAGATGTCTCTAAAGCATAACCCCAAAACGATAGTGGTAAATCGGTAAGAGACATCATAGACCGCACCATATCTAATAAAGTATGGTTACGATGTTCGGACACACCATTACGCCGTGGTGTTCCGGGTGGCGTGAGTTGTGAAACTATTCCACATTGTTTCAAATGAAGACCAAACTCGTAACTCAAATATTCACCTCCACGATCAGATTGTAGAAACTTTATTTTCTTGTTACGATGATTCTCTACTTCACTCTGAATTTTTTTAAACTTTTCAAATGTTTCAGACTTGTGCTTCATCAAGTAGATATACCCATATCTGCTCAAATCATCAGTGAAGGTCAAAAAATAACGATACCCGCCGCGAGCTTCAACACTCATCGGTCCACATACATCAGTATGTTTGATTACCAACAAATATGTTGCTCGCTCCATTGTTCCGGAGAATGGAGTTTTAGTCATCTTGCCCATGAGGCATGGTTCGCAAGCACCAAGTGATTCATAATCAAGTGATTCCAAAAGTCCATCACTATGGAGTTTCTTCATGCGCTTTACACCAATATGACCTAAACGACAGTGCCACAAATAAGTTGCACTATCATTATTAACCTTACATCTTTTGGCTTCAATATTATGAATATGTGTATCACTACAATCGAGATCCAACAAGAATAGACCACTCTTCAAGGGTGCATGACCATAAAAGATATTACTCATATAAATAGAACAACCATTATTCTCATATTTAAATGAATAACCGTCTCACAATAAACAAGATCCAAATATAATGTTCATGCTTAACGCTGGCACCAAATAACAATTATTCAGGTCTAAACTAATCCCGAAGGTAAATGTAGAGGTAGCGTGCCGACGACAATCACATCGACTTTGGAACCATTTACAACGTGCATCGTCACCTTGTCCTTAGCCAATCTTCGTTTAATCTGTAGTCCCGGTTTCGAGTTACAAATAGTAGCAACCGAACTGGTATCAAATACCCAGGTGCTACTACGAGCATTAGTAAGGTACACATCAATAACATGTATATCACATATACCTTTGTTCACCTTGCCATCCTTCTTATCCGCCAAATACTTGGGGCGGTTGTGCTTCCAGTGTCCAGTCCCTTTGCAGTAGAAACACTCAGTTTCAGGCTTGGCTCCAGACTTGGGTTTCTTCGTGGGAGTAGCAACTGTCTTGCTATTCTTCTGGAAGTTCCCCTTCTTTCCCTTGCCCTTTTTCTTGAAACTAGTGGTCTTGTTAACCATCAACACTTGATGCTCCTTTTTGATTTCTACCTCCGCAGCCTTGAGCATAGAGAAGAGCTTGGGAATTTTCTTTTGCATCCCTTGCATATTATAGTTCATCACGAAGCCTTTATAGCTTGGTCGCAGTGATTGAAGAACTATATCAGTAACACTATCTTCATCAACTTTGCAACCAAGTTGAGTCATATGATTGTAGTACCCAGACATCCTGAGCAAGTGTTCACTGATAGAACTATTCTCCTCCATCTTGCAGTTGTAGAACTTATTGGAAATCTCATATTTGTCAATCCGGGCATTTGCTTGAAATATTAGCTTCAACTCCTGAAACATCTCATATGCTCCATGATGTTCAAAACGTCGTTGAAGTCACGGTTCTAAGCCGTAAAGTATGTCACACTGAACTATCGTGTAGTCATCAGACCGCGTCTGCCAGACGTTCAAAGCGTCTACATTAGCGGGAGAGGGCTTTTCACCTAGCGGTGCTTCAAGGACATAATTCTTCTGTCCAACAATGAGGATAATCCTCAAGTTACGGACCCAGTCCATGTAATTGCTACCATCATCTTTCAACTTAGCTTTCTCTAGGAATGCATTAAAATTCAAAGGAACTGTAGCACGGGCCATTGATCTACAACAAGATAGATATGCAAAAACTATCAGGACTAAGTTCATGATAAATTAAAGTTCAAGTAATCATATTACTAAAGAACTCCCACTTAGATAGACATCCCTCTGGTCATCTAAATGATCACGTGATCCAAATCAACTAAACCATGTCCGATCATCACGTGAGATGGAGTAGTTTTCAATGGTGAACATCTTATGTTGATCATATCTACTATATGATTCATGCTCGACCTTTCGGTCTCCAGTGTTCTGAGGCCAAGTTTGTATATGCTAGGCTCGTCAAGTTTAACCCGAGTATTCTGCTTGTGCAAAACTGGCTTACACCCGTTGTATGTGAACGTAGATCTTATCACACCCGATCATCACGTGGTGTCTCGGCACGACGAACTTTCGCAACAATGCATGCTCAGGGAGAACACTTGTACCTTGAAATTTTGTACGGGATCATCTTATAATGCTACCGCCGTACTAAGCAAAATAAGAAGCATAATAAGATAAACATCACATGCAATCAAAATATGTGACATGATATGGCCATCGTCACCTTGTGCTTTTGGTCTCCATCTCCAAGGCACCGTCATGATTACCATCGTCACCGGCGTGACACCTTGATCTCCATCATAGCATCATTGTCGTCTCGCCAACTATTGCTTCCACGACTATCGCTACCGCTTCGTGATAAAGTAAAGCAATTACATGGCGACTGTATTTCATACAATAAAGCGACATCCATATGGCTCCTGCCAGTTGTCGATAACTTTACAAAACATGATCATCTCATATAATAACGTATCACTTATCATGTCTTGACCATATCACATCACAACATTGTGACGCCCGAGACTGACGTCCCAGAAGAGTCCCGAAGATTCCAGATGTTCCGGGTTGCCCGTGTGTTCTTTTGTGCTTGTGTTATTTATTTTTGCATTGCATCATGTCATCATGCCTTCATGTCATATTTTATTTTGCATCTCAACCTAAATAAATTGTGTGGACCTTCGATCCATTTAAATCGAGGGAAGATGTCTTCTCTTTATAACATATATAAGCCTCTCAATATTTAGGGAGCTATATTAATAAATATTCCATTCGTTGGAATTCATCGTAACACACTTGCATTAATTCCCCATGTTTATTTCACTTCAAGTTTGACTTCTATACCTTGCCTATAATTCTTTCCGTTGTTTCGAGGCTCCTCCTTTTATCTAAACTCCTTTTATTGCAAGCTAAATGTTTTAGTTTTGCACTTCCCTTTTTGTTGGAATTATTTTGTGAGGTTGGAATTAATCCGTAAAGCCTTACAAAAATGTCCATCATTTTATTTTTTTCCTTGCCTCTTTTCTTTTTATTTTTGACTCTCTCCTTTTGTCTTTTCTGCTAAGATTTTAAAAGAAGGCCTCCCTCAGGCCATCTCCTTTCTCCCCCAGGCCTCTCCTCCTCCCTCTTTTGGCCCAGGCCCCAGCGGCCCATGCTCCTCCAGGCCCGGCCCGATCTCCCCCCTAACCCTAGCTCTCGCAGTCCATCTCCCCTCGTCCCCCTCAGCCGCCGCGAGCCCCTCTTCTCTCGCTCGTGCCCGACCCCGCACCCTTCTGCCCCGCTCGATCGAACCCCTCGATCCCCTCTGGATCCCGCTTCTCCCTCTTCTCCTCTCCCATCGAGCCCTCTCGCTCGATCCCCTGCGCATGCCGCGCCAGTCTCCGACGCCAGGGCGCCTCGACTCCCTCTCCCCGCTGCCTGGTAGCGACTCCCCCTCGACCCCTTCCTCCCGCGCGGCAGGCAGCACCGCATCCCCTGCGCCCGAGCGCCTTGTGCCGGCCCTCCGTTGCCAGGGCGAGGCCCCGACGCGCCTCCTCCCGACCGCCGAGTCCTCTCGCCATCGGGTCCTCCGCCGAGCGCCCAGGGCCGCGCCGGCCAGGCCCGAGGCCTCCCCCTCGTTCTCCTCGACCAGGGCAGCGACCTCGCCGTGCCGGCCCTCTCCCTCCGGCCAGCCCCTGCCTCGGCCGCCCCGCTTCGCCCCAAGGCCGCTGGAGCACCCCTGCCGCGGCTCCTCCTCTGCCCGTCCCGTGAAGCTTCAGCCTCGCCTCCTCGTCGCGCCTGGAGCCGAGCTCTGTTGATTTCCTGCTGCCTTGGCCAGCACCGGTTCCCGCGGCCTGCTTTTGCCGTGTCTTGTTGTACTGCTGCTGCCGTGGCCTCGTGCAACCCTTGTTTTGCTGCTGTAGTTTTTGTGTTGTTCGGTTGCTTGTGTTGACCTTGACAGGGAACGCGTAAACGCCTACACGACAAGACCGTAACGTCAAGTACCTCTACGGATACGTGTACATCTACGAGCCCCGTGAAAGACTACATGACCAAGTACCCCTACGGCAAGTACCACTACCGTCGACAAGTTCGGAGACCACAAGTACCACTACGAACGCCGACGCGACAAGTACCTCTTCAGAAACGGAAACGTCTACGTGAACGTCTACCGTCGCCCCGAGTACAACTACCGTCGCCCGGAAACGAGAAATTCGCCAAGTACCACGACACGATGACGTGAACCACTACTTCCTCTACGTTAACGTGTTCTCCGACTCGCGGAACGACTTCTTCCACTACGTCCCTCGACGAGCTCGAACCGCCTCGAAACGCACGCTTCGAAGGTATAACCCCGAGACGACCCCGTGGATGAACGCTTGTGCTTGTTGTGTTGTATGAAATGTTTCCCGTGTGTGCTTCGTGCCCGTTCCACCTTTTGTCATGTCCTCGGTTGCCTCGCCACCGACTCGTGGGAACCCGGCAACGGGATCACCCCATCATCTTGTTCAACTCGTTCACTCCACCTTTTGTTTTGCACCGGTCCCTCACCGAGTTACCGGTACCGATATGATGCCATTGCCTCATTTCGGATCGTTGCCGTGGCACCCTTTCATTCCACCACGGTGACAAATGCTTCATGTCTCTTTTAAGTCAACCTTTTAATAAACTTGCATAAACTTGATCATGTCATCCGCATCATGTTAACAACATTAATATATGTTAATCATTGTTTGCTTATAATTATTTAAACATGCTCATGGGGATTTTTCCGGACTTGTTGTTGTTATTTTTCCGGCCCCATTTAAAATGCCTAAATAGTGTAGTTTCTTTATGCTTCACCTCTTGCCATGTTAAAAACATTTAATCTTGTCTTGTAAATAATGAGAGTCAACTAAATAATTAATTGTGGTGTTTCGTCAATATGCAACTCGTTGCATATTGCGCTCCACTTAACTTGTAGTGTTGTTTGTGCACTTTGCCATGCCTCGCATATTTAAACCGGACATGCATCATTCTTGTTTGTGCATCGTATGCCATGCTTATGCTTGCATGTTTACCGTGTTGTTTCTTTCTTTCCGGTTGCTTCTCTTGTTAGCTTCGGTTCCGTTCCGGAGTTGTGAGGATCCGCTCGACTGTTGCTCCGTCTTCTTCTTGGATCCGTTCTTCTTCCTTGTGGAAGCCCAGGCAAGATGACCGAACCCGGATACCAGTACTATCTTTGCCTATTGCTAGTAGTCTCGATCTTTAGTTTTGCCTCGATGCCCATGTTCTTCTTGTCAACCTCCTACTTGTAACCATTGCCATGTTTAACCACCCTACCTACGCAAACCGTTGTTTGGCTAAGTACGCTTCGCTCAGCCCCTTTTATAGCATTGTTAGTTGCAGGTGAAGATTGAAGATGCTTGCTTCATGTTGAAGTTTGGTTGGGTTATATCACACTATATAAATGCTTAAAATGAATTCATCTATATACTGGCAGGGTGGAAGGCTAAGCCTTTTGCTTGGTGATTTGTTCCACTCATGCCGTTAGGAACCGTATAAACCGGTATTATGTTCCTTGATTATGCGTTCCTAACACGGTTGGGGTGTATGGGACCCCCTTGATAAACCGCTAAGTGCTAAGTCTTTTCCAGCAAATCCCAACATTGGTACTATTTGCCTCATAATAACAACTTAATTATTTTAATTAAATTTGCATAGGGGGTCGCTCCCTCGAGGATCCTTTATTTCTACATAGCAGGGGGGGCCAGTGCTGATGGTGTTGGTCCCAAACTAGAGTCACTTGCGGTACCACCCAGTTATCTGGGGTCTTTGGTACTGTACGTAGCGCTCATCCGGTCGTGGCCTGAGACGAGATACGCGCGGCTACTATCAGGGTGTCGGCACGCCGGGAGGATTTGCTGGATTAGCCTTACCTTAGTTCGGTTTAACTCGAGCACGGGATTCCGAGAATACTCGGGTCTTCCCAACTATGGAGTTGCGACTCCGCGGATCGTGGGCTTGTGATGGGCCAAGTTGGAACACCCCTGCAGGGTTTGAACTTTCGAAAGCCGTGCCCGCGGTTATGTGGCAGATGGGAGCTTGTTAATTCCGGTTGTAGATAACTTGACACAATGTTTCCAATACACTACCAGCGTGTGTACCGTGACTGTCAATTTCCGAATAGGGATTCGGGAGTTGAACACGGTGGGGTTATGTTTGACCGGCTTTAGCTAGGATCACTTCGTGATCAACTTTCGACCGATGCACTTCTCTTCTCGCTCTCTATTACGTAAGATAGTGCTAGTTGCTGCTGCAGACTCTTGTTTGATCCTTCACCTCTCGTTCTTTCTTCAGCCTTGTCCTCACCCAAGGCTTAAATAGTCTTGTTACCCGGGAACGGGATTGCCGAGTCCTCTGTGGCTCACAGTTACTTCACCACACCAGTTGCAGGTTCAGCCGAGTTTGATGCAGGAGCTGGTCCAAGTTCTTCACTTGGAGCTCGTTGAAGAGTTGTCCGTTTGCTTGTGACGTTTCGACGATCAGTAGTGGTTTCTACTAGGATTCGATCCTGACCTGTGGCTTTATGTTGTTTTGGTATCTTTCTTTTGGATCTTACCCGTAGTCGGGCTGTGATGTTTTGTATGATGATTGCTTATGTATTGTATTGTGTGAAGTGGCGAGTGTAAGCCAACTATCTCCTTTTGCATTTTAATCCCTCTTTTACATGAGTTGTGCAAAGATACCAAACTTGAGATCATTCTAGGATGGGCTTATATCTTTAAGTCGTGCCTCGACACGTAGGAGATATAGTCCCATCCTGGGCATTACAAGTTGGTATTCAGAGCCTTCTCCGACCTAGAAGCCCCCACTGTTTGATCGAATCGTTGACGGTTGAGTCTAGGCACACACTGAAAACTTTTTGAGTCCTATATTATATCGGAGAGTAGGATTTCTTTGCTTATCATCCCTTTTCTCTCTGGTGAGGACTCCTGACGTCTACTCTTGTCTCTCCTATCTTCAAAATTTGCACAAATTTTTTTTTTAGGAATCCCGCGAGTATTCTGGGATTGTTTCGATGTTCTTGTGACAAAGATATTGTTCCCGATGCCTCCTGTTACCGAGGAGTTGAGCTTCGGGGTATCGTTGTAACAAGCATATCGCGGCAGTACTAAATACTTAAGACGATCGACATCGAAAATCTCTCCTATACGGCCAGTGGCAAGATAACCCCGACATCACCCAGTACTGGGGAGGTAGTTCGAGAATATTGCCATAGCTTGTTATAGTGGATGCTTTTCGAAGGTCCGAGGTAAACAGTTTCCGAGAAAGACTGGTTATGTGTTGAAGGATGGATACACCTGGATGTAGGTTTAGAGTTGATTGCGCGGTGCTTCCCGTGTATCCCCAACACCTGATTGCATAACTGGAAACTTTCGGAAATCTATAGGTGGGTTCATCTAGTAGTTCTAGGCATTCTTCCAACGGATGCACGATATGAAGTTTGGGGTTCTACATTGAGTGAAGTGGTTTTATGGACTTGTTCTGATCGGGAGTTGCATCTTAAAGGGTCCTTGGCTATGCTGATCCGGGGATTGCAAAACCATTTTGTAACACGTTCCATGAGCTTTCAGCACGAAGATGTCGAACGAAGCTTCTATCTTGTATTTGTTCTATCTGTTCCTTGTTCCTTTTTATTTTCATTTTGCTCTCCAAGTGGCTTCTCGTCAAGTTGATGTACCTGCAGAATTCATTCGTTCAATCCTCTGTTCGAATGATATTGTGAAGATGATGCTGCAAGATATCTACCCTTTGTTTTTGTCTTGATTCTGGTATTCGAGTTGCTTCGATGTCAAATGTTGATTCCATACCTTTCTAATCGGTGTTCTCATATTTCTATGGGAGTGCTAGTCCTTCTTGATCATCAAGATCTTCATGTTAATTCTTTTCCAACCGGTGTGCCTTCTCTTCAAGTTATTCCATACGGACACCGTTGAGAAATCTGACGATTTGTCTGTTTCATTCATCCCAAGTTGTCCTTGTTTTCCCCACCCTCCCACCCTTCTTCTTCTTGGAGCCAGCAATTCTCAATGTAGTATCCATTTTATTCATGTGATGTTTCTTCATTCATTTTCCTTCAATATTCTTCTCCGGTGGATGTAATTCAAGATTTTGGTGTTGATCTTATCCTTTTTCCTCTTTTCACAATGCTTTCTTATTCCGGTGGACCAATTAATCATTCTCCTCTTGCTATTCATATCCGGAATGCTGAAGATTCATAATTCCTTTCTTAACCCGTTCAAGCTATTTTGAGATTGCTATCTTACTCAAGTCATTTAATTCAACCGGTGCAATATCTCTTAAGCAATCTTTTCCAACGGTGTTTTCTTTAGTGGGCCCTAACCCACAGGTCTTTTCCAGGATCTTACCTGACTCTTCTATTTTTCTGGAGTTATACTCAAATTCTTTTCATAGTGTGACGTAAGAATGATTTCCATCAGTCATATGCCTTCTCCAAGTTTACTTTCAAATTCAAGTTCATCTTTGGTTCAACCTTTTCAATTCTTCATTCCGGAGTGCTCAATAATTCTTCATGGCATTTCTCGTCTTCATTCTCAGCATTGAAGACCGGAGAAGTGTTTCTCTTAATTCTTGGCCCTTCTCTTGAAGGTTCGTGATTCTAGCTTCATGCCATCCTCATTATTGTTCCGATTGTGAGGAATTCTTTCGTGCCATCCGAAGCATTTCATGTATTTTTTTCCTTGTGTTCCTCCGAAGGCCATCATTTCAGAAGATTTCTTCGTCCTCAGTTTTCAACTTCGTCCTCCAAATATTCTTCATTGATGTCCCTTCGTCCGTCTCCTAATTCTTACGGTGGTTCATTCAAGTTTTCTCTTCCGTTGTTATCGTTTTAATTCATTTGTTCTTTTCACAATCCTACCGGTGCTTTGTTGAAGATTTATCCAAGGTTGTGCTAGACCTCTCTTTAATTATTTCCAACGAGAATAAGTAGTATGCCAAATCCTTTGGTTGTCATCAATTTAAATTGGTGAAGGAGATGCATAACATAACTCTTATTCTTGTTCCTTCAGGTGATTTAATTCTTTTGTCTGGAGCTTGTTCAATCATATCATATTCTCGGTTCTAAAATTCTTCATCTTGTTTTCCGGAGCTTCAAGTTATTTCAATTATATCTTTTCAAAGCTTCATCTAATTCATCGCAGGCCTTGAATCTTATTCTTTTCATCTTTCACTTCTCATGTTTCATTACCGGAGTTCTCATGGTGGTTCTTCATCATGTTTTAATTCATCCTTGAAGTCTTCATCAAGATTCTTGTTGGAGCTCAAGCATTCTTCATCATGCCTTCCAATTGCAATCCTTTCTACCTTATCTTTTCAGATGGTGTTATGTCATTATTGACAATTCCTTCATGTTTCATGATTCACAAGTTGTCAACAATGAGATATCTAAACCCATCATTTTCTTTGTTCAGGAGATCCTTCAACCCCTCTTTTTTATCTGTTGGAGTGATTTGGGTTGTATTTCACCTAAAGCTTTTCCCTAAGGATTTTGCTTATTATGGTGCTTATAATGACCCAAGTTCTTCATTCATCATTCCGATGAATTAAGTTTTTCATCTCCTTGTTGATCTCATTCCAATCAATTGTTTTCGTAGTGGCTGATTGTCACCTCTTAATTTTGAGATGTTTTCCATAAGCCCACAACGAGCTTATTCGTTTCGTTGTTGATTTTTCAATCAACTCCGTTCAGCCCTTCTTCGTAAGGATGCTCTTTCAAATTCATTTGTCGGAGAAGTTGTCTTTTCTTCTCCATTCATTTCTTTCATTGATCTATATTCTATTCTTTCATTCCGGAGGTTTTGTGATATTGTTATCTTTAACCATCATCTCGTTTTTATCGAGATCATGTTCTTTCCTTTGCTTGTCCATTTAACCGGAGTGTTGTATTCATCAATTCAAGTTCCATCATCTTATCTAGTTTTTCCTATCTTTTAACCGGAGTGCTGTCTGAGTCTTTCTTACACATTGTGCCATTCTTTTAATTGTTCCGAAGGCAGTGTTTTGTTGATTTCATCAACTATCATTCCATCTCCTCTAGTTCTTGTTAATTCCTTCCATTTTCAGACGGAGTGCTGCCCAAATTCTGTCATTCTTATTCCTTGGCCATACCATTGCGGTTTCATATTCCTTGGTTCGTAAGCTCTTGTTTCTTGTCTTTCAACCTACAAGGTTCTTGTTATGTTCCTTGTTCCTCCTGCTTTCCGGAGTGCTCTAACTTCGTTCATCTCCGTTGCTTTCTTCTTTCAACTTGTTTAACCACTCAAGGTTCTTGGTTTCACTCGTCTGTCAAAGAAGCAACTTTGTTTTACCTCTTCCTCTTCGTTTTTACCCGGTGATATCTCTAGGATCTCGGGTCGAGATCCTCTGTTAGTGTGGGAGAGTTGTGACGCCCGAGACTGACGTCCCAGAAGAGTCCCGAAGATTCCAGATGTTCCGGGTTGCCCGTGTGTTCTTTTGTGCTTGTGTTATTTATTTTTGCATTGCATCATGTCATCATGCCTTCATGTCATATTTTATTTTGCATCTCAACCTAAATAAATTGTGTGGACCTTCGGTCCATTTAAATCGAGGGATGTCTTCTCTTTATAACATATATAAGCCTCTCAATATTTAGGGAGCTATATTAATAAATATTCCATTCGTTGGAATTCATCGTAACACACTTGCATTAATTCCCCATGTTTATTTCACTTCAAGTTTGACTTCTATACCTTGCCTATAATTCTTTCCGTTGTTTCGAGGCTCCTCCTTTTATCTAAACTCCTTTTATTGCAAGCTAAATGTTTTAGTTTTGCACTTCCCTTTTTGTTGGAATTATTTTGTGAGGTTGGAATTAATCCGTAAAGCCTTACAAAAATGTCCATCATTTTATTTTTTTCCTTGCCTCTTTTCTTTTTATTTTTGACTCTCTCCTTTTGTCTTTTCTGCTAAGATTTTAAAAGAAGGCCTCCCTCAGGCCATCTCCTTTCTCCCCCAGGCCTCTCCTCCTCCCTCTTTTGGCCCAGGCCCCAGCGGCCCATGCTCCTCCAGGCCCGGCCCGATCTCCCCCCTAACCCTAGCTCTCGCAGTCCATCTCCCCTCGTCCCCCTCAGCCGCCGCGAGCCCCTCTTCTCTCGCTCGTGCCCGACCCCTCACCCTTCTGCCCCGCTCGATCGAACCCCTCGATCCCCTCTGGATCCCGCTTCTCCCTCTTCTCCTCTCCCATCGAGCCCTCTCGCTCGATCCCCTACGCATGCCGCGCCAGTCTCCGACGCCAGGGCGCCTCGACTCCCTCTCCCCACTGCCTGGTCGCGACTCCCCCTCGACCCCTTCCTCCCGCGCGGCAGGCAGCACCGCATCCCCTGCGCCCGAGCGCCTTGTGCCGGCCCTCCGTTTCCAGGGCGAGGCCTCGACGCGCCTCCTCCCGACCGCCGAGTCCTCTCGCCATCGGGTCCTCCGCCGAGCGCCCAGGGCCGCGCCGGCCAGGCCCGAGGCCTCCCCCTCGTTCTCCTCGACCAGGGCAGCGACCTCGCCGCGCCGGCCCTCTCCCTCCGGCCAGCCCCTGCCTCGGCCGCCCCGCTTCGCCCCAAGGCCGCTGGAGCACCCCTGCCGCGGCTCCTCCTCTGCCCGTCCCGTGAAGCTTCAGCCTCGCCTCCTCGTCGCGCCTGGAGCCGAGCTCTGTTGATTTCCTGCTGCCTTGGCCAGCACCGGTTCCCGCGGCCTGCTTTTGCCGTGTCTTGTTGTACTGCTGCTGCCGTGGCCTCGTGCAACCCTTGTTTTGCTGCTGTAGTTTTTGTGTTGTTCGGTTGCTTGTGTTGACCTTGACAGGGAACGCGTAAACGCCTACACGACAAGACGGCAAGACCGTAACGTCAAGTACCTCTACGGATACGTGTACATCTACGAGCCCCGTGAACGACTACATGACCAAGTACCCCTACGGCAAGTACCACTACCGTCGACAAGTTCGGAGACCACAAGTACCACTACGAACGCCGACGCGACAAGTACCTCTTCGGAAACGGAAACGCCTACGTGAACGTCTACCATCGCCCCGAGTACAACTACCATCGCCCGGAAACGAGAAATTCGCCAAGTACCACGACACGATGACGTGAACCACTACTTCCTCTACGTTAACGTGTTCCCCGACTCGCGGAACGACTTCTTCCACTACGTCCCTCGACGAGCTCGAACCGCCTCGAAACGCATGCTTCGAAGGTATAACCCCGAGACGACCCCGTGGATGAACGCTTGTGCTTGTTGTGTTGTATGAAATGTTTCCCGTGTGTGCTTCGTGCCCGTTCCACCTTTTGTCATGTCCTCGGTTGCCTCGCCACCGACTCGTGGGAACCCGGCAACGGGATCACCCCATCATCTTGTTCAACTTGTTCACTCCACCTTTTGTTTTGCACCGGTCCCTCACCGAGTTACCGGTACCGATATGATGCCATTGCCTCATTTCGGATCGTTGCCGTGGCACCCTTTCATTCCACCACGGTGACAAATGCTTCATGTCTCTTTTAAGTCAACCTTTTAATAAACTTGCATAAACTTGATCATGTCATCCGCATCATGTTAACAACATTAATATATGTTAATCATTGTTTGCTTATAATTATTTAAACATGCTCATGGGGATTTTTCCGGACTTGTTGTTGTTATTTTTCCGGCCCCATTTAAAATGCCTAAATAGTGTAGTTTCTTTATGCTTCACCTCTTGCCATGTTAAAAACATTTAATCTTGTCTTGTAAATAATGAGAGTCAACTAAATAATTAATTGTGGTGTTTCGTCAATATGCAACTCGTTGCATATTGCGCTCCACTTAACTTGTAGTGTTGTTTGTGCACTTTGCCATGCCTCGCATATTTAAACCGGACATGCATCATTCTTGTTTGTGCATCGTATGCCATGCTTATGCTTGCATGTTTACCGTGTTGTTTCTTTCTTTCCGGTTGCTTCTCTTGTTAGCTTTGGTTCCGTTCCGGAGTTGTGAGGATCCGCTCGACTGTTGCTCCGTCTTCTTCTTGGATCCGTTCTTCTTCCTTGTGGAATCCCAGGCAAGATGACCGAACCCGGATACCAGTACTATCTTTGCCTATTGCTAGTAGTCTCGATCTTTAGTTTTGCCTCGATGCCCATGTTCTTCTTGTCAGCCTCCTACTTGTAACCATTGCCATGTTTAACCACCCTACCTACGCAAACCGT
Source organism: Secale cereale (assembly GCA_902687465.1). Lineage (NCBI taxonomy): Eukaryota > Viridiplantae > Streptophyta > Magnoliopsida > Poales > Poaceae > Secale > Secale cereale. The sequence continues at coordinate 484,550,027 of LR738714.1, forward strand.
TGTTTGGCTAAGTACGCTTCGCTCAGCCCCTTTTATAGCATTGTTAGTTGCAGGTGAAGATTGAAGATGCTTGCTTCATGTTGAAGTTTGGTTGGGTTATATCACACTATATAAATGCTTAAAATGAATTCATCTATATACTGGCAGGGTGGAAGGCTAAGCCTTTTGCTTGGTGATTTGTTCCACTCATGCCGTTAGGAACCGTATAAACCGGTATTATGTTCCTTGATTATGCGTTCCTAACACGGTTGGGGTGTATGGGACCCCCTTGATAAACCGCTAAGTGCTAAGTCTTTTCCAGCAAATCCCAACATTGGTACTATTTGCCTCATAATAACAACTTAATTATTTTAATTAAATTTGCATAGGGGGTCGCTCCCTCGAGGATCCTTTATTTCTACATAGCAGGGGGGGCCAGTGCTGATGGTGTTGGTCCCAAACTAGAGTCACTTGCGGTACCACCCAGTTATCTGGGGTCTTTGGTACTGTACGTAGCGCTCATCCGGTCGTGGCCTGAGACGAGATACGCGCGGCTACTATCAGGGTGTCGGCACGCCGGGAGGATTTGCTGGATTAGCCTTACCTTAGTTCGGTTTAACTCGAGCACGGGATTCCGAGAATACTCGGGTCTTCCCAACTATGGAGTTGCGACTCCGCGGATCGTGGGCTTGTGATGGGCCAAGTTGGAACACCCCTGCAGGGTTTGAACTTTCGAAAGCCGTGCCCGCGGTTATGTGGCAGATGGGAGCTTGTTAATTCCGGTTGTAGATAACTTGACACAATGTTTCCAATACACTACCAGCGTGTGTACCGTGACTGTCAATTTCCGAATAGGGATTCGGGAGTTGAACACGGTGGGGTTATGTTTGACCGGCTTTAGCTAGGATCACTTCGTGATCAACTTTCGACCGATGCACTTCTCTTCTCGCTCTCTATTACGTAAGATAGTGCTAGTTGCTGCTGCAGACTCTTGTTTGATCCTTCACCTCTCGTTCTTTCTTCAGCCTTGTCCTCACCCAAGGCTTAAATAGTCTTGTTACCCGGGAACGGGATTGCTGAGTCCTCTGTGGCTCACAGTTACTTCACCACACCAGTTGCAGGTTCAGCCGAGTTTGATGCAGGAGCTGGTCCAGGTTCTTCACTTGGAGCTCGTTGAAGAGTTGTCCGTTTGCTTGTGACGTTTCGACGATCAGTAGTGGTTTCTACTAGGATTCGATCCTGACCTGTGGCTTTATGTTGTTTTGGTATCTTTCTTTTGGATCTTACCCGTAGTCGGGCTGTGATGTTTTGTATGATGATTGCTTATGTATTGTATTGTGTGAAGTGGCGAGTGTAAGCCAACTATCTCCTTTTGCATTTTAATCCCTCTTTTACATGAGTTGTGCAAAGATACCAAACTTGAGATCATTCTAGGATGGGCTTATATCTTTAAGTCGTGCCTCGACACGTAGGAGATATAGTCCCATCCTGGGCATTACACAACATGCCCTGCAAAAACAAGTTAGACGTCCTCTACTTTGTTGTTGCAAGTTTTACGTGGCTGCTACGGGTTTAGCAAGAACCGTTCTTACCTACGCATACAAAACCACAACGATTTTTCTTCAAGTATGTGATGTTTTAACCTTCACAAGGACCGGGCGTAGCCACACTTGATTCAACTAAAGTGAGAGAGACAGACACCCGCCAGTCACCTTTAAGCAACGAGTGCTCATAACGGTGAAACCAGTCTCGCGTAAGCGTACACGTAATGTCGGTCCGGGCCGCTTCATCTCACAATACCGTCGAACCAAAGTATGACATGCTGGTAAGCAGTATGACTATTATCGCCCACAACTCACTTGTATTCTACTCGTGCATATCATCTACGCATAGACCTGGCTCATGATGCCACTGTTGGGGAACATAGTATTTCAAAAAAAATCTATGATCACGCAAGATCTATCTACTAGATGCATAGCAACGAGAGGGGAGAGTGTGTCTATGTACCCTCGTAGACCGGGAGCGGAAGCGTCTAGTGACGCGGTTGATGTAGTCGAACTTTCTTCGTGATCCAACCGATCAAGCACCGAACGTACGGAGCCTCCGCGTTCAGCACACGTTCAGCTTGATGACGTCCCACGAGCTCTTGATCTAGTATAACTTCACGGGAGAGTTTCGTCAGCACGACGGCGTGCTAACGGAGATGATGAAGCAACCGGCACAGGGCTTCGCCTAAGCACTGCAACGATATGACCGAGGTGTGTTTCTGTGGAGGGGGGGACTACACACGGTTGGGAGAGATCAACTTGATCAACTTGTTCAAGTTGTGTGTATAGAGGTGCCCCTGACCCCGTATATAAAGGAGCAAGGGGGGAGGCCGGCCGGCCCCTATGGCACGCCCTAGGAGGGCCACTCCTACCAGGAATAGGATTCCAATCCTATTCCTAGTAGGAGTCCACCAAGAGGGAGAGGGGGAAGGAAGGAGAGGGAGAGGGAGGGGGAAAGAGGGGCTGCGCCCCCTCCCCTAGTCCAATTCGGTTCTCCCCTTGGGAGGGGGCACGCCACCTCCTGGGCTGCTACCCTCTCTCTCTCCCCTAAAGCCCACTAGGGCCCAATACTTCCCCGGGGGGTTCCCGTATTCCCCCCGGCACTCCAGTTTAATCTGGAACTTTTCCGGAACACTTCTGATGTCCGAATATAGTCGTCCAATATATCAATCTTTACGTCTCGGACATTCCGAGGCTCCTCGTCATGTCCGTGATCTCATCCGGGACTCCGAACTTCCTTCGGTACATCAAAACTCATAAACTCATAATACCGATCGTCATCAAACGTTACGCGTGCGGACCCTACGGGTTCGAGAACTATGTAGACATGACCGAGACAAATCTTCGGTCAATAACCAATAGAGGAACCTGGATGCTCATATTGGCTCCTACATATTCTACGAAGATCTTTATCGATCAAACCGCATAACAACATACGTTGTTCCTTTTGTCATCGGTATGTTACTTGCCCGAGATTCGATCGTCGGTATCTCAATACCTAGTTCAATCTCGTTACCGGCTAGTCTCTTTACCCATTCCGTAATACATCATCTTGTGACTAACTCATTAGTCATTTGCTTGCAAGGCTTATTATGATGTGCATTACCGAGAGGGCCCGGAGGTACCTCTCCGACACTCGGAGTGACAAATCCTATTCTTGATCTATGCCAACACCATGAACACTTTCGGAGACACCTGTAGAGCATCTTTATGATCACCTAGTTACGTTGTGACGTTTGATAGCACAGAAGGTGTTCCTCTGGTATTCGGGAGTTGCATAATCTCATAGTCATAGGAACATGTATAAGTCATATAGAAAGCAATAGCAGTAAAACTAAACGATCATAGTGCTAAGCTAATGGATGGGTCTTGTCCATCACATCATTCTCCTAATGATGTGATTTCGTTGATCAAATGACAACTCATGTCTATGGTAAGGAAACATAACCATCTTTGATTAGTGAGCTAGTCTAGTAGAGGCATACTAGGGACACACTCTTTTGTCTATGTATTCACACATGTACTAAGTTTCCGATTAATACAATTCTAGCATGAATAAAAGACATTCATCATGATACAAGGAAATACAAATAACATCTTTATTATTGCCTCTAGGGCATATTTCCTTCAACTTGATGGGCTCATGACGAATCCAGTTGGGGGACTCGAACACATCGTCGGGATAAAGCTTCTCCCAAGTCTTGGCAATCAGATGAAACATATAAGGTCCATAGATAGGCACCTTATGGTTGAACACCGCAAACCGAAGCTCACACCACATGATGTGTGAGACATAAAGTGGTTGCGTTTGACCATGACGGGCCTCCTCACAAATGAGCATCATATCCACGAGATAGGCATGTACCTTATCCTTGTCACCAATGCGAGGAAACAGGGTGTTGCGGAAGATTCGATGCATAATGTCCAGGAAAGAGTTCAGTACCCATGTCTTCTTGCCACTTGCAAGCGTCTTCTCAACATAGAAGGGATGAAGCTTGTTCTTGTTGGCTGACTCGGGATTGGCATGAGGGAGAACACCAACTAGCGTGTTGAGCCCCTCATCAGCAACCTGAAGCAAATCCATGAAGTCCTTCCAAGTAGCAGTCAAGTGATGTCCATTGGTCATCCATGTCATGTTGCGTTCCTCTTTAGGATGGAAGCGGACTGAAGCAAAGAACTAGGCCACAATCTCAGGGTCAAAGTCCATGTGAAAAGACATCAAGTGTTCAATGCCAAACTGCTCCACCATGTCCAGAGCCTCAGCAAAATAGGCCCGGTGCTGCTCCTTCTTCATATGAGCCATGTCAATCCAGTGAACATCCACGTATATGTTGTGCTTGCCCTTGATCACATCCATGAAGATAAGATGCTGATGCTTGGTCCAGAACAAATCATCACCTCTGAAGTGAGCATGGGGATTCACATAGGGATTGATCTTTCTCCTAGAGACAAACTCGGCCAAAGGAATCTCGTCCATGCCCATTGTTGGCTCCTTGTGCTTGCTGGTGGTGGTCTTGGTTCTACGTTGAGGGGCATTGGAGCCCTCAGGAGCATCCTCTTGGTTGCGTAGACGCTTCGACCTTGTGTCACGGCTGGGATTCGAGCGACGGACATTTGAACCGGAGCCACCACCTATGACACAAACACAAGAACACGCAAGAGAAGCAAGAAGGATCAATGCAAAAACCACAAAAAAGCACGTGAAACATGTATAAATGATAATAATTAGTGGCTACGAAGAAAGTTTGAAGAAAATGGTAGTACTGCTCCATGTTGCGGTACTAAAATTTTACTACTGCTCTAGCTGTGGTAGTACTACACCGGAATGGCACGGTAGTACCATGCCTAGAGCGATACTAAAATTTTACTGCCGTGCCGAGCGCGGTAGTACCGCTCAAGAGGAGCGGTAGTACCGCACGTGACAAACGCGCCAGAGCGGTAGTACCGCACGCGAGCTGCGGTAGTACTGCTCGGGGTCAGATCCGAAAGCGGATCAAATCAATGAACGTTTGAGATAAGAGAGTGGTACTACGGTTGATCACAACTCCTGAGTAGCAACATACCAACTAGCATATCTACTACACAACTACTCTCCTACACCCTATTCTTGCACGGATAAGGCCTAAAGATCTCAAGAACAACATGCATCTCCCCAAAAACCTAGAGATAAACAACAAGGCAAAAGACGAGGGATTTTGGGAGAAACCTTGATCCATGGCAAGAGGGCGAGGTGGGGAACGATCCCACCGGACAGAATGCGAGGAGAGTGGCCGGAGACAGAGATCCGACGAGGTCCTCCGGCGCCGTTCTTGGGTGAGAGAGAGAGAGAGACGACATGGGGAAAAGAGTTGAATGGGTATGGGGGAGTTAGAACTCCCCCTGCCCGCTTTTGACCCCACCCGCTCATAACGACGCGGTAGTACCGCGTGTCATCGCGGTAGTACCGCCCGGGCGGTAGTACCGCGCACTGGGCGGTAGTACTACTCTCCAGCGGCAGTAAAAAATTACAGCCGTACTGGTAGCGCTAGTACCATGCGGATCTCTTGCGGTAGTACCGCGGCAAGCTGCGGTAGTACCGTTCCCCCAAGAAAGTGCAAGTTTCGGAAAAAGGCTTATGCAGAACAACCTTCGAATGAAAGAACACACAAACAAGCTAACACACACAAGGCACCCTACACACCGACTCGGCAACAAGAACGAAAGACAAAAGACAACAAAACAAAAACAAACACGAGACACCCTTCTCCAAAGGAGGGCGGTGGCCGGAGCCACCTATGTTTGAGTAACTTGGTATGACACCACGAAGAATTATCCTTGGGCCCATGACCAACACTCGTCTTGAAGCACTAGTACCATCTAAAATGGCAACCTTAAAGACTTGATCGATTTATGCATAACGGGGGAGGAAGAGTTCATTGAGAGAACTCTACTCCCCCTATGTCCATGCCTACACCTAAACAAGATAATCATGATGAGTGGGAGGAGGTGTGCATGCTTTCAATCCACATTGCTCAAATCTATGATATTAAGCTCATGCCTTAACTCGTGAAATCTTGCTTCGTCCAAAGGATTCGTGAAGATATCTGCAATGTTATCATGGGTGTTGACATAATGAAGATCAATTTCTCCTCTCCGAATATGCTCCTGGATGAAGTGATACCGAATCTCAATATGCTTCGTCTTGAAGTGTTGCACCGGGTTGAGAGAAATCTTGATGGCACTTTCATTGTCACACCAAAGAGGCACTCTGTCAAAAGTGACACCGTAATCCTTTAAAGTTTGCCTCATCTATAGAAGTTGAGCACAACAACTGTCGGCCGCCACATACTCGGCTTCGGTGGAAGAGAGAGATACACAACTTTACTTCTTGGAAGACCAACTCACCAAAGAGCAACCAAGAAATTGGCAACCTCTGGAAGTTGACTTCCTATCCACTTTGTCTCTTACCCAATCCCAATCCGAGAACCCTACAAGGTTGAAGTTTGCTCCTCTTGGGTACCATAAGCCAAAGTTTGTCACACAACGGTTACCATACGTGCATGCTACGGGACTTGCAAACCTCAACACAAGTATTTCTCAAATTCACAACTACTCTACTAGCATGACTCTAATATCACCATCCTCATATCTCAAAACAATCATCAAGTATCAAACTTTTCATAATATTCAATGCACTTTATATGAAAGTTTTTACTATACCCATCTTGGATGCCTATCATATTAGGACTAATTTTATAACCGAACCACACTACCATGCTGTTCTAAGAGGCTCTCAAAATAATATAAGTGAAGCATGAGAGATCAATAATTTCTATAAAATAAAACCACCACCGTGCTCTAAAAAGATATAAGTGAAGCACTAGAGCAAAACTATCTAGCTCAAAAGATATAAGTGAAGCACAAAGAGTATTCTAATAAATTCCGATTCATGTGTATCTCTCTCAAAAGGTGTGTCCAGAAAGGATGATTGTGTTAAACTAAAAAGCAAAGACTCAAATCATACATGACGCTCCAAGCAAAACACATATCATGTGGTGAATAAAAATATAGTCTCAAGTAAAGTTACCGATAGACGAAGACGAAAGAGGGGATGCCTTCCCGGGGCATCCCCAAGCTTAGGCTTTTGGTTGTCCTTGAATTTCACATTGGGGTGCTTGGTAATACCCAAGCTTAGGCTCTTGCCACACTTTGTTCCATAGTCCATCAAATCCTTACCCAAAAACTTGAAAACTTCACAACACAAAACTTAGCCAAAAATCTCATGAGTTCCGTTAGTATAAGAAAACAAACCAGCACTCAAAGGTACTGTAATGAACTCATTCTTTGTTTATATTTGTGTTAAACCTACTGTATTCCAACTTCTCTATGATTCATACCCCCCGGTACTACTCATAGATTTATCAAAATAAGCAAACACCACACGAAAAACAGAATCTGTGAAAAACAGAACAGTCTGTAGCAATCTGTAACTTTCGAATACTTGCGTAACTCTAATTTTTTTGAAATAAATTGGTGTACGTGAGGAATTTATCTATTAATCATCTGCAAAAAGAATCAACTAAAAATCGCTCTCCAGTAAAAATTGGTAGCTAATCTCGTGAGCGCTACAGTTTCTGTTTTTTTACAGCATGATCGCATAAACTTCACCCAAGTCTTCCGAAAGGTTATACTTGGCACAAACACTAATTAAAACACAAAACCACATTTAAAAAGAAGCTAGATGCAATATTTATTACTAGACAGAAGCAAAAGCAAATAAAATAAAATTAGGTTGCCTCCCAACAAGCGCTATCATGTAACGCGCCTAGCTAGGCATGATACACGAATAGATCTAGGTATTGACATCTTTGGTAGGCAATCCATAAGTGGCTCTCATAATAGATTCATAAGGTAATTTAATATTCTTCCTAGGAAAGTGTCCCATGCCTTTACTTAACGGAAATTGGAATCTAATATTTCCTTCCTTCATATCGATAATTGCACCAATCGTTCTAAGGAAAGGTCTACCAAGAATAATAGGACATGTAGGATTGCAATCTATATCACGAACGATGAAATCTACGGGCACATAATTCCTATTTGCAACAATAAGAACATCATTAATCCGTCCCATAGGTTTCTTAATGGTAGAATCCGAAAGATGCAAATTTAAAGAACAACCATCCAGTTCATGGAAACCTAACATATCACACAAAGCTTTTGGAATTGTGGAAACACTTGCACCCAAATCACACAAAGCAAAGCATTCATGATCTTTAATCTTAATTTTAATAGTAGGTTCCCACTCATCATAAAGCTTTCTAGGGATAGAAACTTCTAATTCAAGTTTTTTCTTCAGAAGATTGCATTAAAGCATCAACTATGTGTTTGGTAAAAAAAATATTTTGACTATAAGCATGAGGAGAATTTAGCACGGATTGCAACTAGGAAATACAATCTACTAAAGAGCAATTATCATAATTAAATGCCTTGAAATACAAAATGGTGGGTTCATTGCTATGTAAAGTTTTGACCTCTTCAATTCCACTTTTAACACTTTTAGCATCAAGATCTAAAAACTCCGAATCTCTGGGACGCCTTTTAACTAAAGTAGACTCATATCCAGTCCCATCTTTATCAAGATTCATACTAGAAAACAAGGATTTAGTAGGAGACACATCAATCAATTTTAGATCTTCATCTTTAGTATCATGAAAACTAGAAGAACACGCTTTCATAAAGCAATCTCTTTTAGCACGCATCCTAGCGGTTCTTTCTTTCCACTCATCAATGGAAATTCTCATGGCTTTGAGAGACTCGTCGATATCATGCTTATGTGGGATATATCTAAGTTTCAAAGAATCAACATCAAGAGAATTTCTATCCACGTTCCTAGCCAACTCATCAACCTTAAGCAATTTTTCTTCAAGCAAAGCATTGAAATTCTTTTGCGAATTCATAAACTCTTTAACACTAGTGTCAAAATCAGAGGGCATCTTATTAAAATTTCCATAAGAGCTGTTGTAGGAATTACCATAATTATTGGAGGAATTACTAGGAAAAGGCCTACAATTAAACTTTTCTCTATAAGCATTGTTACCAAAATTATTCCTACCAACAACATTCACATCCAAAGATTCATTATTATTCTCAATCAACTTGGACAAAGGCATATCTTTAGGATCAAAAGAAGCACTCTTAGTAGCAAATAATTTCATAAGTTCATCCATCTTTCCACTCAAAACACTAATCTCTTCAATAGCATGTACTTTTTTACTAGTAGATCTTTTGGTATGCCATTGAGAGTAATTAACCATAATATTATCTAGGAGTTTAGTAGCTTCTCCTAAAGTGATTTCTATGAAAGTGCCCCCCGCGGCCGAATCTAAATGATTTCTAGAAGCAAAATTCAAGCTAGCATAAAAGTTTTGTATAATCATCCATAAGTTCAAACCATGTGTAGGGCAATTACGTTTCATTAATTTCATCCTCTCCCACGCTTGTGCAACATGCTCATGATCTAGTTGCTTAAAATTCATGATATCGTTTCTAAGAGAGATGATCTTAGTAGCAGGAAAATACTTAGAGATAAAGGCATCTTTGCACTTATTCCATGAATCAATACTATTTCTAGGCAAAGAAGAGAACCAAGTTTTAGCACGATCTCTAAGCGAAAACGGGAATAGCTTTAATTTGACAATATCATTATCCATATCTCTCTTCTTTTGCATATCGCACAAATCAACCAAGTTGTTTAGATGGGTAGCGGCATCTTTGCTAGGAAGGCCAGAAAATTGATCTTTCATGACAAGATTCAACAGAGCAACATTGATTTCACAAGATTCAGCATCAGTAATAGGAGCAATCGGAGTGCTAATAAAATCATTATTGTTGGTATTGGAAAAGTCACACAATTTCGTATTGTCTTGAGCCATAGTGACGAGCAAGCAATCCAACGCACAAGCAAAAAAAAGCAAGCGAAAAGAGGCGAACGTAAAAAGAAGGGCGAATAAAACGGAAAAGGTGAAGTGGGGGAGAGGAAAACGAGAGGCAAATAATGTAATGCGAGGGATAAGGGTTTGTGATAGGTACTTGGTATATGACTTTTGCGTAGATCTCCCCGGCAACGACACCATAAATTCTTCTTGCTACTTCTCGAGCGTGCGTTGTTTTCCCTCGAAGAGGAAAGGGTGATGCAGCACAGTAGCATAAGTATTTCCCTCAGTTTTTGAGAACCAAGGTACCAATCCAGTAGGAGACCACGCGCGAGTCCCTTGTACCTACACAAACAAATAAGAACCTTGCAGCCAATGTGATAAAAGGGGTTGTCAATCCCTTCTCGGTCACTTACAAAAGTGAGATCTGATAGAGATGATAAGATTATATTTTTAGTATTTTTGATATAGATTAAAAGTAAAGATTGCGAAACAAAAGTAAAGTAAAGATAAATAGTTGATGGAAGATTAACATGATGGAGATAGACCCGGGGGCCATAGGTTTCACTAGTGGCTTTTCTCATGATAGCAGATTTATACGGTGGGTGAACAAATTACTGTCGAGCAATTGATAGAAAAGCGGATAGTTATGAGAATATCTAGGCATGATCATTGTATATAGGCATCACGTCTGTGACAAGTAGACCAAAACGATTCTGCATCTACTACTATTACTCCACACATCGACCGCTATCCAGCATGCATCTAGAGTATTAAGTTCATAAGAACAGAGTAATGCCTTAGGCAAGATGCCATTATGTGGAGGGATAAACTCAAGCAATATGATATAAACGCCATCTTTTTATCCTCGATGGCAACAATACAATATGTGCCTTGCTGCCCCTGCTGTCACTCGGAAAGGACACCGCAAGATTGAACCCAAAGCCAAACACTTCTCCCATTGCAAGAACTACCAATCTAGTAGGCCAAACCAAACCAATAATTCGAAGAGACTTGCAAGGATATTTAAATCATGCATAAAAGATTTCTGAAAAGAATCCAATATTGTTCATAGATAATCTTGATCATAAACCCACAATTCATCGGATCTTGACAAACACACCGAAAAAGAGTTACATCGAATAGATCTCCAAGAAGATCGAGGAGAACTTTGCATTGAGATCCAAAGAGAGAGAAGAAGCCATCTAGCTAATAACTATGGACCTGAAGGTCTGTGGTAAACTACTCACAACTCAGCGGAGAGGCTATGGTGTTGATGTAGAAGCCCTCCATGATCGATGCCCCCTCCGGTGGAGCTCCGGAACAGGCCCCAAGACGGGATCTCACGGGTATAGAAGGTTGCTGTGGTGGAATTAGGGTTTCGTGGTGCTCCACGAGGGTTTCAGGGTACGTAGGTATATAGGAGGAAGAGGGATGTCAGGGGAGCAATAGGGGGCCCACGAGGGTGGGGGCGCGCCCCCTGCCCTCGTGGCCGCCTCTCTCGCTTCCTAGTGTGTACTCCAAGTCTTCTGTGTTGATATTGTTCCAAAAATGACTCTTCCGAAGGTTTCATTCCATTTGGACTCCGTTTGATATTCCTTTTCTGTGGAACACTGAAATATGCAAAAAACAACAATTTTCATTGGGCCTTGGGTTAGTAGGTTAGTCCCAAAACCAATATAAAAGTGTATATTAAAGCCCATTAAACATCCAAAATAGAATATATAATAGCGTGAAACAATAAAAAATTATAGATACGTTGGAGACGTATCAGGCACCAGATGCCACACCTTGTTGCGCTTGAAGTTATGGAGTTCTTCATGCATGGCATTGAGCCAATCGGGGTCTTCGAGCGCCTCATAGACCTTTTGAGGTTCAACACAAGAGACAAACGCTTGATGAGCACAATAATTTGCTAATTGTCCAAGAGTGCTTACCCCCTTTGTGATGCTTCCAAGTATATTCTCCATGTGATGCTCTCTAGAAGCAAGCCTGGAAGCAACTTTGGCAGCACGACGCTCCAATTGTTCTTCAAGTGATAGTTGAGGAGATATGAGTTGATCATCTTGAGCGTCGTCATGATCTTGATCTTGATCTTGAGCTTCCTCTTGATCTTGAACATGCTCGGGAGAGGGAACTTGGCCTTATGCATCAATTGGTGGATCACGACCATCTTATGGTTGATCTTACACTTGGCCTTGTTCATCGGGTTGAGGGCCTTCACTTTGTTCTTCGGAAGCATGTAGGTCTCGGGTTACTGATGGTGCCACTTGAGTGGAACATTGTCCTTCTCCTTCGGGTAGGAAATGACCAACACCCATTCTTCTTATGGCTTGAGGAGGAATTTCATCACCTACATCATAAGTACCACTTTGCTCCACTTGGGAGCTATTATTCTCATCAAACTCTATGTTACACGTCTCCTCAATGAGTCCATTGGACTTGTTGAGGACACGGTAAGCATGAGAGTTTGTAGCATAACCAACAAATGTGCCCTCATGAGCTCTAGCTTCAAATTTAGACAAACGAACACCTTTCTTGAGTATGAAACACTTACAACCGAACACCAGGAAGTACTTGAGATTGGGCTTGTTACCGGTAAGTATCTCATATGGAGTCTTGTTCAAGCCTTTGCGGAGATAGAGCCGATTGGATGCATGACAAGCGGTGTTGATGGCTTCGGCCCAAAAGTTGTATGAAGACTTGAACTCCGCCATCATGGTTCTTGACGCGTCCATCAATGTCCGGTTCTTTCTCTCCGCCACACCATTTTGTTGAGGGGTATACGGTGCGGCATATTGATGCTTGATCTCCTCATCACTAAGAAACTCATCCAAGGTGTAATTCTTGAACTCGGTGCTGTTGTCACTTCGAATCATCAAGATCTTTGCATCATGTTGTCGTTGAGCTTCATTTGCAAAGTTCATGACGGTTTGTTGGGTCTCACTCTTCCTCTTGAAGAAGTATACCCAAGTGTATCTTAAATAATCATCTACAATCACCAAGCAATACTTTCTAGCCCCAAGACTATCAAAGGATGGAGGCCCAAAGAGATCCATGTGGAGGAGCTCTAACGGTCTTTTTGAGTAGGTGATAGTTGTGGGAGGGTAAGCCTTCTCATGTATCTTTCCTTCAATACAAGCACTACAAGCACGATCTTTGGCAAAACTAACATGTGTTAGTCCACGGACATGGTCCCGCTTGAGAAGACTTTGCAAAGATCTCATATTGACATGGGCTAAACGGCGATGCCAAAGCCATCCCACATCAACTTTAGCCATTAGGCAAGTCACGGTCTTAGTGGGTCGCTCCGAGAAGTTAACCCCATAGAGACCATTCTCGACATGCCCAACAAAGGCTACTTTAAGAGTCTTGCTCCACAAGAGGGCCACAATATCAATATCAAAGAATGCGTCAAAGCTCATGAGTGCAAGTTGACGAACAGAAAGTAAGTTGTATGCAAGGGACTCAACAAGCATGACTTTCTCAATCGTGAGATTGTGAGAGACAACAACCTTGCCTAGCCCCAATACCTTAGAAGATGAAGCATCACGCCATTCGACATTGGTGCCCATAGATGAACCTTGGTGCACGTCCACCACCAAGTCTTTGCTTCCGGTCATATGATTTGTGGCTCCACTATCGAGCAACCATGATCCCCCACCGAAAGCAAACTCCTACACGAGATCAATGCTTGGATTTAGGTACCCATTTTGCAATGGGTCCTTTGAGGTTAGTAACAAGGTTCTTAGGAACCTAAATAGACCATTCAATGTACTCATAAGAAGAACCAACAAATTTAGCAAAAACATGTCCATCACTAGCACAACATAAAACATAAGAAGGGTTAAAGTCGCCGGCTTTGTTGGAAGGAGTGGAAGTGTTTTCCTTGACTCCACCACTCTTCACAATGTTCTTCTTCTTCTTAGGAGTACCCTCTCCCTCCTTTACAAAGGTTTGCTCGAGAGGAGGGGGTTCTTGGTCTTGTCGTTCTTCTTCTTCTTGGGCTTGGGAGCAAACCCAATTCCTTCCTTCGCCACAACTTCCTTTTGATTACTCAAAAGATTGTTGAGGTTCTTCTCACCTTGTATGCAAGACACAAGGCCTTTCTCAAGTTGCTTCTTCAACTTGGTATTCTCTTCAACAAGATGCACATGCTCGCAACATGGGTTAGTAGCATTTGCATTATCAATTAAAACCATGCGAGGAAAGGTAGCTTTCTCCTTGGTTAGCGAAACTTGAATTTGATCATGAGACTCTTTGAGGCTAGTATGTACACTCTTCAAGACCTTGTTAGCCTTGTCAAGCGTAACAAACTCCTCCTTGAGTCTAGCATGGTCAACCACAAGCTTTGCCTTCTCAGAATTGAGCACACGAGAGACAACTAAAGCATGATCAAGATCTTTCTTAAATTTAGCATGAACATCATTGTGTGACTCCTCAAGAGCCAAACGAAGACCACGCTCTTCCTCAAGAGCATTAGAGAGATCCGATATCTCATCGGCATAGTCTCGACTATGAACCTCCATTTTAGAAATGGTCTCCTCGTTAGCCTAGATCATGTCATTGGCTTCACCGAGTTGTTCCAAGAGAGCAACGAAGTGCTTCTTGGGTTTGCCCTTGAGTTTACTCATAAACAACTCAAATTCATTTTCCTCCTCCTCCACCCCCTCACTCTCATAAATACAATCCGTCAATGAAGGATTAGAAGTGATGGTAGAATTGATGTTGGGGGTTACCTTGTTGGTGACCTTAGCCATGAGGCATTTGGCGGTGATGTTCTCATTTGTTGAGTCAAAGAGGGATGATCGTGGAGTTGTTTCAATAGCAACGGTGGCCATAGTAACCATCTCATCATCTTCTTCTTCATCATCATCCTCATCATATTCTTCTTGGGCCACCAATCCTTTGGGAGGAGTCTTCTTGTTGAAGTTGTTCTTGTTGGGATAAGACTTGGCCTTGTCCTTTCGGATAAGCTTGCCTCCATTGTCTTCTCTTTTCTCATATGGGCAATCTACAACAAAGTGACTCACATTTCCACAACTGTAGCATGTCCTCACTCGGTGCTTGCCCATGAGGCCACTGAATTGTTCTTGTTGAAGTTGGGCCTTGAATTCTTCTTGTTGCCCCAAAATAGCCGTGATGCTAGAGCCATGTGCTCATGATAGGCATATTTGGTGTCTTCGGGGCAACACTCATCGTCATCCTCTCCATCCTCTTCTTCCACACAAGCCTTGGCCTTCAAAGAAAGGTTGGGCTTCTTTGATCGTTGATCTCGCAACACCGCATTGTCGGCGGTCTTATCCAAGATCCTCATGGCAAGGAACTCATCCAGCACTTCACTTGAGGACAAAGTGTGGAAGTCCGGTCTTTGGCGGATGACGGAGGACATGGCCTTGTGATAAGGCATGGAGGCCTTGAGAAACTTGCGCTTGATCCAATTGTCATATGTATCCTTGCTCCCATGATCTCGAAGTGAGACCGCAAATAGTGGTTAATCTCTGATAAAGTTCACGTGGATCTTCATCTTCGATCATGGCAAACTCATCGGCTTCATCTTGCATAACTTCATAGTTTGAGCATTGAATGCTTGCGCTTCCCTTGTACAAGGAACCAACATGCTCCCATGCTTCCTTGGCCATGGAGAAGGGTCGAAGATGTGCAATGTCTTCAGGAGGGATAGCTTCTTGAAGTATGCAAAGAACGGACTCGTTGAATTGATGATCCGCAGCTTCTCTTGGAGTTAAGTTGTAAGGATCATGCGGGCAGAAACCTTGGTCAATGATTCTCCAAAGATAAGTAGAACAATGATTTAAATGACGTTTAAAATGAAACGTCCAAGTAGCAAAATCAGAATTTTTAACAAACTTAGGAGGAGGACCAATCGAATTTAAATGCGGTGTAGGAACTTGTCCTCCATAATTGATGGGAGGTGCGGAGTGAGCAAAAATGCCACTCCCATTCTTAGTCACTGAGACTTGCTCACTACTAGCTTCTCCCTTGTCGGGAATAGCATCCGACACGTTGTTAGCGGGACGAACCACTTCCAACGGTGCGGTGGGTAATTTAAGTCCCTCAAGAAATTCTTTGAACATGCCTTTGACCTCGGTCGTCAATGAGTCTTTATATGTGTCCAAAGCCACATTGAACTCCTCACGAGAGACCGAGGGTCCCCCATCGGACGTAGGCGACACCGGAGTGTCCCTCCATCTCGACTACGTTGTCACCCATACTCTTTGGACGGTAAAGTCCTTAATAAAGAGACGAGGCTCTGATACCAATTGAAAGGATCGATATGGTTGACTAGAGGGGGGGGGGTGAATAGGCAACTAACCATTTTGGCTTTTCTTAACCAAATTAAACTTAGCAACAATATAGGTTGTCTAGATATGCAACTAGGTGGGCAACCTATATGATGCAACAATAATAAACACACAAGCAAGCAAGCTATGAAACACAACTAAAACTTGCACAAGTAAAGGTAAGAGATAACCACAAGTGGAGCCGTGGAGACGAGGATGTGTTACCGAAGTTCCTTTCCTTTGAGAGGAAGTACGTCTCCGTTGGAGCGGTGTGGAGGCACAATGCTCCCCAAGAATCCACTAGGGCCACCGTATTCTCCTCACGCCCTCACACAATGCGAGGTGTCGTGATTCCACTAGTGGTGCCCTTGAAGGCAACGACCAAACCTTTACAAACAAGGTTGGGGCTATCTCTACAACCGAATTGGAGGCTCCCATTGACACCACGAAGCTTCACCACAATGGTCTATGGCTCCGCGGTGACCTCACCCATCTAGGGTGCTCAAACACCCAAGAGTAACAAGATCCGCAAGGGATTAGTGGGGGGAATCAAATTTCTCTTGGTGGAAGTGTAGATCGATGCATTATCAACCAATCCCTAGGAAATCAACAAGTTTGATTGGCTAGGGAGAGAGATAGGGCGGGAATGGAGCTTTGAGCAACAATGGAGCTTAGAGAGGAAGAGGTAAGTCTTCTTGGGGAAGAAGACTCCCCTTATATAGAGGAAGAACAAATCCAACTGTTACCCACTAACTCTGCCCGCGACATGCGGTACTACCGCGAGGAGTGCAGTACTACCGTTGGCGCGGCAGGAGCCAGACCTAGCCCTGTTGCGTATAGCAACGGGCGGTAGTACCGTCAAAGCGGTACTACCGCAAGGCAGGGTTCAGACTAGTCGGGGAAGAGCGCGGACTAATAAAATTACATCCGCGGCTACTTCCGCAGAGTTTTGGTCGATGCAAAAACCCGGCACGGTACTACCGCTCGCCCGGACCAGTACTACCGCGTAGGACGTAGAAGAAAAAAATTACTTCCGCACTAGCCACGACGCTGAGGTAGAGCACACGGTACTACCGTGCCCCTGGCACGGTACTACCGTGATGTGCGGTTCTATCGTAGCCACGGAGCGGTACTACCATGGGCCCCTGCGGTATTACCGCTCCCTTGAGCGGTACTACCGCATGCCACAGAGCAGTAGTAGTATAAAGCCTCTGTTTTTGCAATGACAAGGAAAACAGCCGATGTTCCAATGAAGCGAAGGAAAGGTGGTGCAAATGAATAGATGTGTATGTGTTGATTCCACCCTAACCTTTCCAAAGCGGACCCCCTCTTAATAGTACGGCTTTCCTATGACTCAATTCCACCGAAAAGAAACAAAAGGAAACACCATCTTCGATAGGTTCCGAGGGGCACTTAATCGTCTTGTGCCTAGACATGAGATATCTGAAATGCTCAATGCACACGATTAGTCCGCAAAAGCATTGTCATCAATCACCAAAACCACTTAGGGAGAAATATGCCCTTACAATGTAGAAGCCACCCATTGCTCCTGCCATGCACCATAGCGACATTTGCACCATCGCCCGAACTCCGACCACCGCATTTGAGGACGCCACCGTCGTTTTAGGCCACCTACGGCGACGCCAGCTGCACCAAACGATGCGGACGGGTTCTAGCTCTACGCAGCACCCCTCCGCGCATCAAACCGTGGCCGGAGCAGCATTTTCGCAACACTCCGCCATGCCTGTCGTCGCCGGCGTCAAGCCGCCGACGCGTTTGACCTTTGACCAGGGGTTTGACTCCCCCGAGTCACTGACGTGTGGGCCCAGGCTGCTATTTATCTGGGTTTAGGGCTAGTTTAGCGTTAACTAACTATGTTCATTAGCCTAGACACTAACACGCGGGACCCACTGGTCAGATTTGACCACGAACGGTTTTGTTGACTTGCTGATGCCATAGTGATGTCATGCTGATGCAATAGAGCATTTTCTGGATTTAGTATATTTTAAATAACCAGGAAATTCCAAAAAATGTTATAAACTTCACAAAATCATATAGAAAATAATGTATAACTCAGAATGAAAAACTATATATGAAAAATAATCAGAAAAATATGAAGAATCTGTTTATGGCATTCTCATGCATGTTTGAACAACTTACATCCACTGTATATGACAATTTGAATAAATGGCATTTGAAATGCCTTACATGGAGTTTGAATTTGAATCTTGTGTTCAAATCAACTTCACTCAAATTCTTACTAGCTGCATTAGTCCAAATCACAGCATATTGCTATGTCATGATCATGCATCATATTGTTGCATTGCATTGATTGTGTTCTTTCTCTGTTTGCCGGTATTTGTCCCCTCTGAGTGGACGTAGTTCCCACGATGAGTTCGATGACATCGATGAAGAGCTATATCATCTCCGGAAGTGCCAGGCAAGCAAACCCCCATTGAGCATCCCGATAAAATCCCACTCTCTCGCTCTTGCTCCCTTTTACTGCATTAGGACAACAATAATTCAACTGCTATTTGTTGCGGTAGCTGAACCCCCTTTCCTCTGCATGACCTGTCATTGCCATAGTAAATAGTTGAAACCCACTAGAATGAGTAGGAGTTGTTTGAGCCAAGATGTGCCTACTCATTTATGCTTGCTTGTCATGCCTGCTATTGCTTAGAGTTGTGTCAGGTCTGATTCATCGGGGATGAATTGGAATGTGGTGAACATGTCCTTTTGATGAGAGCTAAGTGTGTGAACACGATTTGGTAAAGGTAGCGATGAGAGGCCATGTAGGAGTACATGGTGCGTGGTCTCATTGAAGCCGTCCTCAGGAACTGAGTTCTGTGTTTGTGATCCAAGACAGTTTCTACCACACATTGGGTTCCGGTAACTTGACCCCTCTCGGCTTATTAATCGCCTCGATCTCTGTCCAGGAGTTGCAACTAGTTTTTGGTCTTTGTAGGTAGTGCTAGTAGTCTACCAAGTGGCACCCGGTACAGGTGGGCTTGGGACAGACTAGGTGCAGTGGCACGGTGTACCAAGTGGCACCCGGATGGTGGTCTTGGGAACCCTGCTCACATCGTTTGGGGCCGTGATGGAAACCTCGGCTGGACTCCCTTGTGGATGGAACCCGAATATGCGATAAACCTGGACTAGAGTCTTGCGTGGTTAGTCAGGTCGTGGCTGAAACCCTCGCCAGGCTTACGCTTGAAGGTTGCCGAGATACATGACGTGTACATGGCGGTAAGTGGCAAGAGTGTGTGTGAAGAAGTACACCCCTGCAGGGTTAACATGATATATTCGAATAGCCGCATCCGCGGTAATGGACTACTGGGTTGCTTATACAGTTCATAGACAAGTGAAAGTGGATACTCTAAAATGCGCAAGATAAGCGTGAGTGCTATGGATGGCCTTCCCATAGGGAGACGGGAGCAGATCCATAGTGGTGTATTGATATGGTGAATGTGTGCACTCGTGTGCGCCACCTCAAAAGAGTTACCAGTAGTCGTAGTACATGATAGCCACTGAGTCAAAGCTGGCTTGCTGTAGTTAAACCCCACAACCTCCTTTGTTGATAATGATGCATATGTAGCTAGTTCTGATGTAAGTCTTGATGAGTACATTTGTACTCACGTTTGCTTAATTTATGTTTTGCAGAGAGACTTCAGTCTCACTAGTGGTTTTTGCGTGGACTTTGACGTTTAGCTTGTTACCTCAGCTACGATCTTGTACCCTTGGGAGGGTCTTGTAGATAGTCAGGCTTGACAGCCTTCTTCCTTTTCAGATGTCTATACCCAAACATGTTATGCTTCCGTTGCATTTATGCTCTATATGTTGGGTCATGTGACCCGTGTTTGTAATAAATGCTATGACGGCTCTTCTGGGCCTTTGTCTATATGAGTTGTTGAGTTATGTTGTGATGCCATGTTGTATCTACACATATCGTGCATGTCATGTGTACGTGTAACGTGTATTGGTATGTGTGGGATCCGACACCTAGTTGTTTATTCTTGGTAGCCTTCCTTATGGGGAAATGCCTCCTAGTGCTTCCACTGAGCCTTGGTAGCTTGCTACTGCTCCAGAACACATGGATTGACCGGCATGTGTCCTTCTTTGCCCCTGTGTCTGTCCCTTCCGGGGAAATGTCAAGCGGTGTATACCGGAGTCCTGTTAGCTTGCTACAGTCCGGCAACACTCGCTGCTGACCGACACGTGCATTGTTGGGTCATGTATGCTTGTCCCTGTAAGTTTGTGCCACCTTGGGTTTATGACTAGTCATGTCGGCCCGGGTTCTCTATCATATGGATGCTAGCGACACTATCATATACGTGAGCCAATATGTACAAACGGTCCCGGGCCAGGTAAGGTGGCACCCATGGGGATACCGTGCGTGAGGACGCAAAGTGATATGATGTGTTACATGCTAGACCAGTGTGACTTAGGATCGGGGTCTCGCCACACTCTTAATTATCGAAATGACTACGATTGATCCCATATGCTTGTGGGTCATGAAGAATCTTTTTTGGCCGTTGCTGGGGAGTGAAGCGCCTTTGGTAAGGAAAAAAATTATATTACGTGCTGAAATTTACTATCACTTGATACTATGAAAAACCATCCTTTGAGGGGTTTGTTCGGGGTATCTCCACCTCAACCGGAAGCACAATCGAGTTCGGGGTTTCTCTATTCAAATCTTTCCAAAACCCTAAGTCCAACTCCATCCCACCGAAACTTCCCTGTTCGGACCCATCGAGTTCATCGAGACAACTGCCATAGCAAACCCTAACAAATCGGATCCACTGACATGGATCTCGGTCTCACCGAGATGGCCTTGCCAACTCTCTATCATTTGTTGTAATTATTTTGATCCCACCAAGATGATGCAATCGGTGCCAGCAAGATGGCTTCCCAATGTTCTATTGCCTTATTGCTTCACTTTGGTCCTACCGAGTTGATGCAATCGTTGCCACCAAATAGAGGTTTGCCCTACCATTGCTCATCGGTCCATCCGAGTTATTTCTAATCGGTCCCACCAAGACCTCCAACGTTCTTATCTTTTACAAAGGTCGGCGCCATCGATATTTTTGATCGGTGCCACCGAGTTGGGTCAAAAGTATGTAATAGTTGGATTTCGTGTGGAGACTATATGTACCCCTTCACCCCCTCTTACTATGTAAGAGAGCCATCTGAATGTGCCTACACTTCCACTACTCATTTTCTAAGAGAGAAACACCAACTCATGTGTTGAGATCAAGAGTTTACATTCCTACCATTTGAACATTGATTTCTAGCCTTCCCCAAGTTGCTTTCCACTCAAATCCTTCTTCCACCATAGCCAAATCTGTTTGATAGAGTTGGGTATTTGGGATACTATCATTTGAAGAAAAATATCAAGGAGTTCATCATAGAGTTGGGTATTAGGGATAATATCAGTGTGTTTCTTTGAAATTGTTTACTTTTCTTTGGGGGTCGAGAGGAGAAGACCACGATGAAATTGATGAGTGGCTCTCGTATGCATTATTGTTGATCTAACAAAGAGCCCATATTACCTTGTCCTCTCCTTTGAATAAATGTTGCAGATTCCATCTTAGTCCAATGCACGTGCACTATTATTATCATTGAAACCATTCAGTCATGCAAGTGAAAGGCAATAATGATGATATATGATGAAATGATTGAGATGTAGAAAAGCTAGTATGAACTAGACCTATTTTTTGTAAATATGATTAGCTTGTCATTCCTGATTCGGCCCATTATGAATGAAACATGTTTGCAATGACAAATAGAGATTATAGTTACTCATGTCGTGCTTAATTTGCTAGGAGTTTATAATGGTCTACCTTGCGTGCCAACATGCTTTTAAAATGGTTGTGATGTAGTATGATAGGATGGTATCCTCCTTTGAATGATTTAAGTGGCTCGACTTGGCACATGCTCACACATGTAGTTGAAACAAAATCAACATAGCCTCCACGATGTTTATGTTCATGGTAATTTATATCCTACTCATTCTTGGACTCAATGTTGGTTAATCTCAAGGCATGTTTATGACCGTTGTCGCTCTCTAGCTGGTCGCTTCCCAGTCTCTTTCTAGCCTTCACCAGTACTAAGCGGGAATACTGCTTGTGCATCCACTTCCATAAACTCGAAGTTGTTCCATGAGAGTCCACCATACCTACCTATATGTGGTATTTACCTGCCGTTCCAAGTAAATCTGCATGTGCCAAACTCTAAACCTTCAAATAAAATTATGTATTGTATGCCCAAATCGATCATCTCGCGATTAGGGGCTGTCTTTATCTTCCACGGTAGGTGGGTTATTCTCACGATGAGTGGACTCCGCTTGACAATCACGAGAAAATGGCTGGTAACCGGGATACCTAGTCCCACAATTAAAAGATCAAAAATCAAATTAAAATATAATTAAACAAAGCTCCCCTGGGACTGTTGTTTGTTTGGATGGTACCCGTTGTTTTGGATAAGCCGTGGAGTGTGTTTGATGGTGGAGGGGGAGTAAAACTTTCTCATTCTGTTTGCGAACCGCCTATAATTATGTAGCATGAAAGATATTGAGAACTCTTGGTCGTAGCGTTGACAAAAAAAGCATATCGCTCAAAATTATATTCATCTCTGATTTAAAAACTTGAGCTCTGGCACCTGTGCAAATCCCTGCTTCCCTCTGCGAATGTAACATCCCAAAATTCTAAATTTTGGAATGTTATAATAAATAGATAGATTTGATTGCTATTTGATGTGCTATGTGAAACTGAGTGAAATTTGAAAACTTTTGAAAGTTAAATGAGAGGGAATAAAATGACTTTCCCAAAACTTTCACTTTGCTTTTTGATCTCCGAGGGAATTCAAATTCTTTTCAACACAAAACCCTAGAGTGAAGATAATATGACTTCTTCCATTTTATTTTAAATGATAAAGGGCTTGAAAGGATTTTGAATTTCATCCTTGCAATATTTTCAATTCAGAGACTTTAAGCAACTCAATGATTTTCCCAAGAGAAGATAAAATGACTTCTTCAAATTATAGGAAATATGAGTTGGAAGTTTTTTTTTCTGAAATTTTCTGCAACTCAATTTCAAATATTGAGTTATTTGGGTTTTATTCTAATTATTTTTCTCCAAAAATAAATTACATGGAAAATAGGGTAACATGATTCCCTACAGCAGAAAATTAGAGAGAAATAAATTTCAATTCCTTTCGGTATTTTAAGAATGATTTTTATTGGATTTTATTGCAATAGTAGGACCTTTTGATTTATTAGAATTTGTGGGCATTTTATTTGACAGTAGGAAAATGTCCATCTTGTAGGATTTCTTTTTCTGCAAATTTTGATATATTATATGCCTATAGGATATTTTTATTTATTTTGCTTTTATTCGTTTTCTACGTCTGTTAAAAAAATGTTTATAAAAAAAAGGGTCTTCTCAGCCGAACTGGGCCGGCCCAGCCACTGCCAGGCCAGCCCAGCCCGCTCGCCCCGACCCCTTCCTCCTCCCGCACGGCAACTCCACCGCCGCCTCGGCGTCCGTGCATCGCACGCCACCGCCTCCCCTTACCCCTCCCGCACGCAAGGCCTCGCCCTGCCCCCTATAAAGCCCGCCGCCGCCGCCCCGTCTCTCCCCTCGCCTCGCTCCACGCGCCGCCGCCGCCACCGCACTTCTCGCTGCCGCGAACTGCTGCTGCTGCCGCCGCCGCGAGCTGCTGCTGCCTCCCCTCGCCTCCCGCAGCCGCGCCTCGCCCTCCGCGCCTTCGCCTCGCTCGCCGCCCGCTCGCGCAGCCACACTGCGCCGCGCCCGTCGCCCCGCCACTCGCCGGTGCCGCGCCAGAGTTCGCCACCGGCCGGTCCGTTTTCCGGATCCGCCCGAACCGCCCAAACCGCCCGAACCCGCGGTTTATGATTATAAACCGCTTAGGTATTAATAACCGCTCTTGTTTTCTGCTTAGTTAGGTTTTCGTTTTAGATCGGTTTTATTTTTTTAGATCTAACTATCCAGTGAACGTTCACCAGCTAGGCCTATAAAACGAACGTTCGTTCGTTAACTTTTTCTTTTCTGTTTAGTTTTCGGCCAGGGATTTAGATGTAAATCTTTTATTTACAGATTAGCCCCTAAACTTTAAAAGGCCATAACTTTTTACCAGTTAATCCAAATCCAACGAAACCAACGCCCACGTCTTCGTTACGAAGCCCTCTTTCCAGTAATACAACTTCAACATGTTTTTGAAAATTCTAAAATTTGAATTCAACTAGTTTTAGATTCAAACTTCGTTTGATCATAACTTGAGTTTCGTAACTCCGTTTCAGTTGATTCTTTTTGCAAATCGAAGCTCTTGACCTAAACTCTCTGATAAGGCCAAATTTATATAATTTTTTTACTGTTGGAAATTGTTTTATGTTTCAAGAGACATTCGTTTATTTTCAAAGTTTTCCGAAGTGTTTATTCGTTCTGTCCAATCTTTCTGAGTGGTTGCTTATGTGTGGTTACTATTGCTTGCTTACGACAGATTGACCGGAGTGTGACGAGTAGAGATATCAAGAGTTTTGAGTGCAAATCATCTTCATCAACATTGCAGGCAAGTTCACACTTTGATCATACTTTCCAATTACCCAGTTTTCATTGCATTAGTCAAACCCTCACACATTGCATAAGTAGGAGCTTTAACATGTGGGACTAGGAAGTAGATTGAGGTAGTACCTATTACCTGTTTTTCATTCAAACCTTTGGGAGTTACTTCTACGTTTGCTGTTAGGTCATGCTATGCTCGTAGACGTGGATTGGGTGAGTGTATCCATGACAGATGTGTGATTGTTAATTAATGGTTCAACTTAAGGTGGCAACTTTAACACACATCTGGGTGGATTGAGGCACCTGGGTATTCCAGCGATTGCCTGTTTTTTTATGGACCGCCACCCAGGCTCAAAGGGATCATGAGATTATTCATACTAGAAAATTCCGTGTGCAGCCACAAGCTATTATGGGCTCTAGCATAGTTGACTAAGTCGTGCGAACTCTTACAGTGGTGGACTAGCAGATGTAGGGGATGTAGGTTGGTACGGTCCACCCGTTTGTAAGGTGCTAGTACTTCTGAAAGACTGTGTCTCGGTCATCCGTTTCTCAAACATCATGCAGTGCGAGAAATTAAACGGAGGCGATCGAGTCTTGTGGGGAAAAGTGCACAAACCTTTGCAGAGTGTACAAACTGATCATGATTAGCCGTGTCCCCGGTTACGGACATCTTGAGTATCTAGTACTTGGATATCATGTGAATCTCATCATGTTACTTTAATAAATATTGTTGGGTTTTAATGATGATGATTAATTGGGATTGAGAGGGTGTCTACACTCTCAATGTTTAACAACCACCATGATAGTTAAAATAAAAGTTATTCCTTTGTTGTAGGAAAAAATTGGCTTTACGCAAAAACTTTAACCTTAGAGCTTCCACCAGCCAAATATGCATGTAGTTGTAGGCTTTGTTCATCATTACCATTACAGTGTGAATTTGCCAGTACATTCAATGTACTGACCCTTTGTGGCTGCAACGTCTCATGTTGCAGGATTATCTTACGACGAGTAAGTGATACGTTAGGGTTACGATTTCTACACTCAACTTTGCCGTTGGTGTTGATGGAACCCACAACCTTTGTTGCTTCCGCTATGATCGATTGAGGTAATAGTATTTTCGTTACTTAATACATGTGATTTACCTCTGTTATAAATCCTCGAGTACTGTGTGTGTCAGCATACCGATCCAGGGATGACACGGAAACACAGAGACTTGATCCATTCGGGTCGGGTCGCTACAGCGAAGGGCCGATCTATTTACTTTTATTGCTGAGTCATCATCCTCTTATAAAAATGACCAGTTGGAGATGGTAAGGGCATATTTCTCCCTAAGTAGTTTTGGTGATTGATGACAATGTTTTTGCGGACTAATCATGTGCATTGAGCATTTTAGATATCTCATGTCTAGGCACAAGACGATTAAGTGCCCCTCGGAACCTATTGAAGACGGTGTTTCCTTTTGTTTCTTTTCGGTGCAATTGAGTCTTAGGAAAGCAGTACTATTGAGAGGGGGTGCGCTTCGGAAAGGTTAGGGTGGAATCAACACGTACACATCTATTCATTTGCACCACCTTTCCTTCGCTTGATTGGAGCTCCGGCTGTTTTCCTTGTCATTGCAAAAATGGTGCCTTTCTACTACTACTACTACTACTCTGGGGCATGCGGTAGTACCGTTCAAGGTAAGCGGTAGTACCGCAGGGCCTCACCGTAGTACCGCTCCTTTGCTACGGTAGTACCGCACATCGCGGTAGTACCGTGTCGGTGTACTAGAGTAGGGGTACCCTAGTATCCCGAACTTGTGCACGGGCAGTCGCAGCATCTGATGGCTTCTCGCCCCTCGTTGGTTACCCCAAGTGGAAGGTTTGAGATGTAGCGTAACGACAAGTTTCCCTTGGCAAGATACCAAGGATCGAATCCCGTGAGACTCCGAGGGTCGACAATTAGGTGTCAACTGCTAACGGCGCCAGATACTTAGCGATTGACAGGACCTGCACACAGATACAAATAACTTTGCTCCCAACGAGTACAGATAGGTTGTCAATCCCTGCGGCCTTGTTGTTTACAAAGGATCAAACACAAGAGATAATAATGATAGGTATGACTGCAACTAGGAAATAAGAACATGAAGTAAATAGTGGGTGTGATCAGTGATGGTAATATGGACCGGGGTCCCATGATGTTCACTAGTGATGTCTCTCTCCCAAAAGACGATAAAACAGCTAAGCGAGGTAAACAAATTACAGCTGGGCAATTGACAGGATTATGTGCGCAAACCAATGCTAACTATGCTGTAAAGAAAGGTAGAGGCTCAAAAGCATGGACGGTACGCCAAGGCAAGTAGACCGAAATCCATCTGCATCTACTACTAATCATCCACCTTGAGATATCTATCCAGAACATCTCGCTGGTATTAAGTTGCGAATCCCACCCAAAGTGTAGACTCAAAACAACAGACAACTGCATTAAAAGAACTTTGTGTAAAGTAAACAATCCTTGCACCCGCAAGTACAAGCACCGTTTTTTCCCCTTTGTGGCAACAGCACACCCTTTAGACTCATGTTTATGTCACTCAAACTAGTCATCGAGGGGCATGAACCCACAATCAAGCATAACGTTCCCTCTTGGAGTTACTACCTACTACTCGGCCAAAGCAATAAACAGCAACAGAGAACATGCAAGAATTACTCAAGAACATAAATATAAAAGAGGTGAATCAAATATATTACTCACACACAATCTGAACATAATCTCATAATCCATCGGATCCCAGCAAACTCAGCAGAGCAACAGCATAAAGATTACATATGTGCCTCGATCATGTAGGGCAGCTCACGAGGTCTAATCCATGAAGAACAAAGAGGGGAGGAGAACATCACATAGCTACTGGTCATGGACCCATGGTCCAAGGGGGACTACTCACAACTCATCCGGGAAGCGTCCATGGTGGTGGAGAAGCTCCCGGTGGTGGTTCTCCCCTCCGGCAGGGTGCCGGGAAGAGTTCTCCTGGTGCTCCCGATCTTGGAAGCGTGGCGGCGGCGGAACAGAGGCGAGATCGTAAAAAAGGGTTCCGTCCTCGAGAGTTTCGGGACGCGAGGAGTATATATGCCAAAGGGGGTCACCAGAAGCGGAGAGGGGGGCCCAGGCGCCCCCCTAGGGCGGCCAGGGGTGGGGCCGCCTGGGCTGCCCCTGGCTCCCCTCTAGCCCTGCTTTGGTTTTTCTTGAAGCTCCCGGTACGCTGATTTTTCTGTATTTTTCCCGGAATTTTTAGAGCACTTTTAATATGGGGGAAACCTGAAATAGAAAAACAGCAGAAAACAGGAACTGGCACTGTGGTGCACTGAGTTAATAGGTTAGTCCAAATATGATCAAAAGTGTATGGAAGTGCATAAATATCATAGCAATATCACACAAAAGAGGCATGGAGCAAGCAGAAATTATAGATACGTTTTGGACGTATCAACATCCCCAAGCTTAATTTCTGCTCGTGCTCGAGTAGGTAAATGATAACAAGCATAATTTCTGTGGTGACATGCTATCAACCATATAAGAACTTTTAAGTAAAGCAATCAAGGCTTGTAATTCAATTCAAGTCATAATGAGCAAGAGTCTATATTAGCATTGTAACAAGCAACATAAGAACATAAAGGTGCAAGAGCTCTCGCTATCCGTGACTCGAATGTCTCCAAATGGTGTTTGCGTGCAAGAAAGGGGATAGGGATATATGAGAGAGTAAAACATAGTTTTTGTATTGTTGAGAACTTAATCTACTAAAGTTTCACACTTGGTCTTCTTTGGAATCTTATCTTGACTCATCCCCAGACCGTCAGCCAGGTACAAGTCAAAATGATCCACTCCCTTTCGATATTTTGAGCACTCATGCAATGGATGAGCGTAAGCAAGAAAGTCGACACTTAGGATGGCAAAGAGAGAAAAATGATAGAGGGGGGAGACAAAAAAGGTGTGAAAGGCTCACATCAATGAGGAAAATCATCGGCGAGAGAAAGCCAAATGATAGATATGATGTGAGGAGTAGGGATTGCCATGCAACGGATGCACATATGAGCTAAGGTAAGCTCTCCAATGGAACTAGTGGGGGTGCATCCAACTTGCTTGCTCAAGAAGACCTAGAGCTCTTTTGAGGAGGCTCATCATTGGAATATACAAGCCAAGTTCTATAGTGTGAAGGTCCCCACATATCTATATGCATGAATGATAATCTCTATGGAGTACAAGGTATAAGATGGAGTACGAGTGTGGATCTCTCAAAAGAAATAGTAGTGTGCCCCCTTCTCTCTTTTTATTTATTTTTTATTTTTTATTTTTTGTGTGTGGCCTCAATGGCTCTTTCTATTTATCTCTCATTTGTCCTCTTTGGGATCTTTTGATTTTGTCCTCTTTGGGATCTTTTCCTCACTTTAGGGGCAACACTCTATTTATTACAAGAAGTATAGAAGATCTTTCACACTTTACAAAAGTACTCAACATAAAGAAAATGAAACTATCATGATGTATGCAAATGTATGCCTCTGCCGGTGTAGCAGGAAATGCAATGATACTAGCGCGTCATGTAGCAATGATTAGGGCAAGGCCCAACTAGCATGCGGCTCATCGATCAAGTAAAAAGCATGTATGTCATGAAGATCAAGTCATGAGAATATGGATGTTGCATGACAATGTATCTCAGAAAGGCTATGGAAATGCCTTAATAGGTAGGTATGGTGGCTGTTTTGAGGAAGGATATAATGAGGCTTATGATGACAGAGCGTATTGTGCCAAGGATTTGGATGCACCGACGAAGTATGCGCCAACTCTCGAGGTGAGAAAGGTCAATGCACGGTACCGAAGAGGCTAGAAAAATATGGATAGGTGGAAGTGTCAACTTTCGAATACTCACATTAGTCCGAAGAACTCATGCACTTATTATCGGTAACTCTCAATCTAATTAGGAGGTTCACAAAGAGACAAGTACCCCGAGGAGGAGTGTATGGGGGTTTGGTTATCCTTGCGCATCCTCGACTCATGGTACGTGAGTGTACTCTAATATTCGATCCCTCCAAAGATTAGTGATCCATTTAGTAGCTAAAGTTCTCAACTATTTTGTAGGTTTTCGAAAATAAACACGGATTGCCCAAAATACGACATCTATCACTAATAGGCTAAAGCTCTTGACACCAAAAGTTCAGACATTACTCATGGCAATACCTCCAAACTATTGCAAGTTACTACTAAAATTAAATAGCAACCTCATTTACCTACTTTAAGTTAAGACACACAACTCAGTGCAACAGGCAAACTCTCTTAACAATATAAACATGAAAACTCAAGAGAGTTCAACAACCAACTAAACAAAAGCTCTTTAAAAAGAAAAGCATGAAAACTAAGAGCTAAACATGACAGTAGCTATAGAAAGACAAAGAACACACACAACAAAGATAAGCATGAAAATCCTATGTTGTGTTCTAGGTTGAAGTGGAGCGTGTTTCTCTCCCACACAAAGAAAGCTGGGTTCTAACTTGTTATGAACAGCAAGCAAAGCTAAAGAAAACTAAAAAGGAAACTAAGAGCAAGACGCTCCAAGCATAGCACATAACACATGAAGTGATAATTATAGTGGAACGAAAGACAAACTGATAATTGTTGATGGAGAAGGGGATGCACGGGGGCATCCCCAAGCTTAGACTCTTGAGTCTTCTTGAATATTTCTTGGGGGTGCATAGGGACAACCCCAAGCTTGAGCGTTTGACCCTCCTGGATCTTCTTTTATCATCTTCCCTCGCACACTTGAAAACCCTTCATACATAACTCATCATAATCTGATTAGCGAGGTTAGTACCCAAAATAAAATAATTTTTCCCTACTGGAAATAAGGATAATCTTGAAGAGCTACTGTTTCTCAAGATTGACAAAAAGTTTTTGCAAAGAAAAAGCAAGCTCAAGGTTTGCAAAACGAAGAAAAGGCAAAACAGGACAGAATCTATGAAAAACAGACCAGCAGGTAGTAAATAATTTTTTCGGGGCACTTCGGCAACTCGAATCAAAAAACTCAGAACAGACGCCCGAAAGCCAATTGTATAGAGCACGCTGTCAAAAAAATTCAGATCAAAAAGATGATCTGGTGATTTTATACGAATTTTTTTGTCCAAGGACAGAATCTGTTTTCTGGACTGCACGTCACAACTTTTGAACTTCCTTGCAATCGGAGGCTAAACTTGGCACAAAGCTGAAAAGAAAAGATACAATGATGATGCTACTGTAGTAACAAACATCAAGACACAACAAAAGCAAAATAAAACCTAATTCGTTGTGGGCTGCCTCCCAAAAGCGCTTTCTTTTATGCCTTTAAGCTAGGCATGATGCAAAAAGATCAAGTTGTATCAATTGAACCATCATCAAGATCATCAAAAAGCTCTTCAATAGTACAACTAGTCTTAAGAGGACTTTCAAATAAAGGCCTAGTAAAGATACTTCTAGGGAGAAAACCAAAAGGTGGAAAGTCAATGGGAGATTCATTTATAAATTTATCAAAGAGAGGTATTTCTTCCAAAGTTTTCACAGTTTCAACCCCTTTGGCAATATATGGATTACTTTTGGAATGAGGAGCCTTTGGAACGTAACCGAACTTAGGTTCCTTCTTTGCCGGAGTTTCTACCTTTTTGGCTTTGATTGTGGAGAAAGTAGTTCCTAAAGTGTCAAAGATTTCCTCAATCTTGTCTATCCTAGAAGAATCCAAGTCATGGGATTTGATGGTTTTCAAAAGTTTTGAGAATTTTATGCATGGAGCTATCAAGCCTATTCAAATTCCCTTGGATCTTACGGTCCAACTCATTTATCTTATTAATGCTTGGCATCTCTAGCTCTATCTTTTCAAGTTTTTTCATAATGTGAGCTAGGGTAATGTCCTCTTGAATGCTAACAACAGGGGGATTTCCAACAAGATTTTCCATAATACTAAGAGATTCCCAAACTGGGGCTTCTAGGAAATTTCCGTTGATAGCAGAATCTAGAATAATCCTATTCCAAGAAGTAATTCCAACATAAAAATTTCTAAGCAGGATAGTAGTAGATTGCTTCTTGGTGGCTCTTTTTTGAGAATCATTAATTCTATACCAAGCATCTTTTAGACTCTCACCACCTCTTTGTTTAAAGGTGAGCACTTCTGCCTCACCAAAGGCAAAAGGACCAGACATAATGCCAACTAAAAGCAAGATAACTACTTTTGTGATTTTTGGTAAGGGACACTAAAGCAAAAACTGAAAGGTAAACTAACAAGACTAAAAAACAAAGATAAAAGATAGCGTGCAACTCCCCTAACTTGAAGAGTGGAGTCCCCGGCAACGGCGCCAGAAACTTTTCTTGATGGCTTCTCGCCACTCGTTGGTTACCCCAAGTGGAAGGTTTGAGATGTAGCGTAACGGCAAGTTTCCCTTGGCAAGATACCAAGGATCGAATCCCGTGAGACTCCGAGGGTCGACAAGTAGGTGTCAACTGCTAACGGCGCCAGATACTTAGCGGTTGACAGGACCTGCACACAGATACAAATAACTTTGCTCCCAACAAGTACAGAGAGGTTGTCAATCCCTCCGGCCTTGTCGTTTACAAAGGATCAAACACAAGAGATAATAGTGATAGGTATGACTGCAACTAGGAAATAAGAACAGGAAGTATATAGCGGGTGTGATCAGTGATGGTAATAAGGACCGGGGTCCCATGATGTTCACTAGTGATGTCTCTCTCCCAAAAGACGATAAAACAGCTAAGCGAGGTAAACAAATTACAGCTGGGCAATTGATAGGATTATGTGCGCTAACCAATGCTAACTATGTTGTAAAGAAAGGTAGAGGCTCAAATGCATGGGCGGTACGCCAAGGCAAGTAGACCGAAATCCATCTGCATCTACTACTAATCATCCACCTTGAGATATCTATCCAGAACATCTCGCTGGTATTAAGTTGCGAATCCCACCCAAAGTGTAGACTCAAAACAACAGACAACTGCATTAAAAGAACTTTGCGTAAAGTAAACCATCCTTGCACCCGCAAGTACAAGCACCGTTGTTTTCCCCCTTGTGGCAACAGCACATCCCCTAGACTCATGTTTCTGTCACTCAAACTAGTCATCGAGGGGCATGAACCCACAATCAAGCATAACGTTCCCTCTTGGAGTTACTACCTACTACTCGGCCAAAGCAATAAACAACAACGGAGAACATGCAAGAATTACTCAAGAACATAAATATAAAAGAGGTGAATCAAATATATTACTCACACACAATCTGAACATAATCTCATAATCCATCGGATCCCAGCAAACTCAGCAGAGCAACAGCATAAAGATTACATATGTGCCTCGATCATGTAGGGCAGCTCACGAGGTCTAATCCATGAAGAACAAAGAGGGGAGGAGAACATCACATAGCTACTGGTCATGGACCCATGGTCCAAGGGGGACTACTCACAACTCATCCGGGAAGCGTCCATGGTGGTGGAGAAGCTCCCGGTGGTGGTTCTCCCCTCCGGCAGGGTGCCGGGAAGAGTTCTC
This sequence comes from Secale cereale, assembly GCA_902687465.1. NCBI lineage: Eukaryota > Viridiplantae > Streptophyta > Magnoliopsida > Poales > Poaceae > Secale > Secale cereale. The sequence continues at coordinate 484,583,386 of LR738714.1, forward strand.
CTGGTGCTCCCGATCTTGGAAGCGCGGCGGCGGCGGAACATAGGAGAGATCGTAAAAAAGGGTTCCGTCCTCGAGGGTTTCGGGACGCGAGGAGTATATATGCCAAAGGGGGTCACCAGAAGCGGAGAGGGGGCCCCAGGCGCCCCCCTAGGGCGGCCAGGGGTGGGGCCGCCTGGGCTGCCCCTGGCTCCCCTCTGGCCCTGCTTTGGTTTTTCTTGAAGCTCCTGGTACGCTGATTTTTCCTGTATTTTTCCCGGAATTTTTAGAGCACTTTTAATATGGGGGAAACCTGAAATAGAAAAACAGCAGAAAACAGGAACTGGCACTGTGGTGCACTGAGTTAATAGGTTAGTCCAAATATGATCAAAAGTGTATGGAAGTGCATAAATATCATAGCAATATCACACAAAAGAGGCATGGAGCAAGCAGAAATTATAGATACGTTTTGGACGTATCAGCATCCCGCGGCAAGGCTTGCCGGGCGACCGCCAAGGTCCTCCATGGTTCCTTTGGAGCCATTCAAGAACAAAGTATTTAAGCCAAGGAGACAAGGCCCGGCAAGAGAAGCTTGCCGGGAAGGCCAACCAAAGCATCTCAAGGAACTTACCGCGACGCGCCACGCGTCCCGGCAAGGCCCGGTGAGCGGCAAGCTCCCGGACGCGACAAGACAACGACCGCAGCAAGGCGCTTGCCGCGGCAAGCTACCACTCTGTACCCGCGCTCCAGCACATCCACCAACGTGTCGCTCTGGGACCCTTCCAGGCGTACGTGGCGGGAGGCTGTGCAGCCAGCGGTGCGCGGTGGCAAGCGGTGCTGACAAGATTGCCATCGTGGTGAGCGGTGACACCCCTGACGGTCCCTTTTTCACTATTTGGCCGACGGAGATGGGCATTGAATGCCCTTGTCCCCTACCGTCAGAGTTAGGTATGATACACTGTACAGGTAGTTGTACCAACCACAACACCTTTCCATTTTTACCCTCGTCTATGTTGCCACCTGTCGGTGACCCCTTGAACATATAAAAGGAGGCCCATGCGCAACGTAGAGAGGGACGAACGACGGAACGACGGAGGAGAACACTCGCGCTCGGTCTCGTTAGCTGGTGGTGTGTACTGTAGCACTCGGCTCTCTCGAGCAAGAACTCAATACAAACCACAAAGCAGGAGTAGGGTTTTACGCATCCATGCGGCTCGAACCTGGGTAAACTGCTCGTGTGTTTCGCCTTGATCCGCTCTTCGTGCGATCTCCGCCCCCGCCGAACCGAAAGGGGCTCGGTCCGCCAGTCCCCATAGGTGCTCGTGGATCAGTTTCCCCGACATCTTTGGTGCGCCAGGTAGGGGGCGTCGAGGTTGTGTGAACCTGATCCGGCGTTCACACGAGCTAGATCTTCATCGTCTTCATCGACATGCCGCCGAAGAAGAAGGCTTCGGAGGCGGCCGCTCCGTCCGTGCCGAACCCACCACCGCCGGAGCAAACAGCAGGTAGGGTAGACGCCGGCGGAAGAATGGGCGTCGACGAAGGAGCTCACGGTGCTGCCAGGTCCAAGGACAAGGCTACGCTGCCCATCGGCGGCGTAGTCGACTCCCACAACGACCGGGCGCACTCCAAGACCTCGGCGTCCGTACATGCACCGCGTCCATCTCAGGAGGCGCGGGACCGGCAGCGTCATGGTACTCACGGTACCATACGTTTGCTGGACCAAGATCGAGCTGGTGGATCTCAGAGTGCTCAAGACCAGCATGCACGCCAACATGCTGGCACGAGCGAGGCGCGGTCGCCTGGACGGGATACTGCTCCTTCTAACATAGTTAGAAGTCCGAGCATATCCCGCTCCTCACACCGTTCGCCACCGCCACCCGCCACTTCAGCAGAAGCTTTGGCGCGAGCTCAACTGCTCCTGGACTACCCTCCAACGGCGGACAAGATCGACGACTGGAGGGCCACCATTCAGAGTCTCATCGGTTTCGCCAACGGCGACACTCCATGACAGCTGAGTACATCGCAGCCGCGGCAAGTTAGCCAGGCACAAGCCGGTGGCGACAAGACCGGTGGGGGTGCAACCACCGTGCACTCTTCGCCCCGAAGGACAAGATCGCCGACTCGCCGGATCCACCTCGACAGCGACTCCACCGCGTCATCAGATCCGCGAGCTCGTCGCGATCAGCACCAAGTTCTTCACGAACGACAGCAAGAAGACGCTCGTACTCGCATCGAGCGCCGAAGAGAAGCGCGGCGTCAATCGGACCAGCGCGATGGGCCCTCTGTCGACATGCATGCGCCAGGGGAACCAGGCGACTTGCCGTACGCGGTAGGTTGCCCTGCGTTTACTCATGAGCTGCGGCAAGTCCAGTGGCCCAGCACGAAGAATTTCAAGCCAGACGTACCGGAGAAGTACGACGGCAAGTCGCATCCATCGGAGTTCCTCAGCATCTACACCATCGTGGTGCAAGCTGCCGGGGGGCGGGACGACAAGATCCTTGCCAACTACTTCCCGCTGGTGCTCAAGCCCAACGTCAGGTTCTGGCTCATGCACTTGCCGGACAACTCCATATCCTCCTGGGCAGACCTATGCCATCAGTTTGTCAGCGCCTTTACAGGCGGCCACAAACCTCATGGCCAAGAGAGTGACCTTCATCTGCTCGCCCAGAAGGAAGAAGAGCCCCTGCGCAAGTACATTCAGAGATTCAGCCGTGTACAGCACAACATCCCAGATGTCCACCCTGCCGCGGTCATCAGCGCGTTCCATCAGAACGTGCGTAACCGCAGGATGCGGGAGGAGATGGCGATGTGCAAGATCAGAGACGTCAGTGAGCTGTATGCCCTAGCCGACAAATGTGCGCGTGCTGAGGAAGGGAGGAAACTCCCCGGAGAGAATACATGAGCAGGAGGATCCGACAGCGAGGATGCTGCCCCGGCAAAGAAAAATCGGCGGCGGAACAACAGGAAGAAGAAAGGCAAAGATGTGCTAGTCATTGAGCAGTCCGACAACGGAGGTGACGCTAAGAAAGCCAAAGCTGGTAGCTCCGGCAAGGAGATTGCCGCATGCACCAACTGCCAGGCTGTGGCGGTCGCCGACAAGCAGGACGGCACCAACAAGCATTACTGCAAGATCCACCGCACCAAGGGCCATGACCTCCAGAGCTGCAAGAAGGTCGAGCAGCTTGTCGAGCAGCAAAAGGCTGAATACGAGCGACGCGACAAGGAGAAGGCCCAAGGAGGTGCTGAAAGATCCGGCCAGAAGCGCACCGGCCGGGGAGGACGCCGCGGCAAGGCCAAGCAGCGGCAAGGAGACAGACCTCCCCGCGGCCGCGACAAGGATGAAGATGACGACGACGATGAAGACATGGATGATGTCGAGACCAGTGAGCAGGAGTTCTAGAAAGCCACAGAGGTCTTGTGCGTTGACGGCGGTGCTTCTCTGCATACTTCACACCGCCAACTCAAGCAGTGGGTGCGAGAAGTAAATGTGGCAGAACCACCTGTCGAGTCACGCAAGCTTCTGAAATGGTCTAGCACGCCTATCATCTTTGATATTGAGGACCACCCTGATCGCACAACCGCGGTCCGGTGCTTGCCGATGTTGGTTTCACCAACTATCCACAACCTCAAGGTCACTAAGATGCTAGTTGACGGCGGGGCCGGCTTGAACCCGATCTCCTCTGCTGTACTCCAGAAACTCCTGATCCCTGACAGCGAGCTCGAAGAGACCGGCACATTCCAAGGAATCAACCCGGGAGGGAGCAAGCCGAAGGGGAAGGTCACATTGCCGGTGACATTTGGCAGCGAGTTGTACTTCAGGACTGAGAGGGTCACTTTTGATGTTGCCGAATTTCCATTGCCTTACAATGGGATACTCGGCCGTCCAGCACTCGCCAAGTTCATGGCAGCCTCTCACTACGCATACAACATGCTGAAGATGCCAGGCCCGATAAGTGTCATCTCTGTCCCTGGTGACAAGAAGGATGCTCTTATCTGCGCCGACAAGATCTACCGGGAAGCGGCGGCCGCAACAGATCGCAAGTCACCTGCCGTTGAAGCTCCCGGGGGGGAGAACAAGACCAAGTCCGGCAAGAGTTCTGATGCCCACTCCGGCAAGCGCACCTCTTCGGAGTGTTGTGCTACCATCGAGGACGCACCATCGAGCTCCACCGGCAAGTGTAAGAAGACAATGGCAGCTCCGCCAGAAACTAAGAAGGTGTCCGCCAAGGAGGACGGCACTGGTGGTACCTTCACCATCAGTGCCACTCTTGACCCTAAATAGGAAAGCGCGCTCATTGCTTTCCTGCGGGCGAACGTCGACGTGTTTGCGTGGCAACCATCTGACATCCCCGGTGTTCCCAGGAAAGTAATTGAGCACCATCTTGCCGTCTGTCCTCATGCGCGGCCCGTCAAGCAGAAGGTCAGGAAACAAGCAGTGGAGCGCCAAGAATTCATCGCCGAAGAGATCAAGAAGTTGGAAGCAACAGGCCTCGTCAGAGGAGTGCTCCATCCTACGTGGTTGGCCAATCCTGTAGTCGTGCGCAAGGCAAACGGGAAATGGAGGCTTTGTATCGACTTCACCGATGTCAATAAAGCTTGTCCCAAAGACCCATTTCCCTTGCCGCGCATTGACCAGATTGTTGACTCCACGGCCGGATGTGACTTGCTTTCGTTTCTTGACACATACTCAGGATACCATCAGATCTTCATGGCAGAAGAGGATGAGGATAAGACCGCATTCATCACTCCATGTGGCACGTACTGTTTCATACGGATGCCTTTCGGTTTAAAGAATGCTGGTTCAACATTTGCAAGGGTAGTCCATGTCGCTTTTGAGCCACAAATACACAGAAATGTGGAAGCCTACATGGATGACATAGTGGTCAAGAGCAAGGACAAGGCAACTCTGATCCAAGATTTAGACGAGACCTTTGCAAATCTGCGCAAGATCAGCCTCAAGCTCAACCCCGAGAAGTGTGTGTTTGGAGTCCCTTCCGGCAAGCTTCTCGGGTTCTTCGTGTCTCGGCGGGGAATTGAAGCCAATCCCGACAAGATCAAGGCCATTGAGCAGATTTTAGCACCAAAGGGCGTCAAGGATGTACGAAGACTTGCCGGTTACGTGGGTGCTCTCAGCAGGTTTATCTCTAAGTCTGCTGAGCGCGCCCTGCCGTTTTTCAAAATATTGAAAAAGGCAGGTCCAATGAAATGGACTCCGAAAGCGGAGGCTGCGCTGCAAGACTTGAAGAGATACCTGTCCTCCACTCCAATACTTGTCGCACCTAAGCCACAAGAGACGTTGCTGATGTATATAGTGGCAACCAATCAAGTGGTTAGTGCTGCGTTAGTAGCGGAGAGGGAGGCAGATGATGAGCCAGCAACCGCGGCAGGCGCATCCAGCGACAAGCAGGGGGTTTCCCCGACAAGCTCTGGTCCCGACAAAGATGGATCTACGCAGGCGCGCGAGGAGATACAGAAGAGAATGGTGCAGCGCCCAGTTTACTTTGTCAGTTCCCTTCTGGAGGGGGCTAGGTCAAGGTACTCTGGCGTGCATAAATTGCTTTTCGGCCTTCTCATGGCCTCGAGAAAGCTGCGCCATTACTTCCAAGCACATGAGATCACAGTTGTCACTCATTTTCCGCTGAAGAGGATACTGCAGAATTCAGAAGCAACAGGCAGGATTGTTGAGTGGGCACTGGAACTGTCAAGCTTTGGCCTCAAGTTTGAGAGCACTTCAACTATCCAAAGCAGAGCATTGGCAGAATTCATAGCAGAGTGGACGCCAACACCAGATGAAGAAATTCCAGAAACGAGCATCCCTGTCAAGGAAGCGAGCAAAGAGTGGCTGATGTACTTTGATGGTGCCTTCTCGCTGCAAGGCGCCGGTGCTGGCGTGCTGCTTGTCGCACCCACCGGAGAGCACCTCAAGTATGTAGTCCAGATGCACTTTCCCAAGGAGCAAGCAACAAACAATACCGCAGAGTATGAAGGTTTGCTTGCCGGTCTCAGGATCACGGCAGACCTTGGGATCAAGAAGCTCATTGTCAGACGTGACTCGCAGCTCGTCGTCCGCCAAGTGAACAAGAGTTATCAGAGTCCGTTGATGGAAGCCTACGTTGATGAAGTGAGAAAGATAGAAGAGCACTTTGACGGCCTATAGATGGAGCATATTCCAAGAGCTCAGAACGACATTGCTGATGGTCTGTCGAAGTGCGCCGCACTCAAGTTACCTGTGGAACCACGGATCTTTGTGCTCAAGCTGACTCAACCGTTTGTAACGCCATCAACTGGACAGAGCAAGAAGAGGAAGTTGATTTCTGGTGACTATTTTCCGGCAGAGCTTCCCGAAGCCGCCGCCAAGAAGGTCCCCAAAATCAACACCAACAGTGCTGAGGAGCAGTCTGCTCCGGCAAGCCCTAGGGTTTGTTCCGTTGAAGCAGAGGCTCCCGACAAGTTTTGCTCTGGCAAGCTTGCCGGGGAACGTCAAGCTCCGGCTGAACCACAGGTTTTCACCGTAGAAGCGGATGTTCCCGCAGCAGCAGATGTGCCTTTAGTCCTTGTTGTCGAGCCTCAAGCTCCAGCATGGGCACAACAGATTGTCTGTTTCCTTCAGACAGGAGAACTTCCCGAAGAACAAGAAGAAGCGGAAAGAGTAGCCCGGCGGTCAAGTATGTACCAGTTTGTCGACAACACACTGTACAGAAGGAGACTCAACGGTGTGAAATTGAAGTGTATTCACCGGGAAGGCGGACAAAAGCTGTTGGCAGAGATACAAGGAGGCATATGTGGTCACCACATTGGCGCAAGAGCACTTGCCGGCAAAGCGTTCACGCAAGGTTTCTTCTGGCCGACAGCCCTCCAGGATGCAACTGCACAAGTAACCAAGTGTGAAGCGTGCCAGTTCCATTCCAAGCAGATTCACCAGCCAGCTCAAGCTCTCTAGACGATCCCTTTATCCTGGCCATTTTTGGTCTGGGGGCTCGACATCCTCGGCCCCTTTCCCCGAGCAGTCGGGGGCTTTGAGTACTTGTACGTTGCAATCGACAAGTTCACAAAGTGGCCGGAAGTGGAAGCAGTGAGGAAGGTGACAGCACAGTCAGCAGTCAAGTTCTTCAGGTCGATTGTTTGCCACTTCGGGATCCCAAACAGGATCATCACCGACAACGGTACGCAATTCACGAGCCGCACCTTCGTGCAGTACGTCCAAAATCTTGGCGCCAAGGTCTGCTTCACTTCTGTTGCTCACCCGAGAAGCAACGGACAAGCGGAGAGGGCAAATGCTGAAGTGCTGCGTGGGCTAAAGACCAGAACTTTCGACACGCTGCGCAAGTGCGGAAGAAACTGGATTGAGGGGCTGCCGGTGGTTCTTTGGTCGATCAGGATGACACCAAATCGAGCCACTGGCCAGACACCTTTCGCTCTAGTCTATGGAGCAGAGGCAGTTCTCCCCACGGAACTCGTATACGGGTCACCTCGAGTGCTCGCTTATGATGAGCTTGAGCAAGAGCAGCTGCGACAAGATGACGCGCTGCTCCTTGAGGAAGACCGTCTTCACGCTGCTGTACGAGCTGCTCGCTACGAGCAAGCTTTGCGCCGCTACCATAGCCGCAAAGTTAACGCCAGAAGTCTCGAGGAAGGCGACCTTGTTCTTCGGCGCGTTCAGTCCGCCAAGAATTCCAACAAGTTGACGCCGAAGTGGGAAGGCCCTTACCGAGTGAAACGAGTCACTAGGCCTGGCGCTGTCCACCTTGAGACCGAAGATGGCATTCCGGTGAGCAACTCCTGGAACATTGAGAATCTTCGTAAGTTTTACCCGTAAGGCGCGGTTGCCGGAACCTGTTCCAGCAACCACCTTTTGTACAAGTCTTGCCGCTGTTGCATGTAATCCTTTGTACAAAGCCGGGCGCAGTCCCCGTGCGTAGATAAAGCTCATGTGCTCCGCACATCTTGTCAATTTCATGCTTTCTATTTTTTGCATGTGTTATCTGACACTTTGTGCAGCACCTACCCTCGGTAAGCAATAACGAGCCGTAAGGCTCCATATCTTTATTTTTTCTTCTTTCTTTTTCTCAAGGAAAGCAAGGTTCCCTCGCCCACAAGTTTGCCGGGGGGGGAGGAGAAGATAATGGTATGGACCAGGCGTCGTTCAAGAAAGTTTCGCCTTACCGGGAAGCAAACAACATAAAAACTAAGTTGCCAAAGTTTGAGCAATCAGATTTTTTAAAAATTTAAGTTATCTTCCTTGAACGACCGTGCTTTGTATGGAAAACCTGTGCGCGGAGGAACCAACTAGTAGCTAGTTGCGCCCTTACTTTGTTTCGAGTCCGCTCAACAACTTAAGTGAGCTGCGACTAGTTGCGACAAGGTTTCTTGTCGGTAACGGCACCGCCAGCAGGTTGCTGACGTCCCGCACTCAGCGCTCGCGGCTAAGGTGCTTGCGCCGGCAAGTTCCCTAAAAGCGTAGGGCAAAAACATGCAAAGGAAGGGATCAAGTAAAGGAAATAACATTGCAATCATTACCCAAAATAGAGTTATATTACAAGATAGCTTGTCGCGGCCCTAACAGATTGTTCTCATAACGTGACCAGCAGCGACAAGGAAAGAAGGAAACGGGCGGCCTAGTCTACGCGATCGCCCTCAATCCTCTTGATCCCGCTCACCTTGTCCACAATGGGTGCGACAAGGGTCTTGAGCGCTTCCAGATCAGCATCCGGCGGCAGGGACTTGAGGACGTTAGTGAGGTTGAGGCCCGGGTTGCGGAAGGCCACCTTCACCAACACCTTTTGAAGAGCTCCCGCGCAGATCTTGCGCGACTCGTCGGCCAGCTGCTTTGGAACCTTCTCCCGGAGCCGCTGGAGGGCCGTCGCCACGCCTTTGAAGAACAAGGTGAGCTTGGCGCTGGGTTGGAGGTTCTCATCAGAGGGATACCCGAGATCCTCCATCCCCAGCTGCGCCAGCTCCCTGTCGATGTCAGCGGCAGCATTCACGAGACCCTCCGTCCAGTGCTCCACATTCTCTCTAAAAGTGTTCTGGACGGAAGCAGCACTCGCCAGCAGCGCCTGATGGGCCTCGAACCCCTCGTTGGTTACCCCAAGTGGAAGGTGTAAGATGCAATAAGTAGAAGTGTTTTCTCCTAGCAAAGATGCCAAGGATCGAATCCCCAGAGACTCCTAGGTTCAACAAGTAGGTGTCAATTGCTAACGGCGCAATCAGCAATCAACGTGGACCTGCACATAGATACAAATAACTTTGCTCCCAACGAGTACAGAGAGGTTGTCAATCTCTCCGGCCTTGTAGTTCACAAAGGGTTAAAAGCAATATGATAGTAGTGATAGATAGTGTTTTTGCAATAGTAAGTAAATAGCGAAAAGTAAATAGTGGATGTGATCAATGATGGTAATATGGACCGGAGTCTCATGATGTTCACTAGTGATGTCTCTCTCCCAAAATACGATAAAACAGCTATGTGAGGTAAACAAATTACAGCTGGGCAATTGACAGGACCACGAACGCAAACCAATGCTGATTACATTGCAAGAAAGGTTGAGGTTCAAAGCATGGGCGGTACGCCAAAGTAAGTAGACCGAAATCCATCAATATCTACTACTAATCATCCACCTTGAGATATCTATCCAGAACATCTCGCTGGTATTAAGTTGCGAGTCCCACCCATAGTGTAAACTCAATGCAACAGACAACTGCATTAAAAGAACTTTGCGTAAAGTAAACAATCCTTGCACCCGCGGGCACAAGCACCGTTGTTTTCCTCCTTGTGGCAACAGCACATCCCCTAGACTCATGTTTCTGTCACTCAAGCTAGTCATCGAGGGGCATGAACCCACAATCGAGCATAACGTTCCCTCTTGGAGTCACTACCTATTACTCGGCCAAAGCAATAAATAACAACGGAGAACATGCAAGAATTACTTATGAACTAAAATATAAAAGAGGTGAATCAAATATATTACTCAAGATCAATCTGAGCATAATCTCATAATCCATCGGATCCCAGCAAACTCAACATAGCAACAGCATAAGGATTACATAGGTGCCTCGATCATGTAGGGCAGCTCACGAGGACTAATTAGTGAAGCACAAGAACGGGAGGAGAACATCACATAGCTACTGGTCATGGACTCATGGTCCAAGGGAGACTACTCACGAGTCATCCGGGAGGCGTCCATGGTGGTGGAGAAGCTCCCGGTGGTGATCCTCCCCTCCGGCAGGGTGCCGGGAAGAGTTCTCCTGGTGCTCCCGATCTTGGAAGCGGCGGCGGCGGCGGAACAGAGATGGGATCGCGAAAAGAAGTCCTGTTTCGAGGGTTTCGGAGAGTCCTTTAAATATATGCCAAAGTAGGGCACCGGGGGACTCTCGGGGGGCCGAGGCGCCCCCCGGCGCGGCCCAAGGGGGGGCGCACCCACAGGGTGCCTGGAGCCCCTGTGGCCCCCCTGGCTGCCCTTCGGACGCAGTGTTGTTTCCGATACGCTGATTTTTTATATATTTTTTCAGGATTTTTCTGGGCAGTTCTCGAAACATGAAAACCTGAAATACAAAAACAGCCGAAAACAGAAACTGGCTCTGGGGTGCACTGGATTAGTAAGTTAGTCCAAATATGATCAAAAGTATATGGAAGTGTATGAATATCATAGCAATATCACCCAAAAGTGGCATGGAGCAAGGAGAAATTATAGATACGTTTTGGACGTATCAGCGCCTTATCGTCCTTGATCTCCTCCTTCAAGGCCACCTCCTGCTCCCTGGCGCCGTCCATCGTCTTGGTCAAAGTGGTCAGCTTCAAGTCAAGATCTGCGTTGGAGTCCTTGGCGGCGCTAAGTTCCTTGCCCTTCTCGGCAAAACGAACCTGTAGCTCTGAGTTGCTATGGGCGTCCTTCTCCCGCTCACGCTTGAGCGTGGCAAGCTCCTCACCGCTCGCCTTGAGATCGGCCTCCAGCTGCGCCACCGTCGTCTCCAGCTCCTTCTTGGCGGCCTCGGCAGCTGCGGCAGCATCCTCTGCTTGCTTGAGGGCTCCGCCGAATGTTTTCTCACGCGTGGCAAGCCCCTCCTCGTGGCTGTCGAGGTTAACTTTCCGCTGCGCCAGCTCGCCCTCCTGCGCAGACAGCTTCTCAGCGGCAAGCCGCTGTTGTTCTTCAACTTCAGCCTTCTCGAGGAAGAAGGCCTTCTTCTCCTCGGCGAGTTGCTCCCGCTCCTCTGCCAGGGACCGGAGAGCTTCCTGGTTGAGACCCCGGAGCTCCTCCGCGCGCTTCTCGATGTCCACTCCCGCCTTCGCGACAAGCGCCTCGCGGGATTCCAGCTTGGCTTGCCGAGCACGGTAGAGCGACAACAGCTTCCGCAGCAGCCGCTCCTCCTCAGGCTCACCGCTGCTGCTGCTCGGCGCATCAACTAGCGTCAGCCCAGCAGAGGCGAGCACCTCTCCATCAAAGCTCTCTCCTTCGACCGGCGCCCTGGAGCTTGACGCCCAGGGGAGGTTGATGAAGACGCCATCGCCGGCTTTCAAGTAGACGCCTGGCTGAGGCTCTTCGGAGCCTGGCGCTGCGGCAGCGGCGGAAGGGTCGGCGGTCGGCGTAGCGCCTGGCGCTCCTGCAGCCTCAGGGCCGTCAGTGCAATCGCCAGACCCCTCGCCAGCTGCTGCGGCAGCAGCTTTGGCGGCCTCGTCGCCGGCGGGATCATCAGCGCCGGCTGCTTCTTCAGTGGCAGCGGCGTCGTCGGCAGCAACCTCGGTCTCCATCGACTCCGCAGCTGATGGGTCTGACGGCCGGAAAAGGGAGAAGAGTCAAGCAAATATCCAAAAAGAAGATCAAAAGAAGAAGAACCCAAGGGAAGTTTTTGAAGCAAGAGGATTACCTGTACCGGGTTCTGCAGTCTCCGCCGCCGAAGAACTCTTCCTTGGCGGAGAACTCCCCCTTGCCGGAGAACTCTCCCTTGGCGGAGAACTCTCCCTTGCCGGAGAACTCCCCCTTGCCGGAGAACTCTCCCTTGGCGGAGAACTCTCCCTTGCCGGAGAGTCCCTTGCCGGAGAACTCTCCCTTGGCGGCGTAGTCGAAGCAGATGGCATGTCGGGGGCGGTCTCCGGGCGCTCCTGGTGTGGCTGCTCTGCTCCTACGCAAATCAACCATCAGATGTCAGCAAAGAAAGAGCATCCTTGCGCGCCTAACGGCGGAAAGCGAACCATATGCTTACGCTGGGGGCTGCTCTGGAGAATAGTTGCCGGGTCCGGCAAGGTGGTCTCGGGTGCACCCTCTTCTGTCGCGGTGGGTTCGTCCTCAACGATAATCACCGGGACCTTGGCTCTCTTCGCCGCTCTCTGGGCCAGTGTCCTGAAAAGGAATAAGTTCGGAGTAAAGCAAATGAGATACAAGACAAAACAGCAAGAATTGAAGAACTATAAGTACAGTGAGGAATCTTACTCTTCTTCTTCCTCGTCGGAGCTGAGCGCGGAGAAGTCGAAGTCCGGCTCACGTCCGGCGCGAGGAGGCGGAGGAGTGGGTTCCCTTGGCCGCTTGGCGGAAGCAGTGGCGGTGGTCCGAGACGACCCCGCCCCGGCTGCCGCCGCGGCGTGAGAAGCGGCAGGAGCAGAAGCGGTGGTCCGGGAAGACCCCGCTCCAGTTGCCGCAGCAGCGTGAGGTGCTCCCGCGGCAACAGTACTTGCCGCGGTGGAGCGTGTCGCGCGGTGTGGCGGCTGTCGACTCGTCTGCCACTCCGCTACGTCCCCGGCCTTGCGGAGACGCCTTCTTGGTGGGGCTGGGGGCTCTGCTTGCGGCGAGCTGCCTGAAGATGAGGAGGAAGAGGAGTTGATCTCCAACGAGCCGCTCGTATCCTCGGCGGGCTCGCTCGACTCGACGTCATGCCCGGCAAGCTCTTCCTCGCCGGCAAGCTCCTCTTGCTCGGCACGGCTTGCCACCTCTGCTGCCTCTGCCTCCTCCACGGTGAATCCAAACTCGCCCGCGGCTGCAGCTGCCGCCGCCTCTTCCAGCCTAGTGGCGATGCGTTTCATCTCTGCATCGATGGTGTCGCGAGTGAGGCTTTTATTTTCGTCGGAGCGGACCGGCTTTTCTACCAAGCCGTCAAAGAACTCCTGCACGACGACATCTTCAGGCTCTTGCCAAGTTGGGACAATTCCATGCGAGTCGCACAGCGGCATCATTGCACGGATGCGGTCGAGCGAGGAGTTGTTGCATAGTGGAACGACGTCCTTCGGCAGCCTGAACACTTTGGGATGTTGAGGGTCGTACTTGAACAGCTCCTGGAGCATCGCGTTAAGTTCCAGAACAGTGAAGTTGAAGTTGAGGCCCGGACGCAGCCTCATGACGTCCGCCGCATTCTTGAACTCCCAGGCAGGTCTCCTCCTCTCCTACAGGGGGCGATGCGGCGGCGAAGAAAATCTGCGCCAACCGCACCCACAGTGAGCCCGGCAAGCCTAAGGCGTTGGATCCGGGTGACGGCAATCTTCAGCCTGTCATCTTCCGGGGCCATGTTGCTCCAATCGCTGCCGCGCGCTACTGGGGTTTGGCGCCGGGCGGTAAACGGCTGCGGGTTCTCCTCGACAATCCAGCACCAGTTTGCTCTCCATTCCTCCCACTTGCCGCGGAACTCTCCCTCCAGATAAGCGTCCTTCTTGCCGGCTCTCGAGATCCAGGCGATTCTGCCGGATAAAGGCTCTCCTCTCTCAACTCGGGGCATAAAGAAGTGGCGAAAAAGGGCTACATTTGGATAGACTCCGACAAAGTTTTCGCAGAGATGTGCGAAAACTGCCATGGTCAGAACAACATTGGGGGTGAAGTCAAGGAGGCGGAACCCGTAGGTGTTCATAATATCGCAGAAAAACTCAGAGAAAGGCGGGCAGAGCCCGCAGTAGAAGAACAAGGCGAAGAAGGGATATCCGTTTGGAGCCATTTTCCAAGCGACGGATGGAAGTACCTTCGTGCGCGGGTGCGCCCGCGTCTCCGTCGACCAGAAGAGGTAGTAGTACTCCCTCAGCTCCCTCGCGGCGAGCTTGGGGGGAAGATTGCACGCTCCTTTCGCAGCGCCGTGAGCCGCTGCGCCTCGGCCGACTTCACGACCTTCCCCTTCTCGGCTTTCGGAGCCATGGCGGAAGTGGTGAGGGAGGTCGACGGCGTTGGTGGTGCTGGTGGCGATGGGAGGCAGAGCGCTGCTCTCTTTCAGTTTTGGCAAGAAGGGGGAGCAGCGGTGAAATAGCAACCAGCGAATGGGCGAACTGCCCCTGTTTCCCCTGCTTATAAGGAGGGAGGGGGCGGACGTTCCGCCTTTCCGAATAAAGAAACCACCCATGATCTCTCCCACGACGCCGCAATCAACGCGTGCCGTTCAGGGAGGGCGCGGTGGATACGGAGAGAGATACGGCGTAACCCAGGCCGCGCGTGCCCATGCCCTGTTTTGGGCCTGGCCCAACAGCGCTCGGCACCATGTATGGCCCAGGCCCGGGGGCTCCTGTCGGTGTACTAGAGTAGGGGTACCCTAGTATCCTGAACTTGTGCACGGGCAGTCGCAGCATCCCGCGGCAAGGCTTGCCGGGCGACCGCCAAGGTCCTCCATGGTTCCTTTGGAGCCATTCAAGAACAAAGTATTTAAGCCAAGGAGACAATGCCCCGGCAAGAGAAGCTTGCCGGGAAGGCCAACCAAAGCATCTCAAGGAACTTACCGCGACGCGCCACGCGTCCCGGCAAGGCCCGGTGAGCGGCAAGCTCCCGGACGCGACAAGACAACGACCGCGGCAAGGCGCTTGCCGCGGCAAGCTACCACTCTGTACCCGCACTCCAGCACATCCACCAACGTGTCGCTCTGGGACCCTTCCAGGCGTACGTGGCGGGAGGCTGTGCAGCCAGCGGTGCGCGGTGGCAAGCGGTGCTGACAAGATTGCCATCGTGGTGAGCGGTGACGCCCCTGACGGTCCCTTTTGCACTATTTGGGCGACGGAGATGGGCATTCAATGCCCTTGTCCCCTGCCGTCAGAGTTAGGTATGATACACTGTACAGGTAGTTGTACCAACCACAACACCTTTCCATTTTTACCCTCGTCTACGTTGCCACCTGTCGGTGACCCCTTGAGCATATAAAAGGAGGCCCATGCGCAACGTAGAGAGGGACGAACGACGGAACAACGGAGGAGAACACTCACGCTCGGTCTCGTTAGCTGCTGGTGTGTATTGTAGCACTCGGCGCTCCCGAGAAAGAACTCAATACATACCACAAAGCAGGAGTAGGGTTTTACGCATCCGTGCGGCCCGAACCTGGGTAAACTGCTCGTGTGTTTCGCCTCGATCCGCTCTTCGTGCGATCTCCGCCCCCGCCGAACCGAAAGGAGCTCGGTCCACCGGTCCCCATAGGTGCTCGTGGATCAGTTTCCCCGACATACCGTACCAAGGGCGCGGTAGTACCGTGAGTCCTGCCCCAGCGTCATGACTAGTACGGAAGTAGGAGCGGAAGTAATTTTTTACTTCCGCGTCCTACGCGGTAGTACCGCTCCGAGCAAGCGGTAGTACCGTGTCGGCTTTTTGCATCGATCGAGAATCTACGGAAGTAGCCGCGGATGTAGTTTTATTAATCCGCGCTCTTCTCTGACCAGTATGAACCCTGCCTTGTGGTAGTACCGCAAGGGCGTGTGGTAGTGCCGCTCCGGCAATACTACCGCCCGTTGCTATACGCAACAGGGCTAGGACTGGCTTCTGCCGCAGCAGTGGTAGTACCGCACACCATGCGGTAGTACCGCTTGTTGTGGGCAGAGTTGTTGGATAACGGTTGGATTTGTTCCTCCACTATATAAGGGGGGTCTTCTTCCTCAAGAAGACTTACCTCTTCCTCCCCAAGCTCAATTGTTGCTCAAAGCTCCATTTCCGCCCTATCTCTCTCCCTAGCCAATCAAACTTGTTGATTTCCTAGGGATTGGTTGAGAAGGCATCGATCTACACTTCCACCAAGAGAAATATGACACCCCCCACTAATCCCTTGCGGATCTTGTTACTCTTGGGTGTTTTAGCACCCTAGACGGTTGAGGTCACCGCGGAGCCATAGTCCTTGGTGGTGAAGCTTCATGGTGTCGTTGGGAGCCTCCAATTCGGTTGTGGAGATAGCCCCAACCTTGTTTGTAAAGGTTCGGTCGCCGCCTTCAAGGGCACCACTAGTGGAATCACGGGACCTTGCATTGTGTGAGGGCGTGAGGAGAATACTGTGGCCCTAGTGGCTTCTTGGGGAGCATTGTGCCTCCCCACCGCTCCAACAGAGACGTACTTCCTCAAAGGGAAGGAAATTCGGTAACACATCCTCGTCTTCACCGGCTCCACTTGTGGTTATTTCTTACCTTTACTTGTGCAAGCTTTCGTTGTATATCCTAGCTTGCTTGCTTGTGTGCTTATTGTTGTTGCATCATATAGGTTGTCCACCTAGTTGCATATCTAGACAACCTATTTTATTGCTAAGTTTAAATTGGTCAAGAAAAGCTAAAAATTGTTAGTTGCCTATACACCCCCCTCTAGTCAACCATATCGATCCTTTCAATTGGTATGAGAGCCTCGTCTCTTTCTTAAGGTCTTTACCGTCCAAAGAGTATGTGTGACAATGTAGTCGAGACGGAGGGACACTCGGTGGAACTCCGTCCTTGCCAACGTCCGATCGGGGAACCTCGGTCTCTTGTGAGGAGTTAAATGTGGCTATGGACACATTGAAAGACTCACTGGCGACCGAGGTCAAAGGCATGTTCAAAGAATTTCTTAAGGGACTTGAAATTACCCACCGCACCATTGGAAGTGGTTCGTTCCGCTACCAACGTGTTGGATGCTATTCCCAACAAGGGAGAAGCTAGTAGCGAGCAAGTCCCGATGACTAAGAATGGGAGTGGGATTTTTGCTCACTCCGCGCCTCCTATTAATTATGGAGGACCCGTTCCCACTCTGTATTTAAATTCGGTTGGTCCTCCTCCTAAGTTTGTGAAAAAAAAATCTGATTTTGCTACTTGGACGTTTCGCTTTAAACATCATTTAAATCATTGTTCTACTAATCTTTGGAGAATCATTGAGCAAGGTTTCTACCCGCATGATCCTTACAACATAACTCCAAGAGAAGTTGCAGATCATCAATTCAACGAGCCCGTTCTTTGCATACTTCAAGAAGCTATTCCTCCCAAAGACATTGCACACCTTCGACCCTTCTCCGTGGCCAAGGAAGCATGGGAGAATGTTGGTTCCTTGTACAAGGGAAGCGCAAGCATTCAACGCTCAAACTATGAAGTTGTGCAAGATGAAGACGATGAATTTGCCATGATCGAAGATGAAGATCCCCGTGAACTTTATCGGAGATTAACCACTATTTTGGTTTATCTTCGAGATCATGGGAGCAAGGATACGGATGTCAATTGGATCAAGCGCAAATTTCTCAAGGCCATGATGCCTTATCACAAGGCCATGTCCTCCGACATCCGCCAAAGACCGGACTTCCACACTTTGTCCTGAAGTGAAGTGTTGGATGAGTTCGTTGCCATGAGGATCTTAGATAAGACCGCCGACAATGCGGTGTTGCGAGCTCAACGATCAAAGAACCCCAATCTTGCTTTGAAGGCCAAAACTTGTGTCGAAGAAAAGGATGAAGAGGATGAAAATGAGTGTTGCCCCGAAGACACCAAATATGCCTATCATGAGCACATGGCTCTTGCCTCAAGGCAATTTTGGGGCAACAGGAAGAACTCAAGGCCAAATTTCAACAAGAACAATTCAAATGGCATTAAGGGCAAGCAACAAGTGAGGACATGCTACAATTGTGGCAATATGAGTCACTTTGTTGTAGATTGCCCATATGAGAAAAGAGAAGACAATGGAGGCAAGCTTATCCGAAAGGACAAGGCCAAGTCTTATCCCAACAAGAACAACTTCAACAAGAAGACACCTCCCAAAGGATTGGTGACCCAAGAATAATATGTTGAGGATGATGATGATGATGAAGAAGAAGATGATGAGATGGTCACTATGGCCACCATTGCTATTGCAACAACTCCACGATCATCTCTCTTTGACTCACCAAATGAGAACATCACCGCCAAGTGCCTCATGGCTAAGGCCACCAACAAGGTAACCCCCAACATCAATTCTACCATCACTTCTAATCCTTCGTTGACGGATTGTATTGATGAAAGTGAGGGGGCAGAGGGGGAGGAAAATGAATTTGAGTTGTTTATGAGTAAACTCAAGGGCAAACCCAAGAAGCACTTTGTTGCTCTCTTGGAACAACTCGGTGAAGCCAATGACATGATCTAGGCTAACGAGGAGACCATTTCTAAAATGGAGGGTCATAGTCGAGACTATGCCGATGAGATATCGGATCTCTCTAATGCTCTTGAGGAAGAGTGTGGTCTTCGTTTGGCTCTTGAGGAGTCACACAATGATGTTCATGCTAAATTTAAGAAAGATCTTGATCATGCTTTAGTTGTCTCTCGTGTGCTCAATTCCGAGAAGGCAAAGCTTGTGGTTGACCATGCTAGACTCAAGGAGGAGTTTGTTACGCTTTACAAGGCTAACAAGGTCTTGAAGAGTGTACATACTAGCCTCAAATAGTCTCATGATCAACTTCAAGTTTCGCTAACCAAGTTGAAAGCTACCTTTCCTCGCATGGTTTTAATTAATAATGCAAATGCTACTAACCCATGTTACGAGCATGTGCATCTTGTTGAAGAGAATGCCAAGTTGAAGAAGCAACTTGAGAAAGGCCTTGTGTCTTGCATACAAGGTGAGAAGAACCTCAACGATCTTTTGAGCAATCAAAAGGAAGTTGTGGCGAAGGATGGAATTGGGTTTGCTCCCAAGCCCAAGAAGAAGAAGAATGACAAGACTAAGCAACCTCCTCCTCTCAAGCAAACCTTTGTAAAAGTGGGAGAGGGTGCTCATAAGAAGAAGAATAACATTGTGAAGAGTGGTGGAGTCAAGAAAAACACTGCCACTCCATCCAACAAAGCCGGCGACTTTAATCCTTCTTATGTTCTATGTCGTGCTAGTGATGGACATGTTTTTGCTAAATTTGTTGGTTCTTATTATGAGCACATCGAATGGTCTATTTGGGTTCCTAAGACCCTTGTTACTAACCTCAAAGGACCCATTACAAAATGGGTACCTAAATCCAAGCATTGATCTCTTGTAGGAGTTTGCTTGTGGTGGGGGATCATGGTTGCTTGATAGTGGAGCCACAAATCATATGATCAGAAGCAAAGACTTGGTGGTGGACGTGCACCAAGGTTCATCTATAGCCACGAATGTCGAATGGGGTGATGCTCCATCTTCTAAGGTATTGGGGCTTGGCAAGGTTGTTGTTTCTCATGATCTCACGATCGAGAAAGTCATGCTTGTTGAGTCCCTTGCATACAATTTACTTTCTGTTCATCAACTTGCACTCATGGGCTTTGCCACATTCTTTGATATTGATACCGTGGCCCTCTTGTGGATCAAGACACTTAAAGTAGCCTATGGTGGGCATGTTGAGAATGGTCTCTATGTGGTTAACTTCTCGGAGCAACCCACTAAGACCGCCACTTGCCTAATGGCTAAAGGTGATGTGGGTTGGCTTTGGCATCGTGGGTTAGCCCATGTCAATATGAGATCTTTGCAAAGTCTCCTCAAGGGGGGCCATGTCCATGGATTAATGTAGGATCGAAAGTATGTCTAGAGGGGGGGTGATTAGACTACTTGTAAATATAAAAATTCTGTCTTTTGATCAAGAACAGTTTTTGACAGATTCACAATTATGATCAAGTCATGCATCACCCTACACATGCAATTCTAGAGTATAGGCAGCGGAAAGTAAATTGCACATGTAGTAAAGAGAGGTGGAGAAGAGCAAACGCAATTTGGAGATGCGGTGATTTTTCCCGTGGTTCCGATAGGTGGTGCTATCGTACATCCACGTTGATGGAGACTTCAACCCACGGAGGGTAACGGCTGCGCGAGTCCACGGAGGGCTCCACCCACGAAGGGTCCACGAAGAAGCAACCTTGTCTATTCCATCATGGCCTACGCCCACGGAGGGCTAGCCTTACTCGGGGTAGATCTTCACGAAGTAGGCGATCTCCTTGCCCTTACAAACTTCTTGGTTCAACTCCACATCTCGATGACGGAGGCTCCCAAGCGACACCTAACCAATCTAGGAGGCACCACCCTCCAAAAGGTAATAGATGTTGTAGATGATGATGAACTCCTTGCTCTTGTGCTTCAAATGATAATCTCCCCAACACTCAAGTCTCCTCACTGATTTGGCTGTGGTGGAAGAAAGGATTGAGTGGAAAGCAGCTTGGGAAGGTTAGAGATCAAGTTTCATATGGTGGGAGTGGAGCAACTTGATCTCAACACAAGGATAGGTAGTTCTCTTCTCAGAAAGTGTAAGGTAGGAGTGGTAGTTCTTTCTGATGGCTCTCTCCATGAATGAAGAGGGAGTGGAGGGATATATATAGCCTCCACACAAAAATCCAACCGTTACACACATAATTGAGCAATCTCGGTGAGACCGAAGTGGACAACTCGGTCAGACCGAAAGTTCAAATAATGTGAACGTTGGGGTTTTCGGTGGGACCGAAAATACCATCTCGGTTATTCCGATTTGAGCAAAGACAGGAGCTTGCCAGTTTCGGTGGGACCGAAAATATCATCTCGGTTATTCCGATATGATGACAGAAGGTTACAGAAGCTTGGCAGCCCATGTTTCGGTGAAACCGATTGCAAACTCAGAATATCCGATTTTTCTAGGGTTTGGCCTATGGCTGAGGTGGTTCATCTCGGTGTGACTGAGTTTGGAAAATCGGTGGGACCGAGATTACTTATGAGTGTGTATTGTAGTGAAAGTTGCTGATAGTTAAAGGAGATATATCACTAAGCACTTGAGCAACCAGATCATCAACATAACCTCATCCCCTTTTAATAGTATTGGCTTTTCCTATGGACTCAATGTGATCTTGGATCACTAAACCAAAAATGGAGTCTTGAGCTTTTTCCAATGCTTGCCTTAGCATTTTGAGGGGTCCACTTCTTCAGTCATTGCCATACCCATATCACTGAACTTCTCTGAAATGATTCTCAAGTAACTATTAGTTCAATGATATATATGTTGTTATTAATTGCCAAAACCACCCGGGGATTAGTTGCACTTTCAATCTCCCCCTTTTTGGTAATTGATGACAACATATAGATCAAAGCTTCAACAAAGGATATAATCAATGAATAATATCGTCGCTTTGAGAAGTATGTGATAAGCAAGAGCTCCCCCTAAATTTGTGCATTATTTAAAATTTGCGTTTGAATGCAAATGCACAATCGATTAGGATCATGGGTCACTCTTCCATGTCACATACATCTTGGTGGAGCGCACAAAATGATAAGAATGAATAGCATGCACCCAATCACCAAGACATGAGTAAATAGCTCATACAAGATATGAATAGCATATGATAAGCATTAAGCACACATTAAAGCATAGTACGACCAAGCACTCATTAAGGTAGCATCAAATGTAGTATCAAGCACACTGAAAGTTTCGAAAACCAAAAGTATCTCAAAGAGACCGCAAAAGAACGAAAGAGCAAAAGCGCAAAGACAACATCACTCTCTCTCTCTCGAAGCCCTATGATCTATACAATTTCTCCCCCTTTGGCAACAAGTTACCAAAAAGTTCGAAAAAGCATAGAGCTAAACGTCACTGTGGGCTCTGCTGGCGGCTCCCGTCTGGGTTGATGTCGGAGTAGATATGACGGCATCGGCGAAGACTTCAGCTGAAGTCTGTGCTGGAGGAGTGGACACTGGAGCTGTGGCTGGAGTGACTGCTGGAGCTGTAGGAGGTGCTGAAGTTGTAGTCCTGGAGTCAGTTACTGGAATAGCAGCTGATCGGGATCCTCTGGGAACCGGAGCAGTCTGGCGATGAGAGTCCTGGACTAAGTCATCCTGCATGAGCTCTGCCCTGTCCTGCTTTGCTTCCTCCATGTCTGCCTCAAGCTTGTTGACGGTCACCTGAATTTCAGTCAGCTTCACATCCAGAGCGTGGATCTTCTCGTCAACAATCCTCTCTAAGCTCTCCTGAGACTGTTCAATGCTGGCCAGGCGTTGTTCAATCCTTTGGGTAGCTTCAAGAATCTGCTCTCCGAAACTCTTTGGTTTAGCTGCTGCTGCTGCTGCTTCCTTGTCAGCCTTGGCTTTCCTAGCAGCTTCTATCTTGGCTTGACCTTCAACAGATGTTGGATCCTCCTCGTCCATCACAACAACATTGTCTTCATGCTCTGGCTGCAGGGGTAAGTGTTTCCTATCCAACAAGAATTTGCCCGTGCCAAACTTGGCATTGATAAGCATCTGAATCTGTGGGGCAAATCCACATGACCTTTTCTGGTCAGCTGCAGTCCTCTTAATGGTTTCTACCATTAAGTCCATCACCTTGAAAGGTGCCTTCTCATCAAGTATATGCAGCATGTTGATAGAATAGCCTCTGATCATGCGATGATCTCCAGACTTGGGCATCAAGGTATGCCTCAGAATAGTGTTAGTGGTAGGTAAACCTGCCTGGAGATAGTAAACTGAGTCGAGCTTCCATACTTCCAAATCTGCTGCGGGGATCTCCTTGTACATGTTCTTCATGGAATCATGATTCTTCTTTGGAATCCCATAGACATCAATGTCATCCTCTCGTTGCACTGGAGCATTCAGAAGTTCTGCCCATTCTTCAACAGAAGAAGAGAACCTTTGACCTTCAGTCATCCAGGTGATCTTCCCATCAGGATAGAAGTGAGCTGTGGCATAGAATTGCATAATCATCTCATCGTTCCAATCTGTCAGTCTCTGACCCACAAACTCAGCAACTCCACATGCAGTGAAGCTCTCATGCACATGTGGAAAGAAGTCTCTGTGCTCTTCGCTGTCAATGTATTCCCAGTCAACGTATCTGATGTCTGCGACTATAGGCTTCTTGTCCATCAGCACAGTCTCATAGAAGTCCTCCTGCTCTCTGGTGTGGAATCTGGGGTCTACAGCAGTTCTTCTCCTCACGGCATATGGGTCAGCTTGTCTCCATAGCCTGAGACCTCTATCTTTCCTTGCCTTCATATCCTCGGCTTGAGGATGAGCATCATTGTGAAGTGGCAGTTTTGGATGGAGTTTCAGCAACACTTGTTCTTCCTCATCAGACTCAGCTGGTGGCACATCACCCTTGTTCTTCTCAAATGCTGGAATGTTTCTGGTTGTCCTCTTGGGCTTGGCAGCAGGCTTTGCTGGAGCTGCCTTGGCTTGAGCAGATTTCTTGGGCTTTGAAGTGGCTCCGGCCTTAATGGCATCACCCATGAGCTTCTGCTTCTGAGGAGCAGGCTGGGGTGCTTCTTCTTCGTCTTCATCCTCGACTGCTGCATCTGCATGAGGATCACTATACACAACCCTCTTCCTCTTGGAGGTTTTCTTCACTTTGCTTGGGGCCAGCTCTCCCAAGTTCAGCTTCTTGGCAACAGCTGACTGCTTGACTTTGCTGGTGCCCTTCTTTGACTGCTGACCTTGTTGCTCTTTGGAAACAACCTTTCTCTTAGGCTTGGAGGACACCTCTTCCTCAGCAACGAAATCAGAATCCTCATCATCGGAGTTCTTCTCCTTTCTAGCTCTGGTGGCTGCAGGAGGCAAGCCACTTGGTGTACTCCTCTCACCATCATCAAATGGACTGCTAGCCTCAGGACTAGTGTCTGCTTCCGGAATGTCTGCAAAAGGTGACTCTGACCTGTTCTGACTGTCACTGGCATCTGACATGGCTGACAACCTGTGAATAGATAAGGTATAGGCAGAGAAGAAGAGTTATCACAAACTGCAGAAGTTTTTGCAAACAAAATGAGTTCAAATTTTAGTTTTAAGTTTTCACAGAAGACATATCGGTCAGACCGATTTTCAGTTTCGGTGAATCCGAAGTGTTAACAGAGGCTTTACACACCACTTTCGGTTGGACCGAAGTGGGTTTCGGTCCTGCCGAAACACTAGGGTTTCACAGAAACTGTATTTCGGTCACACCGATTTGCACAACTCGGTTGGACCGAAAGGTGCAGTGCAATGGCCAGAGGCCGAATCGGTCACACCGAAAATTTAAAATCGGTTTTTCCGAGATGTATTCCGTGGAAACCTAACCCTAAGAATTTTACTCGAAACTAGTTCAAACGAACCGATCTGGTGGAAAAGAAGATTTCAATCGTGGCCAGATATTGGGCAAACCAAACGTGCATTGAATCGGAGATGGGAGCACGAGTGGGATCAAGACTCACCCTAACTTGGTGGAGTCTCTCTACGGCGGCAACGGCGCGGAGGAGAAATCCGTTGACGGCGATGGAGACCTGCGGCGAGGGCGCACAGGCGACGACGGCGACGATCCGGAGATCAGGGCGACGGCAGCAGGGGATGTGGGGCGAAAACGTTTGAAGGAATAATCAGCGCGCGCTGCCCTCAGTATATATATCCCTTTGCTGTCGGTGGGACCGAGTTGAAAAACTCGGTGGCACCGAGATGGATAACTGCTAGGCAGTTACGCATTTCGGTCACGCCGGGATTTAGAACTCGGTTTCACCGAGATGAAACCTAGATCAGTCTAAATGCTTTCGGTTTGACCGAGTTTGAATGAGTTGGTCTGACCGAAATCACTTAGAAGGTTTGGGAAGTTAGCCCTTGACGGATCGGTGGCTCCGAGTGCTCCTCACTCGGAGGGTCCGAAAATGACTTGTTCAAAGTTTGTGATATAAGCATGAATAGAATTTGAGACAAGAAAGCATAGATAGCTAGGGAGGTACTTAGGCATTCTTGTCCATCCATTTGGCCAGAAAAATCAAAACAACCAAAACAACAAATGGATGTCCTCGAATGGATAAAATCATGCATTCAACATGCTCACACAATAAGATAGCAAATGAAATATGTGTCAAACATGCACAACCAAAACTCTAGCTATTAGCACACAATTTGTCGATGACTAGGTCATCTTTATATGAGTATATTGACTTAGGAGCCAAATGAGAACATTTGATCATAGGTCATACTCATCGTTTAAGCACAAGTGGGGTTACCACTTTTACATAAAGCATTGATGTGTTCACATCATTTGAAGATGCTTTAGCTCAATTTTTTTAGTAAAGCTCCCCCTAGATGTGAGAACCCCTTTTAAAGGGTCAAACTAACCTTGGGTTGTCGTAGAAGACTTCATGTAGATGTTGAAGATGTGGATGCTCAATGTTGATGGAGATCATCAAGAGTTGGGAGCTATCCTTTGGATTAGGGCACTTTCAATACCTACATGGGTTAGTCCCACAAGGAACAAACAAGGATATCCATAGACATAGATTGAAGTTCACAATAGATGATGTCCATGAAAGCAATGATTACCTTGTCCCTTGACTTACCAACAAGAGGGTTTGTGACTCCATGAACTAGTGCATGATGTGGAAGTTGATTGCACAAGTTCTTGCCAAAATGAATGTGAGTGAAGTATGTTGACGGAGTCACCCTCAAGAACCTTCTAGTTCTTCTTCTTCGGGATCCACATCATCTTGATGGGAATCCTTGGGGTTGTAGTTGAGCTTGACGAAGTAGAACTTGACGTGTCCTTGGGAACCCACTTGACCATGGCTTGAGGTGCTTCATTGAATGCATCAATCTCCTCTTGAAGCTTGTCCTTGGCTTTTAGCTTGTGGTCTTGTGGTGGAAGGTCATCTTGAGCTTGTTCCACATTGGAAGAAGTAGGATCATACTTCTCCTTTTGAGAAACAAACTGTGGAGTAGGGTATTGACCTTCTTCCCACTCAACACCTTCGGCGTTGAACTTTCGCTCAAAACCAATCCCTTGATTCTTCCGGTGCCTTCCTTGCTTGCGAACAATTTCCTCAAAGTTCTTGCTTCCGGCAAGACTCTTGTAGACACCTTTCTCTATGATCCCTTTCAATAAACTATTCTCTTGCTCAAGTGTAACTTGGCTTGAAACATTGTTAGTGGAATCAAGAGAACTACTAGAAGTAACAACATTAGGTTTAACATGGTTATTGTTACTGCTAGAGGAAGAATTTTTCTTATGCTTGTCATGCTTAGTCTTAATAGGTGGCAAGAAATTAGACAAGAGAAGTTGTTTGGCAAGATATGAAGAACTCTTCTTTCGAAGATCGTCATTGATCGCTTTTAGAAACTCATGTTCTTGCTCTAGAGTGAGCTTCTCGAAGCGTAGCTTCTCATGAGATCTTAGGAGCTCTCTATGATCTTCTTGAGTCGTTTCATGAGCTAACTTAAGAGTGTTTAGTTCTTTAGTTAGACGCTCAATCTCCTTCATAGCATTGTCATTCGACTCTTCTCGACTATAAAGACTACTAGCATTTTCATCGTTACTAAGCTCACTAGATTTATCATGCAAGAGCTCATCTTCACCAAGCAAGTCATCCTCATCACTATCGAAGTCAATGAATTCAGGGTGTGTTACCTTGGGGCCTTTAGCCATGAAGCATCTTCCAATTCCCTCATTTGGTGAATCAAATAAGTCGTAGGAGTTGGAGTTGGAGGATACGAGAGCAAGACCGGCAACACCTTCATCTTGACTGTAGTCGGAGTCGGAGTGATAGCTTCCATCGGATTGATTGTCGGAGTCGGAGCTGGAGACCCATTCACCTACATGAGCTTGATGTCTTCTTCTTGTGTAGCTCCTTGATGACTTGTCTTTCCTCTCCGAATCCTTGCTTCTCCGAGAGGGTCTTCGTTCATAACGATCATCTCTACTCCTTCTCTCTCTCCGAGGTGACTCATCTCTTGCTCTTCTTCTTGGAGATTCTTCTCTTCTCTTGTGGGGAGCCGTACACTCATTTGAGAAGTGTCCGGGTCTTCCACAATTGTAGTAGTTTCGATCACGACTAGAAGATCTCTTTTCATCATATGATCTAGACTTTGAGCTTCTTTCTTTGCCTCTATTCTTGTAGAACTTGTTGAAGTTCTTGACCATTAGGCTTATCTCTTCATTGGAAATTAGCTTGTCACTTGAGGTAGTAGGAGCATCACTTGTAGCTTTGTAAGCACCACTTGACTTATTGTGAAGCTCTTCCTTATCCTTAAGTGTCATCTCATGAGCAACAATTCTTCCAATGACTTCAGTTGGCTTGAGAGTCTTGTAGTTTGGCATCATTTGGATCAAAGTGCACACGGTGTCATACTTTCCATCCAAAGCTCTGAGAATCTTCTTAATGATGAATCGGTCGGTCATTTCTTCGCTTCCTAAGCCGGCAATCTCATTTGTGATGAGAGCAAGCCTAGAGTACATTTCAGCGACTCCTTCACCATCCTTCATCTTGAACTTGTCAAGTTGACCTTGAAGAATATCTAGCTTTGATTCCTTCACAGATTCAGTTCCTTCGTGCATTTCAACCAAAGTATCCCAAATCTCTTTAGCATTCTCAAGACGGCTGATTTTGTTGAACTCTTCGGGACACAAAGCATTGAAGAGAATGTCACAAGCTTGAGCATTGTTTTGCAACATCCGCAACTCTTCTGGTGTAGCTTCGCGATCCGGAACTTTTCCTTCTTCAAAGAAATCACCTTGCATACCAACACAAATAATGCCCCATGCGGCTGGGTTATGACCAAGAATATGCATTTTCATTTTATGCTTCCAACTAGCAAAATTTGTACCATCAAAGTAAGGACCTCTACGATAATTACCCTCACTAGACGCCATACTCTCCTAGGTTGTGAAACCAAGCTTATGGAGTCCAATGCAATGGAAACCAAAACAATGGAGACCAAAGCTCTGATACCACTTGTAGGATCGAAAGTATGTCTAGAGGGGGGGTGATTAGACTACTTGTAAATATAAAAATTCTGCCTTTTGATCATGAACAGTTTTTGGCAGATTCACAATTATGATCAAGACAAGTATCACCCTACACATGCAATTCTAGAGTATAAGCAGCGGAAAGTAAATTGCACATGTAGTAAAGAGAGGTGGAGAAGATCAAACGCAATTTGGAGACGCAATGATTTTTCCCGTGGTTCCGATAGGTAGTGCTATCGTACATCCACGTTGATGGAGACTTCAACCCACGGAGGGTAACGACTGCGCGAGTCCACGGAGGGCTCCACCCACGAAGGGTCCACGAAGAAGCAACCTTGTCTATTCCATCATGGCCTACGCCCACGGAGGGCTAGCCTTACTCGGGGTAGATCTTCACGAAGTAGGCGATCTCCTTGCCCTTACAAACTTCTTGGTTCAACTCCACATCTCGATGACGGAGGCTCCCAAGCGACACCTAACAAATCTAGGAGGCACCACCCTCCAAAAGGTAATAGATGTTGTAGATGATGATGAACTCCTTGCTCTTGTGCTTCAAATGATAATCTCCCCAACACTCAACTCTCCTCACTGATTTGGCTGTGGTGGAAGAAAGGATTGAGTGGAAAGCAACTTGGGAAGGTTAGAGATCAAGTTTCATATGGTGGGAGTGGAGCAACTTGATCTCAACACAAGGATAGGTAGTTCTCTTCTCAGAAAGTGTAAGGTAGGAGTGGTAGTTCTTTCTGATGGCTCTCTCCACGAATGAAGAGGGGGTGGAGGGGTATATATAGCCTCCACACAAAAATCCAACCGTTACACACATAATTGAGCAATCTCGGTGAGACCGAAGTGGACAACTCGGTCAGACCGAAAGTTCAAATAATGTGAACGTTGGGGTTTTCGGTGGGACCGAAAATACCATCTCGGTTATTCCGATTTGAGCAAAGACAGGAGCTTGCCAGTTTCGGTGGGACCGAAAATATCATCTCTGTTATTCCGATATGATGACAGAAGGTTACAGAAGCTTGGCAGCCCATGTTTCGGTGAAACCGATTGCAAACTCGGAATATCCGATTTTTCTAGGGTTTGGCCTATGGCTGAGGTGGTTCATCTCGGTGTGACTGAGTTTGGAAAATCGGTGGGACCGAGATTACTTATGAGTGTGTATTGTAGTGAAAGTTGCTGATAGTTAAAGGAGATATATCACTAAGCACTTGAGCAACCAGATCATCAACATAACGTCATCCCCTTTTAATAGTATTGGCTTTTCCTATGGACTCAATGTGATCTTGGATCACTAAACCAAAAATGGAGTCTTGAGCTTTTGCCAATGCTTGCCTTAGCATTTTGAGGGGTCCACTTCTTCAGTCATTGCCATACCCATATCACTGAACTTCTCTGAAATGATTCTCAAGTAACTATTAGTTCAATGATATATATGTTGTTATTAATTGCCAAAACCACCCGGGGATTAGTTGCACTTTCAATTAACAAATGTTAGTTTTGCCAAAGATCGTGCTTGCAGTGCTTGTATTGAAGGAAAGTTACATCAGAAGGCTCACGCTCCCACGACTATCATCTACTCAAAAAGACCGTTAGAGCTCCTTCACATGGATCTCTTTAGGCCTCCATTCTTTGATAGTCTTGGGGATAGAAAGTATTGCTTGGTGATTGTTCAAGATACACTTGGGTATACTTCTTCAAGAGGAATAGTGAGACCCAACAAACCGCCATCAACTTTGCAAATGAAGCTCAACGACAACATGATGCAAAGATCTTGATGATTCGAAGTGACAACGGCACCGAGTTCAAGAACTACACCTTGGATGAATTTCTTAGTGATGAGGGGATCAAGCATCAATATGCTGCACCTTATACCCCTCAACAAAATGGTGTGGTGGAGAGAAAGAACCGGACATTGATGGATGCGGCAAGTACCATGATGGCGGAGTTCAAGTCTCCGTACAACTTTTGGGCCGAAGCCATCAACACCGCTTTTCATGCATCCAATCGGCTCTATCTCCGCAAAGGCTTGAACAAGACTCCATACGAGATACTTACCGGTAACAAGCCCAACCTCAAGTACTTCCGGGTGTTCGGTTGTAAGTGTTTCATACTCAAGAAAGGCGCTCGTTTGTCTAAATTTGAAGCTAGAGCTCATGAGGGCATATTTGTTGGTTTTGCTACAAACTCTCATGCTTACCGTGTCCTCAACAAGTCCTATGGACTCATTGAGGATACGTGTAACGTAGAGTTTGATGAGAATAACGGCTCCCAAGTGGAGCAAAGTGGTACTTGTGATGTAGGTGATGAAATTCCTCCCCAAGCCATAAGAAGAATGGGTGTTGGTCATATCCTACCCATTGAGGAATCTCTTGTGGCCGAAGGAGAAGGACAATGTTCCACTCAAGTGGAACCATCACCAACCCAAGACCCACACGCTTCCGAAGAACAAAGTGAAGGCCCTCAACCGGATGAACAAGGCCAAGTGCAAGATCAACCACAAGATGGTGGTGAGCCACCAAGTGATGCACAAGGCCAAGTTCCCTCTTCCGAGCATGTTCAAGATCAAGAGCAAGCTCAAGATCAAGATCAAGCTCATGATGACGCTCAAGATGATCAACTCATAGCTCCTCAATTATCTCTTGAAGAGCAATTGGAACGTCATGCTGCCAAAGATGCTTTCAGGCTCGCTTCTAGAGAGCATCACATGGAGAATATTCTTGGAAGCATCACAAAGGGGGTAAGCACTCGTAGACAATTAGCGAATTATTGTGCTCATCAAGCTTTTATCTCTTGTGTTGAACCTCAAAAGGTCTATGAGTCGCTCGAAGACCCCGATTGGCTCAATGACATGCATGAAGAACTCCATAACTTCGAGCGCAACAAGGTGTGGCGTCTGGTGCCAAGGCCGAAGGAGAACCATAATGTCATTGGAACCAAGTAGATATGTAAGAACAAGCAAGATGCTCACGGCATTGTCATTCGCAACAAGGCTCGTTTGGTGGCTCAAGGCTACTCCCAAGTCGAGGGTACCGACTACGGTGAAACCTTTGTCCCCGTTGGTCACCTTGAATCTATTCGTTTGTTGCTTGCCTATGCCTCTCATCATAACTTTAAATTGCAACAAATGGATGTGAAAAGTGCTTTTCTAAATGGTCCTCTTAATGAGTTGGTGTATGTCAAACAACCCTCGGGGTTTGAGGATCCTAAGTTCCCCAATCACATGTATCAACTCAATAAGGCGCTCTATGGCCTTAAACAAGCCCCACGTGCATGGTATGAGCGTCTTACCGAGTTGTTACAAGATCGTGGGTTTGAAATTGGGAAAATCGACCCCACTCTTTTTACTAGGAAGGTCAAAGGGGAGTTGTTTGTTTGCCAACTATATATTGATGATATTATCTTTGGTTCACCTAATAAAGCTTTCAATGATGAGTTTGCCGCACTCATGACCGCGTAATTTGAGATGTCCATGATGGGAGAGTTGAAGTTATTTCTTGGGTTCGAGATCAAACAAAGAAGACAAGGAATCTTCATCAGAAAAGACAAATACACTCAAGACATGCTCAAGAGGTTCAGTCTAAGTGATGTCAAGACGGCTACTACTCCAATGCCTACCAAGTGCCAACTTGACATTGATCCCAATGGTAAAGCGGTGGATCAAAAGGTATATCGTTCTATGATTGGATCATTGCTTTACCTTTGTGCATCTAGACCGGATATTATGTTGAGTGTGGGAATTTGTGCACAGATTCAAGCCTCACCTAAGGAAAGACACTTTATGGCAGTCAAGCGAATCTTTTAATGTTTGGCTCATACCCCAAACTTTGGCTTGTGGTACCCAAGAGGAGAAAACTTCAACCTTGTAGGTTTCTCGGATTCGGATTGGGCGGGAGATAAAGTGGATAGGAAGTCCATTTTTGAAGGGTGCCAATTCCTTGGTTGCTCTTTGGTGAGCTGGTCTTCTAAGAAGCAAAGTTGTGTGTCTCTCTCGTCCATCAAAGCGGAGTATGTGGCAGCCGGCAGTTGTCGTGCACAACTTTTATGGATGAGGCAAACTTTAAAGGATTACAGTTTCACTTGTGACAAAGTGCCTCTTTGGTGTGACAATGAAAGTGCCGTCAAGATTTCTCTCAACCCGGTGCAACACTTCAAGACGAAGCATATTGAGATTCGGTATCACTTCATCCAGGAGCATATTCGGCGAGGAGAAATTGATCTTCATTATGTCAACACACATGATAACCTCCAGATATCTTCACGAAGCCTTTGGATGAAGCAAGATTTCGCGAGTTAAGGCATGAGCTAAATATCAAAGATTTGAGCAATGTCGATTGAAACCTTGCACACCTCCTCCCACTCATCATGATCATCTTGTCTAGGTGTAGGCATGGACATAGGGGGAGTAGTGTTCTCTCAATGAACTCTTCCTCCCCCAATTATGCATAAATTGATCAAGTCTTTCTTGTTTGCCATTTTAGATGGTACTAGTGCTTCAAGACGAGTGTTGGTCATGGGCCCAAGGATAATTCTTCGCGGTTCCATACCAAGTAACTCAAACATAGGTGGCTTCGGCCACCGCCCTCTTTTGAGAGGGGCGTCTCGTGTTTAGTTCTAGTTGTCTTTTGTCTTTCGTTCCATTTGCCGTGTCTGTGTGTAGGTTTCCTCATGTGTATTAGCTCTTTTGTGTGTTCTTGATTGGAAGTTGCTTTGCATAAGCCATTTTTTTAAACCTGCACTTTCTTGGGGGGACGGTACTACCGCGCCACGCCACGGTACTACCACATGAGATCCGCACGGTACTACCGCAACCAGCGCGACAGTAATTTTTTTACTGCCTCTGGTGAGTAGTACTACCGCCACTATAAAAAAAGACACATCCGTGAAATTTTGGGCCGAACGAAACTTTTTTCTGTCATACTTATGACACTTCTATGACATTAATTGTGACAAAACACGGTATCATCATAGATGTGGTGGGGTCCTACTTCTATGACAAAAAATCATGACAGAAAATGGGCTTTTCGTCCTGGGTGGGCCGGAGACGCAGCTGCATGACATTCTTTGGGCCATCCATGATGGAAAAAACCATGGTAGAAGCGAGGGCGAGGAAAATATCAGGGTGTTCTCGGTTACGGTGGGTGGTCGGGGCCGAGCGATGTGCGTTTCTCTCGTAAACGCACGCGTGTGGGTGCGAGGCGTTGGGCTCTAACTGAACCCGAGCGAGGCGTTGGGCTCTAACTGAACCCGAGCGATTGCACTGCAGGCTACGCGTTACTGAACCCGAGCGATCGATCGTTGTCTGTTAACTGAACCCGAGCGAGCGATTCCTTCGCTACTGCTGCTAACTGAAGCCGATCGATGCTGCCTCTGCATGAACAGTGAGCGTTGCTGGGGGGGTTTGGATGAACAGTTCCCGGTGGGGGTGGCTCAACAAGACCTCGTGGTGTTGCCTCTGCATGAACAGGACCCCGTTCGATCGAGCCGGTTGGGGCTGCATGAACAGGACCCCGTGGAGGGCTGCATGAACAGTAGACGGTGGAGGGCTGAATGAACAGTAGCCCATGGAGGGGTGGTTGAACAGGAGCTCGTGGAGAGGGCTGGTTGAACAGTAGCCAGTGGAGTAGCGCGCGGTGGAGGCTGAACAGTCGCAGGTGGAGGTAGGAGGAGGTCGACGGTGGATGAACAGTAGCCCGTGGAGGCTGGAGGGGGTCGACGGTGGAGATGAACAGTATCCCGTGGAATCCCGTTTTGCGGTACGCCACACCCCTCCCAATGAATAGGACCCCCGTTTCGACCGTAGCGCTCCAACACAAGTCTGTTTCCTCCGTTTTGCGGTATGCCACACCCCTCCCGATCAACAGGACCCCCGTTTAGACAGTAGGAGGTCCTTTTCCTCCATTTTGCGGTACGCCAGACCCCTCCCGATGAATAGGATCCCATTTCGAACGTGGCTGGTCGAACACAAGGCCGTTTCCTCCGTTCTGCGGTACGCCAGGCCTCGTTTCCATCGGCTATTCCGTCCAAGCCGGTTGGCTCCCACACGTTCCGTTGCCTCCCGATGAACACGACGCATTCCGTTGCCTCCCCATGAACACGACGACGACGCAGTTTCTTCGTTCCGACCCAGCCATGTACACGAGCCCTGGCCGTACGTATGCGCGAGTAGGCGTTTGAAACCCTGCCCGTATGTACGTATGTGGCCGTATTTTCTTTCTTGCACACTGGCCGTTGTACGTACATGTACATGCTACGTGCGTGCCTCTACATCGACCAGTATGTACGTACACGTTCGTGACCACAATGACAACACTACGTACGCTTCGACCTGGTGGGTCCCGATTGTCAGGCACTTCCTTGCGTGCGAAGATGTAGCCGGTGGGTCCCAGTAGTCAGGGGGCGAATCATTTTTTTTGCCGGGACGCACTTCCTTGCGTGCGAAGATGTAGCTGGTGGGTCCCAGCTGTGAGGGGGAAACGTTTTATTTGCGAAATACGGTGGCCAGTCTAGTGGGTCCCCGATGTCAGGTGGAGGAATAATTATTTTGCGCGTAATAAGGAGGCACTTCCTTGCTGCGGCCGTGGACCCAGCTGTCAGCCTCTCCACGTACAGTACTCTTCCGATGGAAGTCGTTCCTTGACCATGTTGACCACGCTGCACCGAGAACACCAGGGTGGTGGACGACGGCGAGGCCTAGAAAGGGGACGACGTGGAGCCGGGGAAGACGCGGTAGTGGAAGCCCACGCATAGAGGAGTATGAGAGTTCACTGGTTCGCTGCGGTGTGAGGCCGCCGTCGCCGCAGAATAACATGGGGTGTGGGTCAGTAGAGAGATGGTCTGGCCAGCGGTGGGAGTTGTAGGGGGCGGTGAGGCCTCCGCCGCATCGCAACCGGCCGCGGGAGGCAGGAGCACGAGGCACGACCGGCGCTGATTTGGGCGGCTGGAGCAAGAAGACCAGAGGATGAAGAAGCACTATGGCCGTTGGATGGAAATCGTACGGTCACGGGAGCTAGAATCGTGCATATTGACTAAGTTGACAAAGCCCTCCGTCCCCGTCAACTTAGTAGGCCCACAAGTCAGCCTGCCACTATACTGGGTCCCAGCTAGTAGGGGGGTATTCATTTTTTGTGCGTAATAAGAAGGTACTTCCGTGTGTGCGAAGATATAGCTGGTGGGTCCAAGCTATCAGCGGCGGTAACGTTTTTTTCGTGAAATACGGTGGCCCTTTCGGTGGGTCCCAGATGTCAGGTGGAGGAATCATTATTTTGCACGTAATAAGGAGGCATTTCCTTGCATGCGGCCGTGGACCCAGCTGGCAGCCTCTCCACGTACAGTCCACTTCAGATGCATGTCGGTCGTTGACCACGTTGACCAGGCCGCGCTGAGAGCACCAGGGCAGTGGACGACGGCGAGGCCTAGCAAGGGAACGACACGGAGGTAGGGAAGACTCGACAGTTGTTTCCCACACGAAGGAGAGTACGACTGTACGAGGGTTCACTCATTCGTCTGCCGTCGCCGGAGAATAACAGGAGGTGTGGGTGAGTAGAGGGATGGCTAGGCCAGCGATGGGAGTATGGTGGGGCGGTGAGGCCCGCGCGGCAGCCCAGCCGGACACGGGGAGGAGGGAGCAGGTAGTCCCGCCGGCGCTTGTTTGAGCGGCTGGAGCAGGAAGAGCAGAGATTGAAGAAGCAGGACGGCCGTTGGATGGACATCCAACAATCACTGCTTGTGCGTCAACCTTTTTGTAGGAAAGCCTCAAATATGTGGAAAACATCATACAGCCCATCTGCCATTATTTCTAATAATTTACAGCCCATTTGCTAATTCTTAATGTTTTTTTGGAGCCCACATTCTTTTTGTTAGCATTACAGCCCATATTGTGGCCACGGTTAAAAAATTATACGAAATTTTGCATATTTCGGTGCGGTCCAAACTGTTTTTAATCCCGAAATTTCAAGTCACATTCAAACTGATTTTAAAAATATGTGTATATCAATATAAAATCCAACAAATTGTCCACGCATAAAAATCAATGCAATTTAAAATCTCGAAATGAAAGAAAAGAAATTTAAAACTAATTGCCAGTTTGATGTGTTTTAAAAATGTACAACCCATTTCTCATTACTGATAGGCCATTTTCTCGGCCAGCCGAATGAAGCTCTCCTCGTCTTGAAAAATTTGCAGCCCAACAGGCCAGACAAAGCGACTTACTTGGCAAATCACAAAAAAAACTGGGTTGTGGCCATGGACCCAGCTGTCAGCCTCTCCACGTACAGTACTCTTCCAATGGAAGTCGGTCGTTGACCACATTGACCACGCCGCACCGAGAGCACCATGGCGGTGGACGATGGCGAGGCCTAGGAAGGGGACGACCCAGAGCCGGGGAAGATGCGGCAGTGGATGCCCACGCGGAGAGGAGTACGAGGGTTCACTGGTTCGGCTGCGGTGTGAGGCTGCCATCGCCGCAGAATAACAGGGGGTGTCGGTGAGTGGTGGGATGGCCTGGCCAGCGGTGGGAGTCGTATGGGGGCGGTGAGGCCTCCGCAGCAGCACTGCCGGCCACGAGAGGCAGGAGCAGGCGGCACGACCGGCGCTGCTTTGGGCGGCTGGAGCAAGAAAACCAGAGGTTGAAGAAGCACTAAGGCCGTTGGATGGACATCATACGGTCACTGGAGCTAGAATCGTTAATATTGACTAAGTTGACAAAGCCCTCCATCCCCGTCAACTTAGTAGGCCCACAAGTCAGCCTCCCACCGTGGTGGGTCCCAGCTGGCAGGGGATATTCATTTTTTGTGCACAATAAGAAGG
The DNA here is from genome assembly GCA_902687465.1 of Secale cereale. Classification (NCBI taxonomy): domain Eukaryota; kingdom Viridiplantae; phylum Streptophyta; class Magnoliopsida; order Poales; family Poaceae; genus Secale; species Secale cereale. The sequence continues at coordinate 484,619,974 of LR738714.1, forward strand.
CACTTCCTTGCGTGCGAAGATATAGTTGGTGGGTCTGACCTGTCAACAGAGGTGTCGGGGAAACTGATCCACCCACGAACACCTATGGGGACAGAGCCCCTTTTCGGTACGGCAAGGGGGCGGAGATTGCAGAAAGAGCGGATCGAGGTGAGGCACACGAGCAGTTTACCCAGGTTCGGGCCGCACGGATGCGTAAAACCCTACTCCTGCTTTGGTTTGTATTGAGTTCTTGGCTCGGGAGCGCTGAAAGCTACAGTACTCTTCGAGACCGAGCGTGAGAGTGTTCGAGTGTCTAACCTCTCTCCTACGTGCGCATGGGCCTCCTTTTATATGCTCAAGGGGTCACCGACAGGTGGCAGCGCAGTTGAGGGTAAAAAGGTAGAAGGGGTGGTAGTTGGAACAGTGTTCCATACCTAACCCTGACGGCAGGGGACAAGGGCATTAAATGCCCGTCGCCGTCGCCCAAATAGTGCAAAAGGTGGCCGTCAGGGGCGCCTCCGTCCGCCACGACGGCAGCCTTGTCATCGCTGCTTGCCACCGTGTACCCCTAGCTGCACAGCCTTCCGCCACGTGCGCCTGGGATGGTCCCAGAGCGACACGTGGGTGGATGCGCTGGAGCGCAGGTACTGAGTGGAAGCTTGCCGCGGCAAGCGTCTTGCCGCGGTTGCCATCTTGTCGCTTCCGGGAGCTTGTCGCTCACCGGGCCTTGTCGGGACGCATGGCACGTCGCGGCAAGTTTCTTGAGATGCCTCGGAGGGCCTTCCCGGCAAGCTCCTCTTGCCAGGGTCTTGTGCCTTGAGTGGCCTTCTCGGCAAGCTCCTCTTGCCGGGGCCTTATCTCCTTAGCTTGGATACTTTGTTCTTGAATGGCTCTGAAGGAGCCACGGAGGACCTTGGCAATCACCCGACAAGCCTTGCCGCGGGACGCTGCGACTGCCCATGCACGAGTTCGGGATACTAAGGGTACCCCTACTTTAGTACACCGACAGGAGCCCCCGGGCCTGGGCCATACACGATGCCGAGCGCTGTTGGGCCAGGCCCAAAACAGTGCACGGGCACGCGCGGCCTGGTTTACGCCGAATCTTTCTCCGTATTCACCGCGCCCTCCCCTAACGGCACGTGTCGATTGCGGCGTCGTGGGAGAGATCGTGGGTGATTTTTTTAATTGGAAATGCGGAACGTCCGCCCCCTCCCCCCTTATAAGCAGGGGACACAGGGGTAGTTCGTCCATCCGCCCGTTGCTTGCTTCGATCCTCAGAAACCTCCGCCGCTCCCCTCCTTCCCGAAGGCCGAAAGATAGCAGCGCTCC
>LR738714.1:484621567-484632550 GCA_902687465.1 Secale cereale
CTTTCCGCGAAGAAGCTGAGGGAGGAATACTACCTTTTCTGGTCGAGGGAGACGCGGACGCATCCGCGCACCAAGGTACTCCCAGCCATTGCTTGCGAAATGTTCCCGGGCGGATATGCGTTCTTCGCCCTGTTCTTCTACTGCTGGCTCTGCCCGCCCTATTCTGAGTTCTTCTGCGATATCATGAACACCTATGGGTTCCACCTCCTTGACTTCATCCCCAACGCCGTTCTGACCATGGCCGTTTTCGCACATCTGTGCGAGAACTTTGTCGGAGTCTTCCCAAACGTAGCCCTTTTCCGCCACTACTTCACGCCTCGAGTTGAGGGAGGAGAGCCTCTGTCCGGCGGGATCTCCTGGGTCTCGAGGACCCACAAGAAGGAGGCGTATCTAAAGGGAGAGCTTCGCGGCAAATGGGAAGAGTGGAGAGCCAATTGGTGTTGGATTGTAGAGGAGAACCCGCAGCCATTCACCGCTCGGCGCCAAGCCCCAGTAGTACGCGGCAAGGACTGGAGCGACTTGGCCCCGGAGGATAGTAGATTGAAGATTGCCACTGCCCGGATCCTTCGCCTCAGGCTTGCCGGGCTCACTGTAGGAGCAGTTGGCGCGGACTTTCTCTGCCGCCGCATCGCTTCTTTGCAGGAGAGGAAGAGGCCCGCCTGGGAGTTCGAGAACGCGGCAGATACAATGAGGCTGCGCCCGGGCCTCAATTATAACTTCACGGTCTTGGAGCTCAACGGGATGCTTCAGGAGTTGTTCAAGTACGACCCCGACCATCCCGAATGGTTCAGGTTGCCGCACGACGTCATCCCGTTGTGCAACAATTCTGCGCTCAGCCGCATCCGCGCAATGATGTCGTTGTGCGATTCTCACGGGATTGACCCCACTTGGCAAGAGCCTACCGACGAAGCCGTGCAGTAGTTCTTCGACAACGTAGAAGAAACGCCGGTCTGCTCCAACGAGAAGAAGGGCCTCACCCGCGAAACCACCGACCAGGAGATGGCGTACATCGCCACCAGGCTGGAAGAGGCGGCGGCAGCCGCGGCCGCGGGCGAATTCGATACACCGTGGAGGAGGCGGAGGCAACGGAGGCGGCAAGCCTTGCCGAGCGAGAAGAGTTTTTCAAAGCGGGGAAGCCTGCCGGGCAAGACGCCGAGCCAAGCGAACCGCCGAGCAGGGCGTCGAATCAAGCAGGCCCGCCGAGCAAGGCGCCGAGTCGAGCGGGCCCGTTGAGGACACGAGCGGCTCGCTGGAGATCGGCTCCTCTTCCTCCTCGTCCTCAGGCAGCTCGCCACCACCAGCAGGGCCTCCAGCTCCACCAAGGAGGCGTCTCCACAAGGCCGGGGACGTGACAGAGCGGCAGACGGGCCAACAGTCGCCGCGCCGCACGACACGCGCCACCGCGGCAAGCACGGTAGCCGCGGGGGCGCTGATACGTCCAAAACATATCTATAATTTCTGCTTGCTCCATGCCCTTTTTGTGTGATATTGCTATGATATTTATGCACTTCCATACACTTTTGATCATATTTGGACTAACCTACTAATGGTTGCAAAAGTGCACAATGTTCTTGTTTTACACTTTATTGTGTAGGAATTACTTGGAAATTGACAAAAACGCAAAAGGAGTCGTATTGGAGTAGGACTCTGACTTTCCTGAAATCTGTCTGAGAACATTTTTCAAAGATGGCCACGTTGCGGCCCAAAGACAACGTCAAACGGAAAAAGTCTCATTGCAAAAGTTGTGCGGAATTTCGAGGCGATGCTTCTGGATATAAAATTCGTCCAAATCGGAGTCCGGACGGCCGAGTAAAGCCCCCGTTTTACTGAGGCCCAAAATCCAATGACGGGAATCCGAGAGTCTATATAAAGAGAGGAAACCTAGGTCACCAAGGGCCACGAATTTTCCTCCTCCCAAGCCGCCGTCTTGGAGGGGAGGACCAGCACCATTGCAGCACCATCCACAAGGAAGAAGGGGGGCCAAGGAGCCGCTGCCCCCTAGGGCCGCCGCCGCCCCGAGGGCCGCCGCCTCCGTGGCTGCCGCCGGCCATCTCCTCCTCGCGGGGCTGCACCTCTCCATCAACACCATCATCAACCTCCTCCTCACCATGTCCATGCGTGAGTAGTCTTCTCCGGGGCCGAGGACTCGTACATGTAGCTATGTGGTTATCTCTCTCTCCCATGATGTGATCTTCGTTGTGATCATAGGCTATGTTAATCTAGGGTGATCCCATGATGTTTCCCCTTCCTCTATGTATTGGATTGATGTACTCACTTGTCTTTATCTAGTATAATCCCCGAGACCAAGGTGACAGCGGTCTATTCGACATGGATTAGAAAAATATTTTCATGAGTGATTTCCTCTCTTGTGTGTTGATTGAAGATTGAGAGTCTCTTGGTGCTTGTCTTTGACTATCCTTTAGATATGTTGTGGTGATTGTGGGACTCTCTTTGGATGGCCGCGGTGACATTGGGAAATCCTTAGATTGAGAACTACGAACTTTGAGGTGTGCTTTTGTAGCCCTACATAATTCTCGTCCTCTCTTGACCACGAAGGAATGACCTCCGGGTGCGTCTCCATTGCATGTTTTATGGGAAATATCATGTGATTCGATTATGTTAATGTTGTTGGGAGTTGCCACTAGTGAAAGTATGATCCCTAGGCCTTGTTTCCACCATTGCAATACCATTTGTGCTCACGTTTACCATTTGTTTGCTTGCTGCACTTTTTATTACAGATTTATATTACTTTGTTTTGCCATCCATATCACTTGCCATTAACATCTCTTCGCCGAACTAGTGCACATATACATCTGACAAGTGTATTAGGTGTGTTGGGGACACAAGAGACTTCTTGTATCTTAGTTGCAGGGTTGCTTGAGAGAGACCATCTTCAACCTCTACTTCCCTGAGTTCGATAAACCTTAGGTCATCCACTTGAGGGAAATTGCTGTTGTCCTACAAACCTCTACGCTTGGAGGCCCAACATAGTCTACAAGAGTAGAAGCGTGTGTAGACATCAAGCTATTTCTGGCGCCGTTGCCGGGGAAGTGAGTGCTTGAAGGTATATCTTAAGATCTTGCAATTAAATCTTTTTGTTTCTTGTTTTTATTTCACTAGTTATGTTTATGGATAATCGTGCTATTGGATCGTTGCTTGCGGGAAGACGCCCCACACCTGTGGTGGTTGCTCCTCCCCCTACTGAAATTGTGCCCTATAAAATACCGGCTGGTATTATCGATTATATTTTGGCTAATCGTTATGCAGGAGACAGACATCCCGGTGAACACTTGCTATATCTGTCACAACTATGTTCATTATTTAAGCTTGCAGGTGTATCAAGGGAGTTTGTCATGAGGAAATTGTTCGCCGTATCACTTATAGATAAAGCTTCAGATTGATATAAGCTTCACGATAACTCGCACTTGCTTGATTGGCAAGAGCTAATGTCTCTCTTTTATACTAAGTTTTATCCTCTTCATGAAATTCATCGAGACAGGAACTATATCTATAACTTTAGGTCTCGTGACGGAGAGAGCGTAGCTCAAGCTTGGGGGAGACTGAAAACGTTAATGCTAAAATGTCCTAACCATGGGCTCCCCAAAGATGCTTATGTGGAGAGTAAGAGTACCTTTTTGCATGTGGATCATGGTAACAATGCTTTATGTGATGCTTATATTGTTGAGTTTATTCGTGATCCCACTGAAAATTATTATGAGAAGGGAACATATGCTTATAGATATTTCAATAATATTAAGTTCCCTCTCTTTATGTTGAAGGTTTTGAAGCTGCACTTGTTTTGTCTTCCTATGCTTATTGCTTTGTGCTTCAATGAATTATTCCATTGCAATATTCCTATGCATAGGAAGCATGTTAGGCTTAAATGTATTTGGTATTTGCTTCTTGATGCTCTCTTTTGTTCTTCAACTCTATTCCGACGAGAGCATTATTAAAGTCTTAAGCATATCTTTATGGCTATAAAGAAAGAGCTCTAGGGAGACAACCCTTGTTATCTTTGCTTTCAGTTTTAGTGGTCTTGATGTTTGTTACTACTGTAGCAACATCATTGTATCTTTATTTTTCAGCTTTGTGCCAAGTTTAGCCTCTGATTGCAAGAAAGTTCAAAAGTTGTGACGTGCTGTCCAGGAAACAGATTCTGTCCTTGGATAGAAAAATTCGTATAAAATCACCAGATCATCTTTTTGGTCTGAATTTTTTCTACAGCGTGCTCTATACAATTGTCTTTCGGGCGTCTGTTCTGAGTTTTTTGATTAGAGTTGCAGAAGTGCCCCGAAAAAATCATTTACTACCTGCTGGTCTGTTTTTCAAAGATTCTGTCCTGTTTTGCCTCTCCTTCATTTTGCAAACCTTGAGCTTGCTTTTTCTTTGCAAAAACCTTTTGGCAATCTTGAGAAATAGTAGACCTTCAAGAATATCCTTATTTCCAGCAAGGAACAATTATTTTATTATGGGTACTAACCTCGCTAATCAGATTATGATGAGTTATGTATGAAGGGAGTTTTCAAGTGTGCGAGGGAAGATGATAAAAAGATTCAGGAGTGTCAAACGCTCAAGCTTGCGGATGCCCCATGCACCCCCAAGAAATATTGAAGAAGACTCAAGCGTCTAAGCTTGGGGATGCCCCCGTGCATCCCCTTCTCCATCAACAATTATCAGTTCGTCTTTCGTTCCACTATATTTTTATCACTTCATGTGTTATGTGCTATGCTTGGAGCGTCTTGCTTTTAGTTTCCTTTTTAGTTTTTTTTAGCTTTGCTTGCTTTTCATAACGAGTTGGAACTCAGCTTTCTTTATGTGGGAGAGAAACACGCTCCACTTCAACCTAGAACATAACATAGAATTTTCATGTCTATCTTTGTTGTGTGTGTTCTTTGTCTTTCAATAGCTACTGTCATGCTTAGCTCTTAGCTTTCACGCTTATCTTTTTAAAGAGCTTTTGTTTAGTTGGTCGCTGGAACTCTTTTTAGTTATCATGCTTATCTTATTAAGAGAGTTGGCTTCTGTTGCACTGGTTGATATGTCTATGATAAAAATGCTATGTGCATAATGATGCTTAGTAGTTCATGTTTTCTTATGGTTAGTCTCAAATAGCTGGGGGGTTCTCAATGTGTTATTGGGGTACCAACATGATTTGTTTGCCTATGATGTGGTATGGTCTAGTGATATCTTCCTTCAAGAATTTATTTTAATTGACTTGGCGTATGCTCACGCATATTTAAGACTGTAAAGAAAGTCTATCAAGCCTTGATGATCTTTAGTTTCTGAGTAGCGATATAACTTCCATGTCGATTCAATGTTGCTTTGTCGCTCTGCATGATTATGACCGTCATTGCTCTTTTAGTTGGTCGCTCCCAGTCTTTTGCTAACCTTCGCCTGTACTAAGCGGACTGACTGCTTGTGCATCCAAAATCCTTTAAACCAGTTATGCCATATGAGTCCACCATACCTTCCTATACATGGTATTACCTGCCATTCCTAACGAAGACTTTCATGTACCATCTCGAAATTATTCAAAAAAAGCATTTCTCTTTTGTGCCTCTGTTTTAGCTCACGAGGAAGTAGTAGTTAATTCATGATCTTTTTAAGTTGGACAAGCTTCACCCCGGGATTGCATGTCTAATGTGCAAACCCATTATACGAGAAGGAACTGGCATAGAGTGCGCCCGGCTCATTAAAAAAATATACAACAAACAAACCCTCCTTCACGCTTTGTTCATGAGAAATCAGAAAACTTTGGCAGTGATAAACAAAGGAGATTAAGAGGATGTGATCGTCCTCATTCGGGAGCCGTTCCTCGAAACTTGTCCAGCTCAAGAAGTAATTGAGTTATCTGCTAGCATTCGTTGACGAAATATGCATATTCTAAAAAAATAATTATTACCTCTGTTTTTAAAACCAAGAGCTCTGGTACATGTTTAGTTGTTGTTTCCGACCACGGGTTTAAACGTTGCCAACAAAAGCCACGGTTCGAGAGTCTCCACCTTCTTTAAAGCACCAACTATTGAGATCATGATTGTCATTCTGAGTGTAATGTGCATTGTCCCAAAGTATCATTGTCTTTTGCATGATTATGATATCGTTTATTCTGAAATCATTGTATCTAGTCGTCACTTAAACCTTGGAGGTGCCCCTGCATTTATGTTTTGCTTCACTAAAGGGGGCAAGCGAGGTACCACTTTATCATATTTGCACACCAAGCTCATTACAAATCTATTTGAGTGTTTCAGTATCATAGTGTAAAACTTTCAGTTCTTTGTGATTCTCTCATGAGGCAACTTAATTACTACAGATTCATTGTCTCAGTAAGCACTTGTCATATGACTGTGAAAAGTCCTTATATGGTTAATAGCATGTCACCACAGAAATTATGCTTGTTATCATTTACCTACTCGAGGACGAGCAGGAATTAAGCTTGGGGATGTTGATACGTCCAAAACGTATCTATAATTTCTGCTTGCTCCATGCCCTTTTTGTGTGATATTGCTATGATATTTATGCACTTCCATACACTTTTGATCATATTTGGACTAACCTACTAATGGTTGCAAAAGTGCACAATGTTCTTGTTTTACACTTTATTGTGTAGGAATTACTTGGAAATTGACAAAAACGCAAAAGGAGTCGTATTGGAGTAGGACTCTGACTTTCCTGAAATCTGTCTGAGAACGTTTTTTAAAGATTGTCACGTTCCGGCCCGAAGACGACGTCAAACGGAAAAAGTCTAGTTGCGAAAGTTGTGCGGAATTTCGAGGCGATGCTTCTGGATATAAAATTTGTCCAAATCGGAGTCTGAACGGCCGAGTAATGCCCCCGTTTTACTGAGGCCCAAAATCCGATGACGGGAATCCGAGAGTCTATATAAAGAGAGGAAACCTAGGTCACCAAGGGCCACGAATTTTCCTCCTCCCAAGCCGCCGTCTTGGAGGGGAGGACCAGCACCATTGCAGCACCATCCACAAGGAAGAAGGGGGGCCAAGGAGCCGCTGCCCCCTAGGGCCGCCGCCGCCTCCGTGGCTGCCGCCGGCCATCTCCTCCTCGCGGGGCTGCACCTCTCCATCAACACCATCATCAACCTCCTCCTCACCATGTCCATGCGTGAGTAGTCTTCTCTGGGGCCGAGGGCTCGTACATGTAGCTATGTGGTTATCTCTCTCTCCCATGATGTGATCTTCGTTGTGATCATAGGTTATGTTAATCTAGGGTGATCCCATGATGTTTCCGCTTCCTCTATGTATTGGATTGATGTACTCACTTGTCTTTATCTAGTATAATCCCCGAGACCAAGGTGACAGCGGTCTATTCGACATGGATTAGAAAAATACTTTCATGAGTGATTTCCTCTCTTGTGTGTTGATTGAAGATTGAGAGTCTCTTGGTGCTTGTCTTTGACTATCCTTTAGATATGTTGTGGTGATTGTGGGACTCTCTTTGGATGGCCGCGGTGACATTGGGAAATCCTTAGATTGAGAACTACGAACTTTGAGGTGTGCTTTTGTAGCCCTACATAATTCTCGTCCTCTCTTGACCACGAAGGAATGACCTCCGGGTGCGTCTCCATTGCATGTTTTATGGGAAATATCATGTGATTCGATTATGTTAATGTTGTTGGGAGTTGCCACTAGTGAAAGTATGATCGCTAGGCCTTGTTTCCACCATTTCAATACCATTTGTGCTCACGTTTACCATTTGTTTGCTTTCTGCACTTTTTATTACAGATTTATATTACTTTGTTTTGCCATCCATATCACTTGCCATTTAACATCTCTTCGCCGAACTAGTGCACCTATACATCTGACAAGTGTATTAGGTGTGTTGGGGACACAAGAGACTTCTTGTATCTTAGTTGCAGGGTTGCTTGAGAGAGACCATCTTCAACCTCTACTTCCCTGAGTTCGATAAACCTTAGGTCATCCACTTGAGGGAAATTGCTGCTGTCCTACAAACCTCTGTGCTTGGAGGCCCAACATAGTCTACAAGAGTAGAAGCGTGTGTAGACATCAGGCGCCTCGAGCTTCTGTAGCAACTGGGGCGGGGTCTTCTCGGACCTCTGCTTCTGCCCCTGCCGCTCCCCACGCCTCGGTGGCAGCCGGAGCGGGGTCGTCTCAGACCACTGTTCCTGCTCCCGCCAAGCGGCCAAGGGAGCCTACTCCTCCACCTCCTCGCGCCGGGGCGCGTGAGCCAGACTTCGACTTCTCTGCGCTCAGCTCCGGCGAGGAAGAAGAAGAGTAAGTTTTTGTTGTTCTTGTATTTCTTCAATTTTTGTTGTTTCTCTTGTATATCTTTTGCCTCGCTCTGAACCTGTCCCCTTTTTTTCAGAACTCTGGCCCAGAGGGCGGCAAAGAGAGCCAAGGCTCCGGTGATTGTCATCAAGGACGAGCCCGCCGCAACAGCAGGGGGTGCGCCTGCGACAAACTTGCCAGACCCGGCAACTGTTCTTCAGAGCAGCCCCCAGCGTAAGTCCTTGATTCTCTTTCCGCTGTTAGGTGCGCGCGGGGGCTCTACTTTTGCTGACGTCTTGTTCGCTGATTCGTGCAGGAGCAGAGCAGCAGCATCAGGAGCGCCAGGAGACCGCCCCTGATGAGCGCATGCTTCGACCACACCGCCAAGGGGAAGCTCTCCGGCAAGGGAGAGTCCTCCGCCAAGGACGAATTCTCCGCCAAGGGCGAATACTCCGCCAAGGGCGAGTACCCCGGCGAGGGATAGCACTAGCGGCCCTCCGCAGGCGGGAGTTACAACCACGCCGCCGAGGGAGAGCTCCCCGGCAAGGAACCTCACTGAGGAGCTGGCCCGCGCAGGTAATCCCTTTGCTTCAAGCTTCCCTTGGCCTTTCTTCTTTCGATTCTTCTTTTTGGATATTTGCTTGACTGTTTGTCTTTTCTTTTCTTCCGTCAGACCCATCCGCAGCTGAGCCAATGGAGACGGAGGTTGTCGCTGACGACGCCGCCGTCATCGAAGAGACGGTCGGCGCAGACGATCCCGCTGGTGCAGAGGCCGCCGAGGCTGCCGCCGCAGCAGCCGGCGAAGGGGCTGGCGATCGCACTGACGGCCCTGAGGCCGCAGGAGCGCCAGGCGCTACACCGACCGCCGAGCCCTCCGCCGCCGCCACAGCCCCCAGCTCCGACGAGCTCGAGCCAGGCGCCTACTTAAAGGCCGGCGACGATGTCTTCATCCAGCTCCCTTGGGCGTCCATGTCCAGGGCGCCGGTCGAGGGAGAGGTCTTCGACGGAGAGGTGCTTGCCTCCGCCGGGCTGAAACTTATCGACGCGCCAAGCAGTAGCAGCGGCGAGTCGGAGGAGGAGCGGCTGCTGCACAAACTGCTGTCACTCTACCGCGCCCGGCAGGCCAAGCTGGAGTCCCGCGAGGCTCTTGCCGCAAAGGCGGGAGCTGATATCGAGAAGCGCGTGGAGGAGCTCTGGGCCATCAACCAAGCAGCTCTCCGGTCCTTGGCGGAGGAGCGGGAGCAACTTGCCGAGGCGCAGCATGCCTTCATCCTCGAGAAGGCCGAAGTGGAGGAACAGCAGCGGCTTGCCGCTGAGAAACTGTCCACGTTGGAGGGTGAGCTGGCGCAGCAGAAGGTCAACCTCGACGGTCACGAGGAGGAACTTGCCGCGCGCGAGCAGTCGCTTGGCGGAGCTCTCCAGGAAGCAAAGGATACTTCCGCAGCTGCCGAGACCGCCAAGAAGGAGTTGGAGACGAGGGTGGCGTAGGTGGAGGCCAACCTCAAGACGAGCGGCGAGGAGGTTGCCGCACTCAAGCTCGAGCAAGAGAAGGACGCCCACAGCCACTCGGAGCTGCAGGTTCGCCTTGCCGAGAAGGGTAAGGATCTCACCGCCACCAAGGACTCCAACGCCGATCTCGAGCTGAAGCTGGCGACTCTGACCCAGACGCTGGACGGTACCACGGAGCGGGAGGCGGCCCTGAACGAGGAGGTCAGGGCCGAGAAGGCGTTGCTGGAGAGCGCCGCCATCACCCAAAACAACTTCAGGGCGACCGTCGAGCACTGGACGGAAGGTCTTGTGAACGCTGCCGCGGACAGCGACAGGGAGCTGGCGCAGCTGGGGGCGGAGTATCTCGGGTACTCCACCGACGAGAACCTCCACCCCAGCGCCAAGCTCACTCTGTTCTTCAGAGGCGTGGCGACGGCCCTCGAGCAACTCCGAGAAAGGATCCCCAAGCAGCTGGCAGACGAGTCACGCAAGCTCTGCGTGGGCGCCCTTCAAAAGGTGCTGATGAAGGTGGCTTTCCGCAATCCAGGCCGCAACCTCACCAACGTCCTCAGGAGCTTGCCGTCGGACGTTGATATGGAGGCGCTCAAGGCCCTTGTCGCACCCATTGTGGACAAGGTGAGCGGCATCAAGAGTGTCGAGGGCGACCGCGCGGACTAGGCTTGCCCATTTTCTTCTTTTCCTTGTCGCTGTTAGCCATGTTATGAAAAACAGTCTATTAGAGTTGCAACAAGTCATTTTGTAACATAACTTTATTTTGGGTAGTGATTGCACTGTTATTTCCTCTACTTGATTCATTTGCTTTGTATGTTTTTACCCTACGCTTTTAGGGAACTTGCCCGTGCAGGCACCTTAGCCGCGAGCGTTGAGTGCGGAACGTCAACAGCCTGCAGGCGGTGTTGCTACCGACAAGAAACCTTGTCGCAACTAGTTGCAGCGCACTTAAGTTGTTGAGCGTGCTCGAAAACAAAGTAAGGGCACGACACTAGTCGCAGCACACTTAAGTCGTTGAGCGGGCTCGAAACAAAGTAAGGGCGCAACTAGCTACGAGTAGGTTCCTCCGCGCACAGGTTTTCCATACAAAGCACGGTCGTTCAAGGAAGATAACTTAAAAATTTAAAAATCTGATTGCTCAAACTTTGGCAACTTAGCTTTTCTGTCGTCTGCTTCCCGGCAAGGCGAAACTTTCTTGAACGGCACTTGGTCCATACCACTATCTTCTCTTCCCCCCCCCCCC
>LR738714.1:484632673-484647664 GCA_902687465.1 Secale cereale
CCCGGCAAACTTGTGAGCGAGGGGAACTTCTTTTGCTTGGAAAAAAGAAAGGAGAGAAGGTACAGATATGGAGCCTTTGGGCTCGCTATTGCTTACCGAGAGTAGGCGCTGCACAAGGTGTCAGATAATGCATGCATAAAGTAAAGAGCATGAAATGACAAGATGTGCGATGCACATGAGCTTTACTGATGCACGGGGTCTGCGCCCGGCTTTGTACAAAGGATTACATGCAACAGCGGCAAGACTTGTACAAAAGGTGGTTGCCGGAGAGGGTCACGGCAACCGCGCCTTACGGGTAAAACTTACGAAGATGCTCAATGTTCCAGGAGTTGCTCACTGGAAAGCCATCTTCGGTCTCAAGGCGGACAGCGCCGGGCCTAGTGACTTGTTTCACCCGATAAGGGCCTTCCCACTTCGGCGTCAACTTGTTGGAATTCTTGGCGGACTGAACGCGCCGAAGAACAAGGTCGCCTTCCTCGAGACTTCTGGCGTTAACTTTGCGGCTATGGTAGCGACGCAAAGTTTGCTGGTAGCGAGCAGCTCGTACAGCAGCCTGAAGACGGTCTTCCTCAAGGAGCAGTGCGTCATCTTGTCGCAGCTGCTCTTGCTCGAGCTCATCATAAGCGAGCACTCGAGGTGACCCGTATACGAGTTCCGTGAGGAGAACTGCCTCCGCTCCATAGACTAGAGCGAAAGGTGTCTGTCCAGTGGCTCGATTTGGCATCGTCCTGATCGACCAAAGAACCACCGGCAGCTCCTCGATCCAGTTTCTTCCGCACTTGTGCAGCCTGTCGAAAGTTTTGGTCTTGAGGCCTCGCAGCACTTCAGCATTTGCCCTCTCCGCTTGACCGTTGCTTCTCGGGTGCGCAACAGAAGCAAAGCAGACCTTGGCACCAAGATCTTGGACGTACTGCATGAAGGTGTGGCTCGTGAACTGCGTACCGTTGTCGGTGATGATCCTGTTAGGGATCCCGAAACGGCAAACAATCGACCTGAAGAACTTGACTGCTGACTGTGCGGTCACCTTTCTCACTGGTTCCACTTCCGGCCACTTTGTGAACTTGTTGATCGCAACGTACAAGTACTCAAAGCCCCCAGCTGCGCGGGGAAAGGGGCCGAGGATGTCGAGCCCCCAGACCGAAAATGGCCAGGATAAAGGGATCGTCTGGAGAGCTTGAGCTGGCTGATGTATCTGCTTGGAATGGAACTAGCACGCTTCACACTTGGTTACTTGTGCAGTTGCATCCTGGAGAGCTTCTGGCCAAAAGAAACCTTGCCGGAATGCCTTGCCGGTAAGTGCTCTTGCACCAATGTGGTGACCACATATGCCTCCATGTATCTCTGCCAACAGCTTTTGTCCATCTTCCCGGGGAATACACTTCAATTTCACACCATTGAGTCTTCTTCTGTACAGTGTGTTGTCAACAAACTGGTACATACTTGACTGCCGGGCTACTCTTTCTGCTTCTTCTTGCTCTTCGGGAAGTTCTCCTGTCTGAAGGAAACGGACAATCTGTTGTGCCCATGCTGGAGCTTGTGGCTCGACAACAAGGACTAAAGGCATGTCTGCTGCTGCGGGAACGTCCGCTTATACGGCAAGAGCCTGCGGCTCAGCCGGAGCTTGACATTCCCCGGCAAGCTTGCCGGGAAAAAACTTGTCGGGAGCGTCTGCTTCAACTGTACAAACCCTAGGGCTTGCAGGACCAGACTGCTCCTCAGCATTCTTGGTGTTGATCTTGGGGACCTTCTTGGCGGCGGCTTCGGGAAGCTCTGCCGGAAAATAGTCACCAGAAACCAACTTCCTCTTCTTGCTCTGTCCAGCTGATGGCGTTACAGACGGTTGAGTCAGCTTGAGCACAAAAATCCCTGGTTCCACAGGTAACTTAAGCGCAGCGCACTTTGACAGGCCGTCGGCGATGTCGTTCTGAGCTCTTGGGACGTGCTCCATCTGTAGGCCGTCAAAGTTCTCTTCAAGCTTCCTCACTTCATCGACGTAGGCTTCCATCAACGGACTCTGATAATTCTTGTTCACTTGGCAGACGACAAGCTGCGAGTCACCCCTGACAATCAGCTTCTTGATCCCAAGGTCTGCCGCGATCCTGAGACCGGCAAGCAAACCCTCATACTCTGCAGTATTGTTTGTCACTTGCTCCTTGGGAAAGTGCATCTGGACTACGTACTTGAGGTGCTCTCCGGTGGGTGCGACAAGCAGCACGCTAGCACCGGCGCCTTGCAGTGAGAAGGCACCATCAAAATACATCAGCCACTCTTTGCTTGCTTCCTTGACAGGGATACTCATTTCTGGAACCTCTTCATCTGGTGTTGGCGTCCACTCTGCTATGAATTCTGCCAATGCTCTGCTCTGGATAGTTGAAGTACTCTCAAACTTGAGGCCAAAGCTTGACAGTTCCAGTGCCCACTCAACAATCCTGCTTGTTGCTTCCGGATTCTGCAATATCCTCTTCAGCGGAAAGCGAGTGACAACTGTTATCTCATGTGCTTGGAAGTAATGGCGCAGCTTTCTCGAGGCCATGAGAAGGCCAAAAAGCAGTTTCTGCACACCAGAGTACCTTGATCTAGCTCCCTGGAGAAGGGAACTGACAAAATAAACTGGGTGCTGCACAATCTTCTTCCGTATCTCTTCTTGCGCCTGCGCAGACCCATCCTTGTCGGGACCAGAGCTTGTCGGGGAAGCCCCCTGCTTGTCACTGGACGTGCTTGCCGCGGTTACTGGCGCATCATCTGCTTCCCTCTCCGCTACTAACGCAACACTAACTACTTGATTGGTTGCCGCTAGGTATAGCTGCAACTTCTCTTGTGGTTTAGGTGCGACAAGTATTGGAGTGGAGGACAGGTACCTCTTCAAGTCTTGCAGCGCGGCCTCCGCTTCCGGAGTCCATTTCATTGGACCTGCCTTTTTCAAAATTTTGAAAAACGGCAGGGCGCGCTCAGCTGACTTAGAGATAAACCTGCTCAGAGCAGCAACGCAACCGGCGAGTCTTCGTACATCCTTGACGCGCTTCGGTGCTTCAATTTGCTCGACGGCCTTGATCTTGTCGGGATTGGCCTCAATCCCCCTCTGAGACACGAAGAACCCGAGAAGTTTGCCGGAAGGGACTCCAAACACACACTTTTCGGGGTTGAGCTTGAGCTGGATCCTGCGCAGATTCGCAAAGGTCTCTTCTAAATCTTGAATCAGGGTTGCCCTGTCTTTGCTCTTGACCACTATGTCATCCATGTACGCTTCTACATTTCTGTTAATTTGTGGCTCAAAAGTTGTATGGACCACCCTTGCAAATGTTAAACCAGCATTCTTCAATCCAAAGGGCATCCATATGAAACAGTACGTGCCACATGGAGTGATGAATGCGGTCTTCTCTTCATCTTCTTCTGCCATGAAGATTAGATGGTATCCTGAGTATGCGTCAAGAAATGAAAGCAGGTCGCATCCGGCCGTGGAGTCAACAATCTGGTCAATGCGCGGCAAGGGAAATGGGTCTTTTGGACAAGCTTTATTTACATCAGTGAAGTCAATACAAAGCCTCCATTTCCCGTTTGCCTTACGCACGACTACCGGATTGGCCAACCACGTTGGATGGAGCACTCCTCTGACAAGGCCTGCTGCTTCCAACTTCTTGAGCTCTTCTGCTATGAACTCTTGGTGCTCCACTGCTTGTTTCCTGACTTTTTGCTTGACGGGCCGCGCGTGAGGACAGACAGCAAGCTTGTGCTCAATTACTTTCCTGGAAACACCGGGGATGTCGGACGGTTGCCATGCAAACACGTCAACGTTCGCCCGCAGGAAAGCAACGAGCGCGCATTCCTATTTAGGGTCAAGCGTGGCACTGATGGTGAAAGTACCACCAGTGCCGTCCTCCTTGGTGGGCACCTTCTTGGTTTCTGGCGGAGCTGCCATCGTATTCTTACACTTGCCGGTGGAGCTCGATGGTGCATCCTCAACGGTAGCGCAACACTCCGAAGAGGTGCGCTTGCCGAAGTAGGCCCCAGAGCTCTTGCCGGACTTGGTCTTCTTCTTCCCTCCGGGAGCTTCAGCGGCAAGTGTCTTGCTATCCGTTGTGGCTGCTGCTTCCCGGCAGATCTTGTCGGCGCAGATAAGGGCGTCCTTCTTGTCGCCAGGGACAGAGATGATGCTTATCGGGCCGGGCATCTTCAACATGTTGTAAGCATAGTGAGAGGCTGCCATGAACTTGGCGAGCGCTGGACGACCAAGTATTCCATTGTAGGGCAATGGAAAATCGGCAACGTCAAAAGTGACTTTCTCATTCCTGAAGTTTAGCTCCCCGCCAAACGTCACTGGCATCGTGATCTTCCCCTTCGGCTTGCTCCTTCCCGGATTGATTCCTTGGAAAGTGCCGGTTTCTTCGAGCTCGCTGTCCGGGATTTGGAGTTTGTGAAGCACAGCGGAGGAGATCAGGTTCAAGCCGGCCCCGCCGTCAACTAACATCTTTGTGACTTTGAGATTGCGGATAGTTGGTGAGACCAACATCGGCAAGCACCCGACCGCAGTTGTGCGATCAGGGTGGTCCTCAATATCAAAGATGATAGGCGTGCTGGACCATTTCAGAAGTTTGCGCGATTCGACAGGTGGTTCTGCTGCATTGACTTCCCGCACCCACTGTTTGAGTTGACGGTGTGAAGTGTGCAAAGAGGCACCGCCGTCAATGCACAAAACTTCTATGGCTTTCTGAAACTCCTGCTCGCTGGTCTCACCATCATCCATGTCCTCGTCGTCGTCGTCGTCTTCGTCCTTGTCGCGGCCCCGGGGTGGTCTGTCTCCTTGCCGTTGCTTGGCCTTGCCGCGGCGTCCTCCCCGGCCGTTGAATGGCCGCTTCTTGCCGGATCCTCCGTCACCTCCTTGGGCCTTCTCCTTGTCGCGCCGCTCGTACTCAGCTTTCTGTTGCTCGACAAGCTGCTCGACCCTCTTGCAGTTCTGGAGATCATGACCCTTGGTGCGGTGGATCTTGCAGTACTGCTTGTCGGTGCCGTCCTGCTTGTCGGCGGCCGACACAGCCTGGCAGTTGGTGCATGCGGCAGTCTCCTTGCCGGAGCTACCAACTTGGGCTTTCTTGGTGCCAGCCTCCTTGTCGGACTGCTCAACGACTAGCACTTCCTTGTTCTTCTTCTTTCTGTTGTTCCGCCGCCGGTTTTTCTTTGCCGGGGCGGCATCCTCGCTATCAGATCCCCCTGCGCCTGTATCCTCTCCGGGGAGTTTCCTCCCCTCCTCGGCGCGTGCACACTTGTCGGCCAGGGCATAAAGCTCACTGGTGTCTCGGATCTTGCACATCGCCATCTCCTCCCTCATCCTGCGGTTACGCACGTTCTGATGGAACGCGCTGATAACCGCGGCAGGGTGGACGTCTAGGATGTTGTGTTGTACGCGGCTGAATCTCTAGATATATTTGCGCAGGGGTTCTCCTTCCTTCTGAGCGAGAAGGTGAAGGTCACTTTCTTGGCCAGGGGGTTTGTGGCCGCCTGTAAAGGCGCCGACAAACTGATGGCACAAGTCTGCCCAAGAAGAAATGGAGTTGTCCGGCAAGTGCATGAGCCAGGACCTGACGTTGGGTTTGAGTACCAGTGGGAATTAGTTGGCGCGGATCTTGTCGTCTCGTCCCCCGGCAGCTTGCACCGCGATGGTGTAGATGATGAGGAACTCTGACGGATGCGTCTTGCCGTCGTACTTCTCCGGCACGTCGGCCTTGAAATTCTTCATGCTGGGCCACTGGACTTGCCGCAGCTCACGAGTGAATGCAGGACAGCCTACCGCGTACGGCAAGTCGCCTGGTCCCCCTGGTGCATGCATGTCTGCAGCGGGCCCAGCGCGCTGGTCTGATTGACGCCGCGCTTCTCTTCGGCGCTCGATGCGGGTACGAGCGTCTTCTTGTTGTCGATCTTGAAGAACTTGGCGCTGATCGCGACGAGCCCGTGGATCTGATGACGCAGTGGAGTCGTCGTCGATGTTGATCCGGCGAGTCGGCGATTTTGGCCGTCGGGGTGGAGAGTGCACGGTGGTTGCACCCCCACCTGTCTTGTTGCCATCGTCCTGCGCCTGGCTGACTTGCCACGGCTGCGATGTGCTCGGTTGCCGCGGGGTGTCGCCGTTGGCGAAGGCGATGAGACTCTGGATGGTGGCCCTCCAGTCGTCGGCCTTGTCTGCCGCTGGAGGGAAGTGTAGAAGCAGTTGGGCTCGCGCCAGAGCTTCTGCTGGAGTGGCGGGCAGCGATGGCGAATGGTGCGAGGAGCGGGATATGCTCGGACTTCTAACTACGTTAGAAGGAGCAGCATCACATCTAGGCGATCGTGCCTTGCTCGTGCCGACGTGTTGGCGTGCATGCTGGCCTTGAGCGTCCCGGGATCCACCAGCTTGACTTTGGCCCAGCAAGCGTATGGTACCGTGAGTACCAGGACGTTGCCTGTCCCGCGCCTCCTGAGATGGGCGCGATGCGTGCACGGATGCCGAGGTCTTGGAGTGCGCCCGGTCGTCGTGGGAGCCGGCTGCGCCAGCCTTGCCCTTGGACCTAGCAGCACCGTGAGTTGCCTCGTCGACGTCCGTTCTTCCGTCGGTGTCTACCCCACCAGCCGTTGGCTCTGGCGGTGGTGGGATCGACGCGGACGGGCATGCTGCCTCCGAAGCCTTCTTCTTCGGCGGCATGTTGTTGATAATGATGAAGCTCTAGCTCGTGTGAACGCCGGATCAGGTTCACACAATCTCGACGCAGCCCCTACCTGGCGCGCCAAAGATGTTGGGGAAACTGATCCACCCACGAACACCTATGGGGACGGAGCCCCTTTTCGGTATGGCAAGGGGGCGGAGATTGCACAAAGAGCGGATCGAGGCGAGGCACACGAGCAGTTTACCCAGGTTCGGTCCGCACGGATGCGTAAAACCCTACTCCTGCTTTGGTTTGTATTGAGTTCTTGGCTCGGGAGCGCTGAAAGCTACAGTACTCTTCGAGACCGAGCGTGAGAGTCTTCGAGTGTCTAACCCCTCTCCTACGTGCGCATGGGCCTCCTTTTATATGCTCAAGAGGTCACCGACAGGTGGCAGCGCAGTTGAGGGTAAAAAGGTAAAAGGGGTGGTAGTTGTGTGACGCCCGAGACCGGCGTCCCAGAAGATTCCAGAAGATTCCAGATGTTCCGGGTTGCCCGTGTGTTTCAGTTCTGCTTGTGTTATTTATTTTTTGCATTGCATCATGTCATCATGCCATCATGTCATATTTATTTTTGCATCTCAACCTAAACAAACCGTGTGGACCTTCGGTCCATTTAAATCGAGGGAAGGTGTCTTCTCTTTAAAACATATCATCCCAATATTAGGGAGCTACATAATAATATTCCATTCGTTGGAATTACCCGCAACACACTTGCATAATTTCCCCATGTCTTTTCACTTCAAGTTTCATCGTCAAAAATCTTGCCAATAATTCTTTCCGGTGTTTCGAGGTTCCTCCAAAAATTTGAACATTTTTGGACACTTCTATAATCAAGTCTTAGTTCAAAACTATTTGAATTAAATTCAAATATGTTTGAATTATTTTCCGATCTAGCCTTTTATATTTTTCTCCGGTCGTGCTCATTTTTACGAGCCCGAGAAAATTAATTCCATGTGCTAGTTTTGCCCTAACCTCCATCTTCTTTATTTTATCCTCTCTTTTGTTTTATGCTAAAAGGGAAATAAAAAAGGAGCAGCCCAGCCTGCCTTCCCAAGCCTCTAGGCCCACTCCGGCCCAGGTCTCTCCTCCCTCTTGGGCCTCCTCTCCTGGCCCAACAGCGCCGGCTAACCCTAGCGCTAGCCGCACCTAGCGACCGCTCCTC
This sequence comes from Secale cereale, assembly GCA_902687465.1. Taxonomy (NCBI): domain Eukaryota; kingdom Viridiplantae; phylum Streptophyta; class Magnoliopsida; order Poales; family Poaceae; genus Secale; species Secale cereale. The sequence goes on from LR738714.1 coordinate 484,640,507, forward strand.
CCAGCGCATCGCTCTCTCCCTCTCGTCCCGACCCCCGCCGCCAGCCTCGATCTCTCTGTCCCTCGTCCCGATTCTCTCCCCTCGCCACCTTCCTTTTTTTTCCCTCGTCCCATCTCGCGCAGTGCCCGACCTCGACACCTCCTCGCCCTTTCTTCCCCAGCGACGGAGCCCCGCGCCCGTACCCTGCGGCCCTCCAGCCGTCGTCCGTGCCTAGGAGCGCCCGGAGCTGCGAGTCCAGCGCCTCCTCCGTCGCCGCCCGGTTTCGCCAAGCCAGCCGCCTCCCTCAGGCCCTTCCGTGCGCCGCTGCGACCTCCGCGCCTCGCCATGGACGCCCCCATCCTCGCGACGCCCGCCTCGACTCTCCAGCCGCCGCGAGGCCGCTGCCCCTCCCGTTCGCCAGGAGCTCTGCTCCTCGCTTCACCAGCACCGCCATGGAGCCGAGGGCTCAGCCGCGCCCCGATCCAGGCCCCTCCTCGAGCACCAAGCCTCCCTGCTCCGCGCCCGTCCAGGGCATCGCCCTCCTCCCTTGCGAGGACGCGTTCGCCTCCAGCAGCTCGTCGTCCCCTCGCCTTCTGCGTCCAGTCGCCAAGGCAGCGCTGCTGCATCTCCCTCCGGCCTTCTTCCTCAAGCCGGGGCAGCAGCAGCCCACGCCCCCTCCCTTCGGGCCTCCATCTCCAACGACCGGCATCACCGCGAGGCCTTCTCTGTCGCGCCCCGTCCTCCAACAAGGGCTCGTCTCCTGCGGATCCAGCGCCCGCGGCCTCTTCTCCGTGCAGACCCTTGTTTGGCTCCTGTGTTTTGTTTTGTTGTATTGCCATGTCTGCTGTTGTTTTTGTTTTTTTTTCGTCAAGTGCACGAGGACCCCAAGTTTCGGCAGCTCGACTACACGAGGAATCATCAAGTACCCCTTCGGAGAAGTACATCTACGAACTCGTCGCGAGAACCGAGTTTGGCAAGTACATCTACGGCCCGAACGTCTACGAACCGTGTACGAGATCGACGCCCGAACAACTACCCTCGCCGGAAGACCCAAGTACCACGACGACCCGAACCTCTACGGGAAACGAGCTCCAAGTTCGACTACTTCACGGGACCCGTCAAGTCTGACTACTACATGTACAAGTACCTCGACGCCCGGAGCACTCGAGAACGACAAGTACCCCAACAACATGTGTACCACTACCGTCGCCCCGTGAACGACTACCGAGGCGCCAAGTACCTCTACGGAACGACTACTCGTTGGCGACCTCGTGAAACGGCTACTTCCTCTCCGATGAACGAGAACAACTACCTCCCTCTACGGCATGTACCACTACCGTCGCCCCGTGTACCACGACTCGAGTACCACTACTTCCACTACACCCCGTGAACGACTACTTCCTCTACGAACCGTGTTCCACTACTTCCTCGACGCTCTCGAACCGTCCCGAAACGAGTGTTTCGAAGGTATAACCCGAGACGTGACCCGTGTGATGCTTGTTGTGTTGTATGAAATGTTTCCCGTGTGCTTCGCGCCGTACCGACCTTTTGTCATGTTCCTCGGTTGCCTCGTCGCCGACTCGTGGGAACCCGGTGACGGGATCAACCCACTTTCATCTCGTTTGACTCGCTCATGCCTTCTTACATTTTGCACCGGTCTCTCAACGAGATACCGGAACCGATATGATGCGTTGCATCATTTTCGGAATTGTTGCCGTGGCACCTTTTTCTTTCCACCACGGTGACAATACTTCATATCTCTTTTAAGTCAACCTTTTAAAAATTGCATTAACTTAATCATGTCATCCGCATCATGTTAACAACATTGAAATGTTAAATTGTTTTTGCTTTATAATTACTAAACTTACTCATGAGGATTATCCCGGATATGTTGTTGTTATTTCCGGCCTCATTTAAATTGCCTAGTTAGTATAGTTTTATTATGCTTCACCTCTTGCCATGTTAACAAACTTTTAATCTTGTCTTGTAAATAACGAGAGTCAACTAAATAATTATTATGTGGTGTTTCGTCAATATGCAACTCGTTGCATATTGATCTCCACTTAACTTGTAGATTTGTTTGTGCACTTTGCCATGCCATGCATATTTAAACCGGACATGCATCATACTTGTTTGTGCATCGTATGCCATGTTTATGATTGTGTGTTTACCGTGTTGTTTCCTTCTTTCCGGTTGCTTCTCTTGTTAGCTTCGGTTTCGTTCCGGAGTTGTGAGGATCCGCTCGACTGTTGCTCCGTCTTCTTCGTGGATCCGTTCTTCTCCCTTGTGGAATCCCAGGCAAGATGACCGAACCCGGATACCATTACTATCTTTGCCTATTGCTATTAGTTCCGATCTTTAGTTTTGCCTCGATGCCCATGATCTTCTTGTCAGCCTCCTACTTGTAACCACTTGCCATGTTTAACCAACCTACCTATGCAAACCGTTGCTTGGCTAAGTACGCTTCGCTCAGCCCTTCTTATAGCATTGTTAGTTGCAGGTGAAGATCGAAGATGCTTGCTTCATGTTGAAGTTTGGTTGGGTTATATCACACACTATATATGCTTAAAAATGAAATCATCTATATACTGGCAAGGGTGGAAGGCTAAGCCTTTTGCTTGGTGTTTTGTTCCACTCATGCCGTTAGGAACCGTATAAACCGGTGTTATGTTCCTTGATTATGCGTTCCTAACACGGTTGGGGTGTATGGGACCCCCTTGATAAACCGCTAAGTGCTAAGTCTTTTCCAGCAAATCCCAACATTGGTACTATTTGCCTAATAACAAACTAATAAAAAAACTTGCATGTGGACTAGCTATCCCTTTTATTTAATTCAACAACCCCGGGCCAGTGCTCCACATGAGTGTTGGTTCGAAACGGGGAGCCTGCGGGGCCACCTCGAGGAAACTCAAGGTCTGGTAAAAACCCGTAGCTTCACCCATCCGGTCGTGTCCTGAGACTTAGATACGCGCGGCTACTATCAGGGTGTCGACACGCCGGGAGGATTTGCTGGATTAGCCTTACCTTAGTTCGGTTTAACTTGAGCACGGGATTCCGAGAATACTCGGGTCTTCCCACCTATGGAGTTGCGACTCCGCGGATCGTGGGCTTGTGATGGGCCAAGTTGGAACACCCCTGCATGGTTTGAACTTTCGAAAGCCGTGCCCGCGGTTATGTGGCAGATGGGAGCTTGTTAATTCCGGTTGTAGATAACTTGACACAATGTTCCAATACACTACCAGCGTGTGTACCGTGACTGTCAATTTCCGAATAGGGATTCGGGAGTTGAACACGGTCGGGTTATGTTTGTTGAGCTTTAGCTAGGATCACTTCGTGATCATCTCTCGACCGATGCGCCTTCTCTTCTCGCTCTCTTTTGCGTAAGTTAGTGCTAGTTGCTGCTGCAGACTCTTGTTTGTTCCTTCACCTCTCGTTCTTTCTTCAGCCTTATCCACACCCAAGGCTTAAATAGTATTGTTACCCGGGAACGGGATTGCTGAGTCCTCTGTGGCTCACAGTTACTTCACCACACCAGATGCAGGTTCAGCCGAGTTTGAAGCAGGTGATGGATCAGTACTTCACCGGGAGCTCGATGAAGAGTGGCGTTTGCTTGTGACGTTTCGATGTTCAGTAGTGGTTTCTACTAGGATTCGATCCTGGCCTATGGCTTTATGTTGTTCGGTATCTTTCTTTGGATCTTCACCCGTAGTCGGGTTGTGATGTTTTGAATGATGTATTGCTTATGTAATGTATTGTGTGAAGTGGCGAGTGTAAGCCAACTATCTCCTTTTGCAATTTAATCCCTCTTTTACAGGAGTCGTGCAAAGAAACCAAACTTAAGATCATTCTAGGATGGGCTTATACCTTTAAGTCGTGCCTCGACACGTAGGAGGTATAGTCCCATCCTGGGCATTACAAGTTGGAACAGTGTTCCATACCTAACCCTGACGGCAGGGGACAAGGGCATTAAATGCCCGTCGCCGTTGCCCAAATAGTGCAAAAGGTGGCCGTCAGGGGTGCCTCCGTCCGCCTAGACGGCAGCCTTGTCATCGCTGCTTGCCACCGTGTACCCCTGGCTGCACAGCCTTCCGCCACGTGCGCCTGGGATGGTCCCAGAGCGACACATGGGTGGATGCACTGGAGCGCAGGTACTGAGTGGAAGCTTGCCGCGGCAAGCGTCTTGCCGTGGTTGCCATCTTGTCGCTTCCGGGAGCTTGTCGCTCACCGGGCCTTGTCGGGACGCATGGCGCGTCGCGGCAAGTTTCTTGAGATGCCTCGGAGGGCCTTCCCGGCAAGCTCCTCTTGCCAGGGTCTTGTGCCTTGAGTGGCCTTCCCGGCAAGCTCCTCTTGCCGGGGCCTTATCTCCTTAGCTTGGATACTTTGTTCTTGAATGGCTCTAAAGGAGCCACGGAGGACCTTGGCGATCACCCGACAAGCCTTGCCGCGGGACGCTGCGACTGCCCGTGCACGAGTTCGGGATACTAAGGGTACCCCTACTTTAGTACACCAACAAGAGGGAACATTTTTTTCACGAAATACAGAGGCCATTCCGGTGGGTCCCAGATGTCAGGTGGAGGAATCATTATTTTGCGCGTAATAAGGAGGCATTTCCTTGTGTGCGGCCGTGGACCCAGCTGTCAACCTCTCCACGTACAGTCCACTTCTGATGGATGTCGTTCGTTGACCACATTGACCACGCCGCGCCGAGAGCACCAGGGCGGTGGACGACAGCGAGGCCTACGAAGGGAACGACATGGAGCCAGGGAAGACACGACAATGGCTGCCCACGCGGTGGAGATTACGAGGGTTGACTGGTTCGGCTGCCATCGCCGGAAAATAACAGGAGGTGCGGGTGAGTAGAGGGATAGACAGGCCAGGGATTCGAGCATATGATAGAGCCGTGAGGCCTGGCCGGTAGCACGGCCGGCCACGAGAGGCGGGAGCAGGTGGTTCCGACGGCGCTGGTTTGGGCGGCTGGGGCAGGAAGATCAGAGACTGAAGAAGCACGATTGTCGTTAGATTGACATCTAACGGTCTGACGCTGGTAGAGTCGATTGTTGACTAAGTTTCTTTTTTGATAAACCTTGTGTACGCATGAACTTAGTAGGCCCACAAGTCAGCCTCCAAATCTGTGGCAGACAAATAGAGCCCATTTGCTATTTTTTAATAATTTGCAACCCATTTGCTAATTCTTAAGTAATTTATTACAGCCCATTTTCTGCCCAGGACCAAGGTCAAAAAATTCAACCTTATTTTGCATATTTCAGTGGAGTCCGAACTTTTGTAATCTCGAAATGATAAACATTTTTTAAGAACTTATTGATTTGCGGAAAAGATCGTTTTGTTTTTGTAAGCAAATAAGACGTAGGACAATTGAGTTGGTTTAAGGGAAAACCAGTGGTAAAACAAATCAGCGCTGGGAGGGAAAACAAAAAAAAATAAGGATGTAAATATGAAAAGTGAATTTTATGTATTTTCAATATAATGATATGTGTATATGAACTAGTAAAACTATAGGTAGAGATTAGAAAATGGATGTAGGACATGTGTTTCAAGAGGAAAATAGAACTGGGTTGTGTGTTTGATTCAGTAAAAAAAAGTGCCTGCGGATGTTGTAAGACAAAATATAACTAACGCTGGCGGGCCAGAGGCCAGTAGATACCTGCTGGATCTTTGTGCCCCGTTGTCGTCATGGGCTAGGCCTGTTAAAAACAAAACCAAGCCTGGGCAGTCTACAGCCCAGTTGAAACTTGCTCGACCTGAAAAAACAATATACGTGCTCAATAAACAAGAGAATTCTACAAGTACAGACTGATAACTGGGATGCAACAGAGATATTGTTTTTTCATCATGATAATAAGAGCATGCACTTGTTTCAAAAAAATTGGAGAACTGGGAATTCGAACGGCAGGTGCTTATGCTACCCATCAAATAAAAACCAGGTGCCTGAAAATTCGTTTCAAAACAAATGATTCAGCTTTATATCCACGTCGACCCTCGGCATGATGGTTGGAAGCAAATGCCAAGTTCATACAAAAAATCGTTAACAACAATACCAACTTGCGAACGACAAGGTAGTACAAGTACCAATACCAAACTAACTTATAATCTTTTTACTCCTGGCCCTAGTGTTCTTCTGCTAGAAAATCTTGCAGAGGACCAGCTCCCGCTCCTTCTCTTGCTCCAGATCCCCGAGGTGGTACTGGTGCATCACCCAGTTGGTCCTCTGCTGGTCGAAGTTCTTGTTGGTGTGCAGCACGAGACCTTTTTGTTGCCCGTCTGTCGACCGTTGACCATCACCGGCAAGGTATTGCCGGTGTTGTGCCACATCGCGTGCATGCCGCACTCCGACTGTATCTTGCCACGCGTCCATGTGCCCCTTTTGAACGCCCTGGAATTGCGCTGGAAGAAATGCTTGCTTAGGAACTCAATGTGATACCTGCAGTATTGTCGAATACATGTTTTAGTGTACATAGTTGCATTTTCATAACATCTTTCGCATGTTGCAGTCACTTGTTTCACTTTTTATTAACTATCAAATTGTAATTGCTTCACCAGGTCTGCGTCTAAATGGAAAAATAGAGCTATAAACAAAGGAATATGTTTGTGCAAGTAGACGGTCGATCGGTGTCTTACCTGAAAGTTTCTCGGGATGGGTGTAGCATATGCCGTGCTCGCTGTCGATGGTTGGTATGAACAAATCGATGAGAGGGTGAGATCTCGCGCTGTCAGCACTCACTTTGGCCTCAAGGTGCTCGATCAGCTCCTCATCCGTGGGATCGAACTTGATGCTAGCCGACAGCATCGGCCAATCCTTCTTCAACTTGCATGGGTTAATTCCAGTTATATGGTACTCAATGTATGATCAATCGACTGTTTTAAGTAAATGATGAAAGATTTCGACAGATAAGTGGTACTCCAAATCTGAAGTCCAGAATACCCGAACACGCCGCCGGGATTCTTGTGTCACCTCACGCGCAGCGTATTGTCATGTCAGTTCAATGTGTGGACATGATGAATAATTTGACCGATGTATACTAGTACTGCTACTGTACTACTTACTAGTCGTATTTAGTGTCACATTTTAACCATAGGTTTAACTAACAAGTACGCACTTGAAGCCTAAGTGATATATATATATATATATATATATATATATATATATATATATATATATAT
>LR738714.1:484649341-484708475 GCA_902687465.1 Secale cereale
ATATATATATATATAAACACTATTCTGATCACGGGATCAGGATATTATTCTGATCTCAACATACGTTCCTGAGATACGCGCCTGAACTCCCCTCTGTACGAACCCGAACTTCGGGTTATCTTCGCAACCGTGGCTCTTTGCGTAAATTATTCTTGTTAGCCGCGTTCTATGTGATGTAAGTGTAATCTGTAAATGGTTTTGGCAACTAAATACTCTTTTTAATTAGAAATATCGCTCATGGGCGGATTTTGCTCTCGGTTTGTGATGAACTCGCGTTTTTTGCAATTTTTCTGCCTTAGTTGCACGCTTGAACTTCCCTCTGAAGTAGGTTGAACTTCCGCCAACATTGCCCAAACAGGGCTTGTGATATACCGTTGGAAAGCTATAGACACCAGTATCACGACCCAACTTAAATTTTTGTCAAAATGTAAGCGGTTTAAGAGCAGTTTTGAAAACCGTTTTTTCTTCACACAAAAAACATGAATCGTATTTTCGACTAATTTCTAAACTGTTTATCGGAATACGGCATATAATATGTCGTTGGAAAGCTGCTGCAAAACCGTTCCTTTCACATGTTTAAAGTTTTCTCTAATTCCCTACGGTTAAAACGTTATTTGGGAAAACGTAAAATTTCGCAAACCAAACAAACGAGTTCGTATTTTCGCTGTGATTTCTAAACGGCTAATCTAATGAGGGCATGCCATATGGCGTTGGAAAGCTTATGAAAATGCACTACTTTTTCATGTTGAAAGTTTTTCCTAATTTCGAACGTTTTAAGAATAATCTAGAAACGGTACAAGTCCTACCGAGTTCATTTTTTTGAGTTAATGTTTTAACCGTGCGTCCGAATGCAGCAACTGATATGGCGTTGGAAAGCTTGGACAAATGCGAAACTTTTTTGTATGTATTATTTCTCCTAATTCTTTACCGTTTTAAGTCAGTTTTGAAAATGGCAAAAAACGTATTTTCACTGTATTTTCTACAAACTTTGTCGGAATGCGGCAAATAATATACCAATGAAAAGCTACAGAAAATGCAAAACTTTTTCATGTTGACGGTTTTCTCTGGTTCCTAGGCGTTTTCAAGTAATTGCGAAAATGGCGAGATCATTTTTCTGCCTTTATCGCGAAACAGATTCTTCAAAAATGCACCGCGTGAAGACTTGAACTTCTGTGGCCGTTCTGCTTGAACTTCACTCTGTTTTTTGACGTGATGTTTTTCGCCTGTAACTCTCAAACCGCTTATCGGAATTGAGCAAATGATATACCGATGGAAAGCTGTTGAAAACACGCAACCTTTTCGTGTTGATCATTTTTTTCATATTTGCGACAGTTCAAACTATTTTTTTGAATGCATAAAAATGTGCTTTAAACGTTATAGATAAAACTTTTAAACCATTGATCGGAATGTGGCATATAATATATCGTTGGAAAGCTTATGAATACGAGCAACTTTTTCATGTAGACATGTGTTACAAATTCATTGTCGTTTGAGAGCGGTTTTAAAAATGGCAAAAACGACGTTTTTTTCCTGTTTTTTACATGTAATTGAAGGTCGGACGTCTCGCACTATAGATCTTGACCTTCAGCCGGAGGAGCACCTGAACTTCTTGCCACAAACCTTGTAAGCTCTTTGTTTTCTATTCATATATTCTTACATGAAACGCATTCCGTGTAGTAGTTGAATTTCTCGATGTTTTCATCTTGAACTTCTGTCACGTATTTTTGTTCAACCTCTCTCACAAGAATTTTGAATTTTTCTCGGACCGAGTACTTGAACTTCTAGAAACAAAACTTTTACCCTTTGCTTTTCCATTCTCTTTTTTTCACACAAATGCACATCGTGTAGTACGTGAACTTCCCTCGGTTACGCGAAAATATCTGTGTTTTTTATAGCTATTGAACCGCTCCACCTTTTTTATTTGAACTTCATTGTGTATTTTTAGAAATGTGAAAATTGGAGGTTTTTAAAAACATCGAACTTCTTCGTTATATCCGCGACAGAGAATATGAACTTCGCATCCATATTTTTTTGTCTTCAAGAAATGCTCACTTTTTTTCTTCAAATTTTGAGCTTCTATGATCTATTTTTTTTACATGTAATTGAAGGTCGGACGTCTCGCATTATAGATATTGACCTTCAGCCTGAGGAGCACGTGAACTTGTTGCTGCAAACCTTGTAAGCTCTTTGTTTTCTATTCATATATTCTTACGTGAAACGCATTCCGTGTAGTAGTTGAACTTCTCGCTGTTTTCATCTTGAACTTCTGTCACGTATTTTTGTTCAACCTCTCTCACAAGAATTTTGCATTTTTCTCGGACCGAGTACTTGAACTTCTAGAAACAAAACTTTTACCCTTTGCTTTTCCATTCTATTTTTTTCACACAAATGCACATCGTGTAGTACGTGAACTTCTCTCGGTTACGCGAAAATATCTGAGTTATTTATAGCTATTGAACCGCTCCACCTTTTTTATTTGAACTTCATTGTGTATTTTTAGAAATGTGAAAATTGGAGGTTTTTAAAAACATCGAACTTCTTCGTTATTGCCGCGGCAGAGAATATGAACTTCGCATCCATATTTTTTTGTCTTCAAGAAATGCTCACTTTTTTCTTTTAAATTTTGAGCTTCTATGTTCTATTTCTTGTTTTGTACATGTAATTGAAGGTCGGACGTCTCGCACTATAGATCTTAACCTTCAGCCGGAGGAGCACGTAAACTTCTTGCTGCAAACCTTGTAAGCTCTTTGTTTTCTATTCATATATTCTTACGTGAAACGCATTCCGTGTAGTAGTTGAACTTCTCGCTGCTTTCATCTTGAACTTCTGTCACGTATTTTTGTTCAACCTCTCTCACAAGAAATTTTTAAACTTTTCTCGGGCTGAGCACTTGAACTTCTAGCAACAAAACTTTTAGCCTTTGCTTTTTCATTCTCTTTTTTTCATACAAATGTACACTGTGTAGTATGTGAACTTCTCTCGGTTACGCGAAAATATTTGAGTTTTTTTTATAGATATTGAACCGCTCCACCTTTTTTATTTGAACTTCAATGTGTATTTTTTAGAAATGTGAAAAATGAAGGTTTTTAAAAACATCGAACTTCTTCGTTATTTGAAATTGAACATGTTGGTTTTATTCTTTAGTAATTAGAAAAATCCGATTTTTTCAAATAAATATCAAACTGCTCTGCCTTTTCCAATTGAACTTCTTGGTTTTATTTCTCTAGTAACGTGAGTTTTTATATACATTGAACTACTCCTTTTTTTGAAATTGAACTTCTTGGTTTTAATCTTTAGCATTGGTTTAAATGCATACCTTCATTGCAAAAGAAATTTCTATTTCCTTCATAGTGTTGTGTTTTTATTAGAAGAAAAGAAAAAGAGAAGTTCGGTTTCTTCAGTTCGACGAATAAACGTACAGTTTTGCAATGAAGGTATGCATTAAAAAAAACACACATATACAATACACACTTGACCTTCTGCAACACAATATCTTGACCTTCGCATAAACAATTTTTTAAGCCAAATAAATCATGCATTAGTACAATCAGGTGCCAGTTAAGACGCCAAACAAGGATGCCGAAAAGTTGATATGCACAATAGCAAATCCCACAACTTGCTCACACATTGAACCTTTCAAAAAGTGAACTTCTCGTCCACAATTTTTTTTTGCGTATCAACATCTTCTTTGAACACACATATTTTGGAAACAACTTTAGAACTCACTTCTGTTCTCTGTTCTTTCTTCAATCTACATGATCAATCACTTATTCGTATATATGATCAGGTTCAAGTATTTCAAGGATGCAGAGTATATTGAGCAAAATGTTTTTAGTACACACATGAGACCAGAGACTTCAGTTAATGAAATGTCAATCTCAGAATTTTATCCAATAAATCAAGGAGCTAAGAAATGAAAAAAGTGGGAAAAACCATCTCTGAATGTAATGAAAAAATACATCTCTGAACATTAATGTCCATTCAATCTGAACTTCAGTATCCGTCAAAACATGTTGTGTGATCCGCCGCTGCAAAATTTGGACACACACACTTCTATCATCCAAGTCGGGAGGAAGCAGTAGGAGGAGCAAGGTCATCGGAGGCCCAGCGGCACGTGACGCTACTTTAGGAGGTCTCTACAGAGAAGAAAAACTGAAGATTTTGTTGCTGGTGCTTCATACGAATGAAACCACCTACTCCTTGAATTACTTCATCGGCAGGGGAACACATCAGCAGGTCAAGCATTCAACAACCATCTTCTCTAGAAATGATGATACACCTAATAATAAACTGATTATGTAGTGGCGCCATATCAACCATAAAGTAAGATGTTTTCAGGATGTGTGCACACGCACGACAACTTGCGCATGACAGTGGAAGATGAGTTGCACTTGCATTAATCAAGTTGGCCTGTTGAAAATAAACACGGTGAACTGCAACAATGCTAATTACTGCAGAAAATGGTTAATAAAAGGCAACCGTGTGCAGCCATACTTTTTAAGACAAAAAATGCTTCAGTGTAGCATGATATAAGAGATTTCTGAACTGAATCAATATGGGTCTAATAAGAAATACTCCAAGGCAGTGGCATATTTGAGCATATGAATGAGCATGTAGACATTTAAATGTAAATAAAAAGCAAATTTGTTTCCTACTGGAAAATACACTGAATAAAAAACAAATTGACTAATTACTGCCAAAAGTACCATAAGTAATTAAAAGTTGAGAGGATAATTACGTGACCTGCCACGAGAACTCTGTTCGACCTGCCAAAGCATCTTTGTTCGACCTGCCACGAGAACTCTGTTTGACATGCCAAAGAGTACAATCCTGATGAGTCAAGAAAATCAACAGAAGCAAAGAGAACTATGTTTGACTTGCAAACATCTAAATTGTTGCAAGTCTACGAAAATCACAAAACAGAACATCTGCAACCTATGGGCAGTATATGAGTTATATGCGCTAAAAGTTGTTGTTGTTGAACTAATGGTATCTTTCTCTTGTCAATAAACTGAACTGTTTGTAATATGGGCAGTATAACTGATGAAAATTCAGTAGAACATGCTATTGCATATGAGTTTTTGCTAAGAAAGAATAAGTGTGGAATCAACAATACATAAAAGGAGCAACATTTTTCATCACCTAATTCTGCTAAAGGTACAGAGCACATATTGTATTCTTTTTGAAAGTGTTAGCTTCAGGAGGAGAAGGAATTGGCCGAGGCGTGAAGGAGAAGCACCTTGCCTCTTGTCGATGCACGACAGCGTTGGAAGCATGGTGTAGGAGAGTGCTACCCGGAGAAAGCTCGGATCGGTGGAGCTGGACGATGGTAGGGAGGGGCAGGGAGTGCTGACCGACATGCCAATCAGCTCCCCGGGTGGCAGGACCTCCTTGGGCTTCTTTCCCAACAGAACATCCATCGGCGACATCGGCATGAACACCCTCTTTCTCTTCGGGATCTCACCCTCCTCCAGCGAGCTCGGCTTCTTCCTCTTGAGTGAACAGTCACCTACAGCCACCCACCCAAGGGAGTTAGAGCACGACCTTCCAACGGCCGCCCAAACGCGGGTGTGCAAGCGAGGTTCTGCTCCCGACTCCGCGAAGCCCTCCGCTAGATCCACAGCCTGTGGCATCGGCGATGGGTCGCCGGCGGCGGGAGGCGCATCGGGGCCCGAAGGGGGCGGCAGCGGGAGGCACGTGGTAATGGGGCGGATGGAGGTGCGCCGGGGCCGGGGTGGGAGGCAGCGGAGGCGCGTCATGGCAGGGATGGGCAGTGGCGAAGGTGCGTCAGGGCCGGTGTAGGTGACGGCGGGAAGCGCGCAGGGGACGAGGGGCCGACAGTGGGAGGCGCACCGGGGAAGAGGGGTCGGCGGTGGGAGGCGCGCCGGGGACGAGGGGCCGGTGGTGGGAGGCGTGTTGGGGCCGAGGAGGTGGCGACGGGAGGTTGGTCGGGGAGGATGTGGTGTAGGTCAGCGGTGGGAGTGGATAAGGTGGGCACCGAGGCAACAATTTTTTTTCGAGAAGTTCGGGGAATTCGGGAAGATCTGCTCGGGCCCTATATAGGGCGTTACGTGATCCAAATAACTATTCTAATCCTGGGATTAGAATAGTGTTACTCTCTCTCTCTATATATATATATATATATATATATATATATATATATATATTTCAAACTAACAACATTACATAATATCCAACAAAAGATGGTCGTGCTACTGTTGGAATTTTGTTAGTAGGCCTTTGGCCTCATATTTCCAACAACTACAGCAGCAAAATACATGGCTCAGTCTACATATCGGTACGAATCAAATTGTGCATATTTGATGTTGGCATGAACCACATCGCCGCATGTCGGTTTGCAAAAGCCATCCATCGCATGGAAGCTTGATGCCTTTCACACACTGAAGATTATCTGGCAACAAGCTGTGTCGACGAATCTCTGGATATGGTGATTCATGAAACCCATGGTATGATGTGTAAACACAGCCCCCCTGGCGAATGGAAGTTGCATAGCACGGTAATCATCACCGGTGATATGATCGATGATTGGTTGGATGATCGGATAATTGAGCCCGAGGAACATGGAGTGGTTGTCGAGGTTGTAAACCCGCCTCCAGTTGAATACGCCTGGCCCAACGGAGCTGGGATCTTTCTCAAACACGAAGCAGCCATAGCCATCAATGTCACGAACGCCCCAGGCATTGTACTGCATGCGCTTTGATGAAATGGTTTGGTCAATTTGGTACGTGCAAATGAGCATGAAATGACCACCGTCAGCTGAACGAGCGATAAACCACCACCCATCGGCTGGTATGATTCCAGGTCCTGGAATCATGAAGGCCAGCGCATTTGCATCTGCTGCAACAATTCAAATTGGAGACCAAAAGGACAAAAATAAACAATCATGTTTAGAGTACGTGTGGAATTAAGATTATTATAATAGTGATACATATCATAGACAGAGAATTGCAATGCCGTGGTCATAATCATACCCCAAGTTTAAAAAAATAAGCCAATGGCTTTCATATTCTAGCAATATGTCATGGTTCAAACATCATGTAACAATGAGAGGAAAACATATATGACAAGGCCTACTCATATTCTACCATAGCACTTACCACAGTTATCATATCAACTCTAAGCAATAACATGTGTTGTTATAAAAATCCTGGAAATGAGAGTAACATATAGCAATCATGAGGTTATACTCATAATATCTATTCTAACAATCATTAGATACCAATTGTTCTCATATCAACTCTAACAATAACATGTGTGGTCATAAAAATCTAGCAAATGAGAGGAACATATAGCAATGATGTGGTTATAGACATACTATATATTCTAAATTAGTAACAATGAACAGGCAACAGTAATCTTAAGGTAAAGATGAGATGAGATAGAACAATTACACGACGATAGATTCCACCAGTATAGGCAGCCAATCTGTACGTTGACCGCATAAACGATGCCATCGTGCACTATAGCATCAGACAGAAGTGTTAGGTAAAGAGGATCGACGATGAGCCATAACCATGTATGGCGACCAGATTCCAGATAGACTAATCCCATGTTGAACACGGGCAATGAGCTTGTAATCCATGTAGTCTTCTGATGGTGTGGGCACTTCGCAAATTACAACCTTCAGCAAACAGAGGTCGATTCAAAAGCCCGACGCGTCTCGTGCGTATAGGCACGAGTGTCCGGCGGGCCGAGAGGCTCGATGGCGGCGGTATCCAAAGATGGAAGGGTGATCTCTCGCTGGGTGTAGATATCCACGAGACGCCACGGACTACCGGATTGGTGGATGAGGACGATTCAGTTGGCCTTCATGCCCGCCCAGTAGTGGCCGCGCATGAAGGACAGGTGGACAGGTAGTGGTAGCATGTCGAGGGGCACCACGGCAACCTCCATAGGATTGTCAAGTCTGTGTCTGGGCCACCTGCGAGGATCGGGCATCAGCAAGCAGGGTGTCTTGAAAAGAGCCGGCCGGTTGCAGACGAGTAGACGGTACAAAGACACCGAGCATGCGGCCAGACGGACGGTGGTGAGTAGGTCCATACGATTACAGATATGCTCCAAGAGAACATCGGGGAGGGAATTCCAATCGCGGCTCTGCGTATCAGCTGGTTCTGCCATTGGGGTTTTCGGTGCCTGCGAGCCAGCGGGGAAGTGGATTCGGGCGGGCGAGTGAAGAAGCTTCTCCTCGTGTGGCCGAGCAGTGAGCGGGGGGATATGGTACGCGTGAGCTAGCAAGGAAGATAGCGCGGGCTGGCGAGCAGAGAGCGGGGGGAAATGGTGTGCGACCGACGATGGGGAAGAGAGGAGGAAGAAGAGTGGAAGACGGGGAAGAAAGTGCATTAAATCTCAATTCTACTACTACTACCAGGATATACCGTCCTTTGGAGTGTAAATAGTTACACCGATGACATATGTGTCTACCACAAGAGGGCCCATATGTCAGTTAATGGAGGACAGAAACATGCTCTACTGGCAAACATGATGGCAGTACTGGGTAAGGCTGATTTAGTAACACCAACACGCTGGTTCAGCTTATTAATTAAGTGTCCCATCTACTGCTGCGTGTATTGTCACTTCACTGCGAAGACTAGGTGAATAGTTCTCTCTGCCCGAGATGGGGAATAATGGATCGCGAAGACTTCCTTTCTACATTATCCATATGCCTCTACGCTCACTTCACTCATTTTGCTCCGTACGTAGTCACTTGTTGAAATCTCTAGAAAGACAAATACTCCGTATTTGAGAACAGAGGGAGGATTTTACTCCGTATTTGGGAACAGAGGGAGTATCACCATATGGAGGGAACAGAGGAAGCTTGAAATATGAACATGTCAATGGGAGGGAGTAAGCCCCATGCATGCATGCATGCATGCATGCAACATGCAACACTCACACGTACACATGGACGCATGCAACACTCACGCACCCATGCGGCACACATCACATGATGCAACACACATGCTCACGCTCAAGTGCTCAACCTACTCCCTACGTCCGTGAAAGACTGTACATTTAGAGATTTACACATTGACCAGGGCATAATTAACGCCCAAAAGTAGCAGACTTATGTGTGCATGCGACCATTGAGAGAAGAATATTAAATGAAGGTCGTTGCATGCTGTAATTAAGGATAGACATGTAACTTATACCTAGAGCACAAGTTGGTGCATTAGTCAATCAATATCCATTTAGATTAAAGGCTAAATGCATTGGAAGTGTAGATGTACTACACTCTTTGTTTTTTAGCTAATTTCTTTGCTCTGCCAACTGACAGGTGGGACCCAGAAACCAGGTGACAATCTAACCAGTCAACAAAGTGCCACGTCGACTATGTGGCTGGTCAGTAGGGTGCAATACGGTGCTCTACGATGAGCTAGTGATCGTATAATCACCGCAAAACTATATACAATGACCGTAAAGACCATATTGTTACATACGTTGACCGTCAGTGTATTTTTCTCATTTAAAATTAAGCCATACTAACCGGAAAGGACGTAGTATGGACTAGTACTAGTACTGCTTTGATGTATCCCGTCAACTCGCCGAACGAGGAGAAGCTTGCTTAGTACGCCTCTCCCTTGCCCACGCGCGCGGTGGTTCACGGGATGAGGAGAGGGTTTTGACTACAGCGCCCTCTCCCTCTCCCTCTCCCTCGCGGTGGACGTGCAGCAGTTCAATCGGTGTCAGATTGCGAGAAGCATAATGTGTACTATAGTATCATCATTGTTGGACCTTCCGAAGAGGCGAAGAGCCAAGTGCAAGGTTCACACGAGTACGAACTGTTGAACCTCCCGAAGAGGCAAAGAGCCAAGCGCAAGGTTTTATAGGAGTTGTCGTCCTAGTATGAGCGTACTACACGGAGTACAACTATAGCAAACGATGCTACTGTATGATGCCGCCACGTCACGTATATCCAAAGCTGTGCCACCTTTGTTTTCTCAAAGAGCGTGTTGGAACCCGTGCAACAACCACACAAGTTGCATGTACACATAACACATTTACTAGTAATAAATTCTAAAGGACAAACGCCAATATGCCACACAAGTTCATCTCCAATTCATGTGATAAATTTGTGCACGACCAGTCTACATATATTCACAGCGCTCCCGTTCACAATTTACCGTACTCCACTTACACGTTATAAATGGGCTACATGTCCTCCTCCAGGTTCTAGTCCCAGGTGTTCTTCATGGATGGCATGATCCATAGCGGTGGGCAACGGGAATCATTGCCGCAGCTTTCTAGTCCGGTTCCACACGATGGAGACTCATCCAAGCTGAAGCGGCATAAATCAGGGATAGCGTGTCCCAACATGTCGTGCATCCGGCGGTGCGCACTGAAGACACAACCATGCTTCATGAACGGCATGCCTTCCGTGTGTGCACGGAAGGTGGCATCCGCTTCACAATGGGGTAGCTGTCCCCAATGAAAAGCGAGTACTCTCCAAGAGTGTTCCTCGGCACCCACGTAGCATCACGGGGGTCAAACTCGGCGCCGTTCATCTGGTACACGCGGCATCTCAGATCTGGACACATGGTGACGTACATAGTCAAGGTCATGCATAATAATGTTGTGCTCAAATATGGCGATCAGTAATACTGTGCAGCAAATAGTACTACTCCGGTATAGAGGAAGTAAAATAACCGGCTTATTATATATAGCCACTCTTGGTTACATGGATGAGATAGTAAGACATGGAAAAACAAAAATGGTGGCAGCTAGTGGGTTCAAGTCTTCAAGGGCCTAGTTAGCTATACGCGTCTTCCAAGGTAAAAGGTACTCCTACTAGTACGTAAGTAGAGTACTAGAAGAAGGCGAGAGGGTTAAAAAATGGAATACCTGGGTAGAAGGTGACGGTCCGATCGTGGTAGATTATGTGACCATGTTGCACATCAGTGGTATCATGGGTAACTACTGCTAAGATAGTTGATCCTAATATGCCATAGTCAGCTACAAGGTTCCAGGTTAGACCGAATCGCGGATGCAAATGCACATCCAGGATCGGCGATCTTATTTTGATCGCGGGATGACTGGTCCCTGCAAAATAATGAACTACTGTTAGGGATGCAAATGATGGTTTGTGCATTCCGTTTGTAATCTCCCGTACCGTAGGATGGCAACCAGATGAAACAAGTCCCCCGGCTTGTCACCGCGAAGATGCGGCCTAGATGGCGCACGGCGGCTTCGAACGTGTAGGGGTACAAATCTGCCGCCGCCAACATGTGCCAGCCTCTGCCGTTAGTGCCTCTTGCATTGGTGGAAATCCTTATGTCGAACACCGCGATGAGATAGTAATCGTCGTAGCCGCGTCGCTTCGTCGGTGGGTTCGCAATTGCTATCTTCTTCAATATCATGTAGGCATCATCATACGTATTCAAGCCCAGCCAGTCCGGAGGGCCGATCCCAATGGTGGAGAAGGGGTCTACCAGAACGGCCGCACTACTGTGGATGTTGTGCAAAATGATGGTGGTATCCGTCCGGAGGTATGCAAGCCAATCTTCGTTGGCACCGAACCAGACCTATATATAAGACGGTGGCAAGCGGAGAAATTACGGGATGGAAATGGAATAACTAAGTACTACATGATCAAACTCCATTACTGACCTGCTCATCGGACAAAATCCGACTACCTCTCAACGTCGGCAACTCTAGCGGAGTCAACGTGCAACCATGGCCAGGGAGCGGTGGACTGTTCGAAGGATTGTCCCATAGAAGAACCTTCTCCTCGAGGACGCATGGAAGACCAACAAGCATGGCCTTTTCCCAAGCCGTTTTAAGCATCGTCTTGAAAAAGTTGGTGCAGGAAGCACCGAGTCTTGCAACGGTGAGGACGTCGGAGCGGCGTGCGATTTCTCCCAGAGGATCGTCGTCCAAGGTCTCCCAGCCCCGACGAGGAGGAGAACCGTCTGGCGAATCCATGGGAGCAGCGATAAACTGCCTTATCTTCGGGGGGAGGGGAACTGGCGAGGAGGAGATAAGAGCATAGTAACCGCAGGGCCTCGTCCCTTCCAACTGTAGCGAAGGGGTGAGGCTATTATTTACTACTAGTACTAGCATTATGGGACGTTATGGGATTGTATTATACTGTAAATAATAGCACTAGTAAGAAATTTTTGGCACTAGCTAGTAATTTTTGGCGTGGATTAAGAAATTTTGGGTATGTTTTTGCTATTTTTTGTACACGTCAACTAGTGTCAAAAAACGTCTTACATTATGTGATGGAGGAGTACGTACTCGTACTGTAGCAGTACTAGTACTGCTTTCTCAACTAGTAGTGCGAGGGTACTACTAGTGCTATGTATTGTACAGTATAGTGCACCAGTTTTGAACTCTTGAATCTCAGGGCCAAGGAGCTACAGTTGGAAGTGGAGGGTACTACTGTTCTATAGAACCATCGATGTACTATCAATGCAGGGAAAGTACACATGCGTAGTGGCCTAGTGGGTACTCTCGGTGCTCTATTCAGCCGCTCCTCTCACGTAGCTGGCCTACTCAGGCCCTCCACTATGTAGGCCAAAACCGGTGCCAAATTCACTTTTTGAACATTTGGCACCGGTGTCCTACATTGCCCAGCCGATGCCATATAAAAATTTCAGGGCATCGATGCTTCTACTTGCTCCGACGTCATATTTCATTGAGGCAATAAACAAAGCAGCCACTGTACTTTTGCATGCGAAGCACCACTAGCGAGACACTGATTTGAGCTGATATATTACTAGTTTATAGCTAGGTGGGCCAGAGGTGGATGGATGCCAAATCCTTCACGTTGTGGTGCCGGTGCTAAATATTTTTCATTTGGCATCGAAGTGTATGTGGCAAACCTTTTAGATTTCTGGCACCGAACACATAGTGGAGGGCCTCAATCGCTCCTCTCACGCACACACTAGCAGCCTGTTTATCAGCGACGGTTACTGCTGGGGCAGAACATTTGAGTTATTTGATACAACGAGACTAGGCTTTTCGCTTCCATTTGTGGAGGTGTAACGGATCTCATCGAACTTTCTTAGTAGTTCCTTCTTTATGAATGAGATGAAGCAAAGCTTTTGCCTCCGTTTCAAAAAAAACACGTCAAGAGGAATTTCTTTTATAGTAGAGACGATAATGGAGTGAAGTCCATCCGTGCAACGCCACAAGCTATAGAGTAGTAGTAGAGCACTTTACGTACAAAGCCATATTGCACAATTCCCAATGCCCCGCCAGGCTTTCCGGCTCCTCGGGCTTAATTGGGAGGCGCTAGTTTAAATATGCTACTAGCTGATGAGGAAGCTGCAAGCGAGGTGCAGCTAGGGCGAGCACGCGAGCCACGAGATGCTGGGAAGGAAAACCCGTTCACGTGGCTAGGCTATCCAGTGCACCCAGATTGTGGTGCCGCACGTCCGTTTGACTTAAAAACTCAAACTACCCGTGTAAAATATTGGCTCGCGGCGAAGTTACTATTTAAAAAAAAGGTCGTCGTGCGTTCAGCCGGGATCGAACCCACAAAATGAGGTATACACTCCCGCGACCACTAGTAGTACTCGTCGGAGTACAACACAACCTAGAATCGCTATTTGTCGCTAGTAGTACATTGTTCCTTACAAGAAACCCCTAATAATGCAAGAAACCACTAATAATGCCAAGAAAATACTACCACTTGCATACGTGGCAGACTTAAGATAAGACTACCTTATCAACCATTGTACATGCTCTTACCAACCATCCCTACCAAGAAACGACTACTCTAGAAAGTGTCGTTATAGGCACGTTTCAACCCATGGCCCTGTTTGGATACATTTGTTGTCAATCTAACCCTGCCATCCAAACACCACTTTGGTTAGAGTTAGTTCAGGGTTAGAATCTAACCTCTGACTTAGAGTATCCAAACAAGGCCCACGTCGCCCATTAAGTCAACGCCTTCTATTCGACCGGGCGTTATGACTTGTGGTACCTACATGTTAGTCTGCACAAAAATCCCCGAGTGACCTCCTACCTCCGGCCCGTCCACCTAGTCATCCTCGGCCATGGGACGCAGCTACCGCCGCCGGCAGAGGGCAAGGTTAAAACCGCCGGCGGTGCAGAGCCCATCTTGCGGCAGCCCGGATGCCAGCTCCGTCCAGCGCTCGCGGACGCTAGCTAGCCAAGATAGCTCCGTCCAGCTGCTTGTCTGCAAGGTTTGCTAGCTAGATTGGCACGGCGGCGTGGCGGATTGCTCGCGCGTGCCGCGCTAAGGCCAGCCGTCTAGCTCGAGCAAAGGCTAGTGCGGCGGCTTGCTCGCTCGTGAGTCATGCTCGGGCCAGCCTGCCAACCCGTGCGGAGGCCAGCGCGGTGTCCGGCCCGTCCGGTGGAGCATCGGCCAACTCGCTCATCACCGGCGCCACCGACGAGCACGCATCACTACTGTTTGAAGTAATGTTCAAGAAAAATTGTGATTTGAGGGGGAATAATAGGATAGAAGGTCAGATGTGGATCTCGCGTGTCAACGATCAAACAAAATGTGTTGGTTTAAGCTGCCTCGTCAGCACAGACGTGTGGGCCAACCCTGTCATAAATGGGTTTAAACTAACCTAATTGGTAGGTAGTAGTTTTTGGCGTGGATTAAGAAATTTTGGGTATGTTTTTGCTATTTTTTGTACAATAGATTCTTCCTAGGGCTGGTTGAAAGTGGTAGTTTATTTATTAAATACTCTACATATTTTAAGTAGGAGTGAATAAAGCTTTGGAACCCAATAAGCAAGGCTAGTTACATAGTGCATATGTGTACATGATTGAAAGTAAATATCAACCATGAGTGACTAATATCTTGATGGAAAACTCGAAACTATGGAATACTAGGGAAAAAAATTGCATGGCTGGAAATACTAGCAATGTTCATGTGCGTTGCAACGAATACTAATTAGAATAAT
Organism: Secale cereale; assembly: GCA_902687465.1. Classification (NCBI taxonomy): domain Eukaryota; kingdom Viridiplantae; phylum Streptophyta; class Magnoliopsida; order Poales; family Poaceae; genus Secale; species Secale cereale. Next base: position 484,664,245 of record LR738714.1, read on the forward strand.
ACTTATTCACAAACTTGATACAAAACACTCTAATTTTGATATACATATATCACTAGAGATATATTATGTTTCAATTAGAATATATTCCTTGGGCTGTTTTGGTGAGGCCAGGGAGGGATGTGGTTGGTTTTAAGATACTAATTATGGGTTTTTCTGCAAATTGGTAGACAAGTGGGATGTTTGTGAGAAAAGGCAACAACTTACCTCACAGTCATTAGATGTAGATCTAATGGTCACAAACGACGGATGGCAGACACCATCATCACCAACTTAGTCTTCTGTAGGAGTACTAGCAAGATCCGTGCATTGCACGGAACATCAAGATGTATTTTTTATTATAAAAACACTCGTTGTGATTGACCCATGCGGGAGTAATCCCATGTGTAAAAACTAATGATATCTCGAGAACTAGGAGATAAGGTGAAGAGGAGTGGGGCGTGGTGGTGATTGGTGGTCGGACTGAGTGGAGGCATGGGGATTGACGACGCCGGCAGCGGCCACCAGGCCAGTTTGTTCCAGAGGCTTCCTTTCTTAATTGCTCAACAATGAGGTTGTTGGAGACAAGGATGAACGAGGGAAGGCCTTGTCTGCAAATGTGGAGAGGGGTGCGGGTATCTTTTAGTTTAATTTCCATCAGTCAGATATAGATCGGACGGTCTATATTGCAAGATGGCACGCGTACCATCATCACCAACTCGGTTTTTTATAAGAGAAGAAATATAAGTATGGAGATACAAACGTATTATCGATACTTGTTTCCCTAAACTAGCATCTACATTCTATTCAACGCCTCAGCATGTGAGGCCTTAGCACAATGACTTCTCGACTGTGTAAAACAAAGGTTTTCCCGTCGCCGATAAGGAGGGGGTGACGGCGGCGCGCTTTTTGGATTGCTCTAGTCCTAGTAGTCATACTAGGTGGTCTAAGCACGTGTAGATTTATTCTTTTTCACGTCTCGTGTTCGCCGTACTGCCACGACTGTTGATGAATAGACGATAAGTTATTCACGGGGAAACCCTTGTTGAGCGTGTTTGTGAGAGAGAGAGAGAGAGAGAGAGAGAGAGAGAGAGAGAGAGAGAGAGAGAGAGAGAGTGTGTGATATGTCTAGAGACTGAGGCAATGATAACAGATTCTTTGTGTCTATGTGTGTTGAGAGACATGTACATGGGGCTTTGTGTTGTGTAACGTGGAGACACATATACATAATTAGAGAGTGAGTGTGCAAGATACACATGCGAACATGGGGAGAGATGAGGATCCAGATTAATGGGTGTTTGTGCATGTCTGTGTGTGTTTGTGCGCGCGTTTGTTTGAGAGAGGGAGCGTGTGTATGTGGAGTAGAGAGACCACTAATGATGTAAACCTAGTATAAGGGAAGGGGGAATGGTGTGACATGTGTAGTAGCAGGATAACATGGGTGCGGACGAGGGGAGCAGGCTATTTGGAAGAGACATCGATTGTGTGTGGGAGAGGGGTGTGAGAGCGAGAGAGAGAGAGAGAGAGAGAGAGAGAGAGAGAGCTAGCGACGGAGAGAGATAGAGAGAGAAAGAAAGGGGGCAAGAGAGAGAGAGAGGGAGAGAGAGCTAGCGACAGAGAGAGAGAGAGAAAGAGAGGGGGCGTTTGTGTCCATAAATGGCGTATAGATAGGGAGACAATGTTGATGTTGTTTGAAATTGGCCTATGTACGGAGACGCAAGGGAAGCGAGTCATCGTGTGTGTGATAGGGACTTCATGTGAGATCTAGAATAGATGGTGTAGAGAACAATGTGCGGGATCGAGAACGATAATACATTAGGGAGCTATGGAAAGAGTCACGACATATATGTATACAGGGAGGAGCTGGGGCGGGTCCGCATGTGGGAGAGATAGAAAGAGGAGAGTGGTGCACAAGGAGACAAAGTGTGCTTGTTTTGCAGTGGGGGTTGTGTGTGAGGTGAGTGTGCGAGAACCACATAACTAGGGAGATAGATGTTTAGGGGCGACGTTTTGTGTGTATGGGAAAGATACACTCTACATAGTGCGTGTGCTTGGGAAAGAGAGATGTCGGGTGACCTAGCTAGAGAGTGGGGGAAGAGATGTGTGCGTGCCCAAGAGACAAAGTGATAGAGACCTATATTGGGGTCCGGACTTTAGAAGAGAGAGGGGTGTTAACGTGCTCGTGTGTTGGTGTTTGGGGGAGAGAACGAATTCTCTGTGTGTGGGGGGGCGACGAGGGGGGTGGCTTCAGATAAAGAGTGAGGTGTCTATATTTGAGGGACTTTAGCATAATTGAGATATACATGGTCAATAGTGTGTGCACTCAAGGTTGATCAATTTGTTTCATAGTTTGGACTATGAGATAACGATACTTTTGAACATGCATGATATACTTTGATGTACCAGAATTACAAACCTAAGATTGGAATTTTTGGAATTCGACTCCATCATTAGCTTTTGTAATTCATTTAAACGGAGGTACATTTTTAAGCCGGGATTTCATGATTTCAAATACATATATCAAACCTAGAGATATACACATACGGGCATGTTCAAACTTTATAATCATCAACTTTATTCATACACATACACATTTTTGCTTTTGTCATCATATTTAGGATAAACACATTTGGAATTTCATTTGAATTGGACCATATGATGGTATTTTCTTGTAGTAGCTCAATGATCCATATTTGTATTGAATGGACAATCTAAGTTTCGAGTTGGAGACATTGATTTTCAAAACTTGCACTTTTTGCGTGCAAAACAAACAAATTCTCGGCCATGATATCATAGTCGGCCGTACTAGAGAAGAATATAATTTCAGGCGCCAAAAGCTTTCAAACTTCCCCCTCACATCCAAATATCTCGCGCCCGAAAGTTTAGCCCTACGATATTCCTGTTTTACCCCTGCCACATGAATGGAAAAGGGCTGCTTTGGTAACTACATTGTTTTCCCCTCTTTGCCCCCAACATTCTTCCCCAGAGCCCCTCCCCTTCCCCTCCCCGACCCCCCAACCATGGCAAGCCGCGGAATCTAGTCCTCCGCCGCAGCGGTGGACCTCACACCCCGACGGATCTACCTTCCGCACCTTGGAACCCCCAACTGCCAACTCACCACTTCACCGGAGCCGCTTCAACGACTGGCTTGTACACCGCTCCTGATCTCCTTGATCGCCATCATGGTCCACCGCACCGGATCTGCTTAACCGGCGCCCTCGTCCACCATAGTGTAGGCCCTTCACTGACTCTCTCGTCCGTCCCTTCGCTAACCCTTCATACCAGCCCTCGTCCGCCGCAACAGATCTGCCTCACCGAAAGCACTGTACAACGCGCCCGCCGAAGCCTTCGTCCACTGCACCGGACCCGCTCCACGGATGCCATATTCAACTCCACCGTCCCTGCTTTACCGACGGTGCAGCCTCATCAGGTTATTTCGATCTGTACTCCTTCAGTTTTTCTCTTTATCGTGCAACTGTTCACTTACCACAGATGAGCTTTCTTGTATGTCGACAGGCGCCGCAACCGTAGCACCGAAGCCGCTTCAGCGATGGTGACAGCCGGCCCAAACTCAACCGCAACACGAGCACCATCGACGATCCTTAGCTATCAAGTATGCCAACGATACCCGTACGCTGCCGAGAATCAGGTACTATTATCCAACGGCCGACGCCTACGTTCACTTTCTTAGCATCAGCACCGCACCTTTGAATTTCTTCAGGGCATCATTCAGTTTTTCATGTGACGCGTTATTCTGCTTGCACCTGTAGGGCCATACTTCTGGCAGTGAACATGTTACATGTGCTAAATTACATACCAGTGCACATATAGTTAATATGCTTTAGTTTTGTCCTAAGTATTACTGTACTTCCTAGATATCACTGCCTATTATTTTACTTCTTGCATGCTATATTTATGATAATGGTGTTGTTCTGATGCCACATGTTGGTTCCATCAGACTGCTTCATGTTCTCTATGCTTAATTACACATCAGCAAACTAGCATGTGGTTCCGCTGGTTTTTGTTCGTTTTACCCTACATTTTCTGATGATAGCTATTACTCCCTCTGTTCGGAATTACTTGTCACAGAAATGGACATATCTAAACGTATTTTAGTTCTATATACATCCATTTCCGAGACAAGTAATTCCGAACGGAGGGAGTACATCACTGCTACGAGCCTCTGTTCATTACTTTTTTGTGTGTTCTTGATCTTCCCAAGTTGCATGACTAATTTGATGCTTCTATTAATTATGGAGCTGCCAACCCCATCAAGAAAAATATTTGTTCTTTTGGGGTTGGCACCTCGGACAAGCATAAAAATAGAGGGAAGCAGATATATTGCCGTGTATGCACACACCCTTCTTTCATTAGTTTAGATGAACCATTGATGATCAATTCGAACCAGTGCATGCGATTAAAATTAATTTTACCGAAATAGAGGGTGCAGAATAAACTACAACAAGTAGATTTGCAACCACGGGATGCTGACGATATCTTCAAAGAACATTGCAACAGCAGCGAGGCTTCACGGCAACATATGGTAAGCCAGTGTGTTTTAGTACATGTGAAATGTAATGCGTGTGGGCTGCTTTCTTGGCTTGTGCCCTCAACCTGTAATCCTACAGAATAACAAATAGTTAAGTTGTATTGCTTGATTCGAATGCTTGTTTGTTACTTGTTACGGTATACCTGAGTTGGCCAATATGTCAGCAGTGCCTGCTGTACTATCGTAAAGAAATGCATGCCTAGTTCATTTGAGTCCTTAACTTTTCCTCTGAACTTCATCACAAGACTGTCTTCGTAGTTTATATGAGGCCACACTGTTAAGTGCTTTCTCAGATTATTTCAACTGCTTAGATGCCTTGGCAACTTAAATATAGCGGTGGTACACTCCCTTTCAAGTTTTCATCTTACCATTTTAATTTCTTTTCGGTTGATGCTGCTTTGAACCATTTAAATATAGCTTGCCATGCTCGGCAATAATTTGTATGTCGTTTACCATGTAAGCTTACTGCCTGGATCATGCGATAGCTATCTCTTATGTCCAGCGGAAACCTTTCAGGGTGTCGTTCACACTAGGACACAATGTACAACCCCGGAATCTATTTGTGGAAGCAGTGCGCCATCCATGTTACCAGATGGTAGCAGTTGAGAGGCAACAACGCCGGAGAGTAGTCTGAGCATAGATATTATAGTTCTTGAGGCTCTACTAGAGGCAGAAAGAGATGGTGTGGCTGCCATGAATGAGGTAATTTCGATCTTGAAGCTGCAAATTACGCAATTAGCTGCACACATTACACAAGCAACCCAAGAATTGGAGGAAGTAAGAATGTTGCATTTGAAGACGGAGGAGGTCCTGCTGCTTCTGCTATCTGAAGCCCGGGGTAATCCCAGTTCTTCTTTAGATAGCAGTTGAAATTATCATTAGATTATTGTACTTGCATGTTGTGTCATGTCTCTGAATGGATGATGTTGTAAGACCCCCTATGTTGTCCATGTGTTGTAAGGATCCGAACTTTTTAGGCGAGGTAATCCTCAGTACTTGTATGATTGACATAAGGTGAACTATTTTTCGTGTGAGCATATTGTATTTGATGAAATAACTGTTTGACTCAAAGTGTATCCAACCTACCGAATTCGAAGATCACGACATTTCTAAATCATAATCATATATAAAGGTGGAATAAATCTTTGTTGTGGTTATGAAGAAATAAATAACAAAACGTAGAATTATCTATGGGTATTCATAATCGAATAAAAATTGGGTTTGGATTTAGTTGCCAGGGCCCAGGGAAAACGTGAGTGCTAATTCTCCCAAGTTTTAAACGAAGCGGGTAAACACCCACTATCATTTGTGGGCTGCCCGAAGCAAGTGTTTGCGAGATGGAAATTAGTGTCTACCCTGACACTTGACATCCTTATCGACCGGATTTACACTACTGTCGATAGGGGTACACTAGTAACTTCAATCAGACGTGACACGATGGCCTCTGAGCCCATTCAGACACGGTGGGCGCCAAACATGGGCGGCAAAACACATTTGATTCAAGCTCGTCCGAAAGACACGTGTATCTCCCTCCATTTCCCCATTCATCCACGGTGGGCGGCAAAACAAACTCTCCTCGTCCGGAATCGATGTAGGCTAATATTTTAGATAGGGGCAGATGTGTAACTTCACTCAGACGTGACACAACCGCCCTACCTGTCAGCCCCGTTCATACACCGTGGGCGCCAACCGTGGGCGGCAAAACACCCTCTCCTCGCCCGAAATCGTTAGAGGAAAATATTTGGGAGATGTGAGATTACCGTCCTATCCCCAACCGACGTGATGTCCGAAATTTTAAACGGGGGGTAAGTTCGTAACTTTGCCACATTTCAGACAAGCGCGTCCCAAAGTTTGAGATCCCCCCCTCCATGTCCCCATTCATACACCGTCGGCGCCATGACAAACTCCCCACTGCGGCCAGCCTCCTCTGTCCGCCACCCCATCCTCCACCTTGCCGGAGCCGCTACCCCTACCCCGTCGTCCACTGTAAGAGATGGACGTCTCTCATCCACGGCGCCGAACCAGGATCCTTTCATCACTTCGTCTCGCTACATTGGCGTCGTCGTCCACTTTGTCGTTGCCGCTCCTACGACCGCCTCGTCCACAGCAACATGATTTATCCCCCAACCCGGTCGTCTGCCATATAAAGTCTTCTTCCCCGCCGCCGACAGCCATCGCACCCGCAGCACCCTCAACGTATCAGCAGGGGCCTACACGGCGTTGCAAGAGAGGTGGTACTCTTCCATATGTGCTTAAGTTATTGATCTCACCCGAAAAATAGATCTTAAATTGTTTACTGTACTTTTCTTGTCCGTACCAAATCGTAGTGGCTAGTTGAATGCAAACATTGGTTGCGAAGTAGCTTTGTCCGGTTTGCACCTTCAGATCCTCCATGTCACGGTCACTATACTCGTAAAGATTATGGTTTCCCCCCTTGATATTCACTACCATCATCGTAGGTGCTTCACTGCTTCGTGTCGTGCTAGCACTGCTCCTCGAGACCTCAACCCATCAAGCAAAACAACATGGCACTCATAATTCCAAAGCTTACGTGTTGAAATACAAATCTGATATGATGCTCATATTACTAAAACAGGGAACGTTTAATTGGTCACCTAATGTTCCTATATTCGTTTCGAAAAGCATGTGCGCCACCCACTGGTCCAGCTAGTTCCACTTTCCTGATTTTACTCTTGATGCTTAGGGTTTTCCCCTTTTATCTACTCTACTATGATCTGCGTAGGTGCTTTCTGTCATACTAGAATTACTCCACCCTTCAAGCTAAACAACACAACACTCAAAATTCCAAAGCTTAGTTGTTCAAATATGATTGTGATATGATACTGATATTAGTTAACAGACACATTTAATTGGTTAGCTAAAGGTCCCACTTGAGTTTCCAAATGCATGTCGCGACATATAGAGAGACAACAGAATTGCATTTCTTTTTGTCACTTGTTGACTGTACTTTCTTGTACATACCAAATCTTAGTTGTTATTTCAAAGCAAATATCGGTTGCTAACTACCCTTTGTGCGGTTTCCAGCTTCAGATCTGCCATCCCACTGCCACGGTCAACACTATGCTCGTCATGCTTATGGTTTCCCCATTTTATGATGACCACGATCAGCCTATGTGGTTCGTGTCGTAATAGCACTGCTCCACCCATCGAGCTAAACAAGCTTAGTTATACAAATTCAAATCTGATATTATGCTGATGTTAGTAAAACTGGGAGATGTTTAATTGGTCAGCTAAATGTTCCTACTTTAGTTTCGAAATGCATCTGAGCCACATATGGAGAGACCGGAAGGAATATTATTTCTCTGTGGGCTCTGGTTCATCATGGGTGGCCAACCGAAATTGTATAGAAAGACTTGTAATATCTTCAATCTGCTTGCTCTTCTGCTCTTCTTTAAGATGATCCTCTTCTCTTGCGGCCGACTGGTCAGATCGAGTTATTCTCCCTTAGTATATTTTCAATTTGTCAGGTCAGGTCGACTTGTTCTTCTTTACTATATGTTGAAGCTGTTATCTGTGAAGTATCATCACTTTTGGAGCTCTCATATTTTGAGTAGTAGGCTACATTATATTAATGCACACACCAAATTACAGCATGCATGGCACCTCTTAGAAGAATTGCAGAGATAGCACAAAGGGGTCTATAGGGAGGAAGTATTGGACTAGAATCACTTCTGCATTACAAAGCTAATCTCACTTGTTTTCATGTTTTCATGCATGTAAGGTATTGAACATTATCAAAATGAATATGAGAATGGGCGCATGAGAGGAATATTGCGAAACAATCCACTGGCTAACAAACTTGTCATGGTGGAGGATGGCCTATCTTATTCACCCATCAAGGTGCATGCTCTAACTTGGCAAGGTTGTATTGGTCGCACATATTTTGCATCTGGCCTCTTGCATTACTTCTACTTTGTTACTCCATCTGCTTAGTTTAAGCATCATATATGAGTATATGCCATACCTATCCATTTTCTGTAACTATTCTATGTGTCGTCATACTATGTTTTTCCAGTCAAATGTTGTTCTTTCATAATAGATGTCCAAAAGGAAGGGGCTGATTGCAGATCCTCAAGGAGTACAAACTAGGTATTTGGAAAAGGTAGTTATACATGTTAAATCAGATAGATCAGCAGCCACAGAAAACACATGCCCAACTGTAAGAGACTTTACCCCTACTCCAGTGGCCAAACCCCTATTAGAACTGCTGACAGCCCAACGTCAGGTACTGTCTATGATATCAATTCAAATTTTGAACTCCTAAATTTCTACATGTGCCTTACCTTCTCTCTTGTATGAAAACTAATTTCAGATGAATCTCCTTGCTCAAAGGATCATAGGATCTCACGACAATACTGGGCTCTGCATTGCTCTTGTCAGTACCTCTTGCCCTTTGTCAGCATACTTACACTCACTGTTGTTTGATAATGTAGCATCATTGTAAATGTTCGCTTCTTTATCCTCCCTTTGCTTGAAATTATAAGATCTATATTTACTCTTACATAAATGTAGAATTAACACAATGGTTATGAAGTTTTGGATTGCTCATGTAAGTACATGTTGTCATGTACTCCCTCTGTATCGAATTAATTGTTGATCAATTGGATGTATTTAGAACTTAATAGTGCTAGATACATTCATTTGAGCGACAACTAATAACGAACGGTGGTGGTATTACTATACATGCATCGCGAGATAGTTGATTGTCTAGCATTACTCTGCATCTTATCTGCCCTGCCCTCCACTTTCTCCAAATTATCATATCTACATTTACTCTTACCAAAATGTTGAATAAAGCCAATGCCACTTCACACGTTGATGTCTGCATTTGTCTTGTCAGTACCTTTTGCCTTGTAACGTTGTACTTAATTAATTGATATTTGATTATGTATCATCAGTCTGCACCTGAGCTTCATTATTCTCTATTTCTTCCAATATTATTTGATCTATATTTACTCTTTGCAAAATGTAGAATAATGGCAACGCTTATAAAGAATTTTCTTTGGGGAATTATTTGAATTGTATTTCCATCAACATGGAGAAGGGCTTTGTCCAGCCCGTGTTAACATGTAATGTAAGTTCATCCTTCTCAAGCCTTCAAACTTTGTTCTAGTATAGATTTGGATAGGCATCATTTCATCCACTGCTATTTACATCTGATTGGATGTTTGCAACAACTACCAGTTTTAAATTGTAGTTGTAAAAACATGTTCCTTATGCAGAACAGATCCATTTATTTGCTTATATAATTGTGAAACCTGTTACGTGTCTCCTTGTTTCTCTTTCAGAGTTGTATCTCTTATTCCAGGCAAAACTTTAGGAAAGATAGTGAGCCAAACCATCTTGAGGACAGCGAGATGGCCCCAAGGTCCTGTCTTGATGAAGACAGTGAGTTGAAGCTACGCACCAGCAGGTGTGAGACAACCTCTGTGCAGTCGCTGCCTCAATCAGTTCGACTTCTTCAATCTCGACTTAAAGCAGAAAGGCTTGCTTCAGCTCAGCTCCGACTTGAAGTCAAAGATGTAATGAAGATGTCAAGGGACTGCCTTGCGCAATATGGTGCCATACAGCTAGGGATGAAGCATCTATCATTGACACAACTGAGGTCTCATGAGCTTGTTCAGCTGCTTGCGGGGCCCGAGCTTGCCAGGTCTAGTGCCTTCCGAAGTGATCTCAGTTTTGTATATTCTTTTGTCGGCGCGTTTATATGTACTGGTGGCGACCTTTGATGCCCAGTGTATGAAATCCGCGGTCATGTTGCGCTTTATTATCGCCGGTAGCGAACTTTGATTCCAAGTGGATGTAATATGCCGTAATTTCTTTGTTGTATAGTCTAGGTTTATTCTTTAGTCGGTATGTTGTAATTTAGGCCGGTAGGTTCAGTGGATCTCAGTGTTGTCGGTCTTCAGGCCGGCCCGTTACTCATATGGGCCAAAATGTGGGCCTATAATCATCTTGGGCCATTAGCAGGTCTAAACCTATAGTAGTTTCCCGCCTTTAACAGGCCATGGGCTACATATTTACTGTAGTGGAGCTACCTCTTGAGCTTGCGTTGTATTCCCTCGAAGAGGAAAGGGAGATGCAGCATAGTAGCATAAGTATTTCCCTCAGTTTTTGAGAACCAAGGTATCAATCCAGTAGGATACCATGCGCGAGTCCCTCGCACCTGCACAAACAAATAAGAACTTCGCAGCCAACGCGATAAGGGGTTGTCAATCCCTTTACGATCACTTACGAGAGTGAGATCTGATAGAGATGATAGTTTATATTTTTGGTATTTTTGGTTGAATAAAACATTAAATAAAAGCGGTAAAAGTAAAGTAGATGTAGATTGATATGTTGAGAATAGACCCGGGGGCCATAGTTTTCTCTAGTGGCTTCTCTCATGATAGCGAAATTCTATGGCGGGTAAACAAATTACTGTCGAGCAATTGATAGAAAAGCGAATAATTATGAGACTATCTAGGCATGATCATTGTATATAGGCATCACGTCTGAGACAAGTACACTGACTCCTGCCTGCATCTACTACTATTACTCCACACATCGACCGCTATCCAGCATGCATCTAGTGTATTGAGTTCATACGAACAGAGTAACGCTTTAAGCAAGATGACATAATGTAGAGGGATAAACTCAAGCAATATGATGTAAACCCCATCTTTTTATCCTCGATGGCAACAATACAATACGTGCCTTGCTGCCCCTACTGTCACTGGGAAAGGACACCGCAAGATTGAACCCAAAGCCAAGCACTTCTCCCATTGCAAGAACTATAGATCTAGTAGGCCAAACCAAACCGATAATTCGAAGATACTTGCAAGGATATTATGAGCACACATAAAAAGTTCGGAGAAGAACCAAATATCTTTCATAGATAACCTTGATCATAAACTCACAATTCATCGGATCTCGACAAACACACCGCAAAAAGAGATTACATCGTATAGATCTCCTCGAAGACCGAGGAGAACTTTGTATTGAGATCCAGAGAGAGAGAAGAAGCCATCTAGATACTAGCTATGGACCCGAAGGTCTGTGGTAAACTACTCACAACTCATGGTGAGGGCGATGATGATGATGATGAAGGCCTCCGTGATGGATACCCCTCCGATGGAGCTCCGGAACAGGCTCCAAGATGGGATCTCCATGGGAACAGAAGCTACGGTGGTGTAATTAGGGTTTTCTCTTTGCGTTCGGAGTTTCTAGGGTACGTGGACTTATATAGGAAGAAGGAGGGCACCGGGGGATGCTCGAGTGGGCCTCGATGCAGGGGGGCGCGCCCTGGGAAGGGGGGCGTGCCCCCCACCCTCGAGGGCCACTCGAGGCTCCTCTGACGTGGTTCTCAAGTTCCTCTGGCATGATTTTCTCCAAAAATATCTCTCGCGAAGGTTTCATTCCGTTTGGACTCCGTTTGATATTCCTTTTCTGCAAAACCCTGAAATAGGCAAAAAAAACAGCAATCTGGACTGGGCCTTTGGGTTAGTAGGTTAGTCCCAAAAATGATATAAAAGTGAATGATAAAGCCCATTAAACATCGAAGACTTCATAAATAATAGCATGCAACAATCAAAAATTATAGATACGTTGGAGACGTATCAAGCATCCCCAAGCTTAATTCCTGCTCGTCCTCGAGTAGGTAAATGATAAAGAAAGAATTTTTGATGTGGAATGCTAACCAATATAGTTTTTCAATGTAATTCTCTTAATTGTGGCATGAGTGTTCAGATCTGAAAGATTCAAGATAAAAGTCTATATTGACATAAGAAATAACAATACTTCAAGCAATACTAACAAAGCAATCATGTCTTCTCAAAATACTATGGCTAAAGAAAGTTATCCCTACAAAATCATATGGTCTGGCTATGCTCCCTCTTCATCACACAAAATATTCATATCATGCACAACCCCGATTTCAGCCAAGCATTTGTTTTCATACTCTATCTTTTCAAACCTTTCAACTTTCACGCAATACATGAGCGTGAGCCATGGATATAGCACTATGGGTGAAATATAGGTGGTTGTGGAGAAGACAAAAAGAAGGGAGATAGTCTCACATCGACTAGGCATATCAACGGGCTATGGAGATGCCCATCAATAGATATCAATGTGAGTGAGTAGGGATTGCCATGCAACGTATGCACTAGAGCTAAATATGAATGAAAGCTCAATAAAAGAAACTAGTGGGTGTGCATCCAACTTGCTTGCTCATGAAGACCTAGGGCATTTGAGGAAGCCCATTGTTGGAATATACAAGCCAAGTTCTATAATGAAAATTCCCACTAGTATATGAAAGTGACTAAGCATGAGACTGTCTACAATGAAGAACATGGTGCTACTTTGAAGCACAAGTGTGGAAAAAAGATAGTAGCAATTGTCCCTTCTCTCTTTTCTCTCATTTTTTTGGAGGCCATTTCTCTCCTTTTTTTTATTTAGCCCCTCTCTATTTTTTTGGAACGGTGAAAAGTTGCATGGCAATATATCTCGGAATGGCTATGGAAATGCCATGATAGGTAGGTATGGTGGCTGTTTTGAGGAACAATATGGTGGTTGTTTTGAGGAAGGATATATAGTGGATTTATGGTACCGGCGAAAGTTGCGCGGTACAAGAGAGGCTAGCAATGGTGGAAGGGTGAGAGTGCGTATAATCCATGTACTCAACATTAGTCATAAGAACTCATATACTTATTGCAAAAATCTACGAGTTATCAAAACAAATCAATCAACGCATGCTCCTAGGGGGGAGGTTGGTAGGAGTTAACCATCACGCGCCCCCGACCTCCACACAAAGGTTGGCACTCTACAAATACCTCATGATCTAACTTCGTCACATAGCGGTTCACCATACGTGCATGATATGGGAATCACTAACCTTAACACAAGTATTTCTCAGTTTCATAATAACTCCACTAGCATGACTCTAATATCACTATCCTCATGTCTCAAAACAATTATCCAACATCCAACATCTCATTCTATTCAATGCACTTGGTGTGATTTTTTTTACTACATTGACATTGGATGTCTATCATGTGAAGACTAGTTTCTTTAGCCTAAACACATTACCATGCTGTTTTGATAGACTCTCAAATATATATAAGTGAAGCATGAGAGTTCAACAATTTCTATAAAATATTACCACCACCGTGCTCTAAAAGATATAAGTGAAGCGCTAGAGCAAAAACTATTCAACTCAAAAGATATAAGTGAAGCACATAGAGTGTTCTAATAATTTCTAGGCCGTATTTAGCTCTCTCAAATAGGTGTGTCCAGCAAGGATGATTGTGGCAAACTAACAAGCAAAGACTCAAATTATACAAGATGCCCCAAGCAAAACACATATCATGTTGCGAATAAAAATATAGCTCCAAGTATAGTTACCGATGGATGAAGACGAAAGAGGGGATGCCTTCCCGGGGCATCCCCAAGCTTAGGCTTTTGATTATCTTAAATTTACTTGAGGTGCCATGGGCATCCCCAAGCTTAGGCCTTTGCTACTCCTTGTTCCATAGTCCATCAAAGCAATACTCAAAACTTGAAAAATTCACAACACAAAACTTAGACAAAAATTCTCGTGAGCTCCGTTAGTATAAGAAAGAAAACCACTACTCAAAGGTACAGCAATGAATTCATTCTTTGTTTATATTGGTCTTAAACCTACTGTACTCCAACTTCCCTATGGTTCATATCCTCCAATACTACTCATAGATGCATCGGAATAAGCAAACAACACACGAAAAACAGAATCTGTCAAAGACAGAACAGTCTGTAGTAATCTGAAGGGTTCGCCTACCTCTGGAACTCCAAAAAATTCAAACTAAATTGGTAAATTTGCGCAATTTTTTTACCAATCATCTACAAAAAGAATCAACTAAAAATCACGCTCCAGTAAAATCCCACGACTACTTTAGCAAGCGCTAGAGATTCTGTTTTTCACAGCAAGATCATATAAACTTCACACAAGTCTGCACAAATGTTCTACTTGGCACAAACACTAAAAAAAACATGAAACCACATCTAATCAGAGGCTAGATGCAATATTTATTCCCTAATAGCAACAACAACAAAAAACATAAAATTGGGTTGCCTCCCAACAAGCGCCATCGTTTTACGCCCCTAGCTAGGCACGATACAAGATAGATCTTGGGATAGCCATAGTGGTACGATATGTCGCGAAAGCTCATCTCATATTCCCTACGTTCAGCAGCAAGCTTCCTTTGTGGCAAGCAAAAGTAATCAAAAGGACTAAATTTAATGGGACAAAAGTCCCCTACATCAATCTCGGAAGGAACAGGTTCCTCCTTTGGCCCTTTGTAGTGGATGACCATTTCATCATTATAGGCATTATTTGGCAGAAGGTCATAAGCCTTCGTTCAAGGGAGAAGCCTAACCCATTATTTTGAACAGCAAAGTCATCGTTTATCTCAGAAATTCTATCAATCAAGATCTCAACAGGAACCTTTTTTCTAAGGTTTCCATTAAAAGCAACATGATCGGGAGATCGCAACCGCATAAGGTCTTCTTGATTGAACAAGATAGCCTCTATAGGAGGCCGACCGGCATCTACTCTGTAATGAGCAAAGATTTCTCTGGCCTCTTTCATGATATATCTAAATTAATGAGCCAAAAAGATAGTAGCTGCACGCTTAACGGAAGAATGCTCTGTTGGGGAACGTAGTATTTTAAAATTTTCCTACGATCACGCAAGATCTATCTACCAGATGCATAGCAACGAGAGGGAAGAGTGTGTCTACGTACCCTCGTAGACCGGGAGCGGAAGCGTCAAGTGACGCGGTTGATGTTGTCGAACTTCTTCGCGATCCAACCGATCAAGCACCGAACGTACGGCACCTCCACGTTCAGCACACGTTCAGCTTGATGACGTCCCACGAGCTCTTGATCCAGTTGAGCTTCACGGGAGAGTTTCGTCAGCACGACAGCGTGGTGACGGATATGATGTGTTCACCGGCGCAAGGCTTCGCCTAAGCTCCGCGACGGTATGACCGAGGTGTGATTCTGTGGAGGGGGCACCGCACACGGCTAAAACAATTCAACTTGTGTGTCTTTGGGTGCCCCCCTGCCCCCGTATATAAAGGAGCAAGGGAGGGAGGCCGGCCGGCCCTTCCTGGTGCGGCTAGGGAAGGAGTCCTACTAGGAATAGGATTGCAATCCTATTCCTAGTAGGATTCACCAAAAGGAAGAAGGGGGAAAGGAATAGGAGAGGTGGCGCCCCCCCCCCAATCCTAGTCCAACTAGGAACCCTAGGTGGGGGCGCCGGCCAGCCCTATGGGCTGCCTCTCTCTTTCCATTTAGGCCCACTATGGACCATCCCCTCTCGTAGGGGGTTCCGGTAACCCCCTCCGGCATTCCCGATAAATCCGAAACTTTTCCGGTATACTTCCGGTGTCCGAATATAGCCGTCCAATATATCAATCTTTATGTCTCGGACATTCCGAGACTCCTCGTCATGTCCGTGATCTCATCTGGGACTCCGAACTACCTTCGGTACATCAATACTCATAAACTCATAATACCGATCGTCATCAAACGTTAAGCGTGCGGACCCTACAGGTTCGAGTACTATGTAGACATGACCGAGACTCATCTCCGATCAATAACCAATAGCGGAACCTGGATGTTCATATTGGCTCCTACATATTCTACGAAGATCTTTTATCGGTCAGAACCGCATAACAACATACGTTGTTCCTTTTGTCAAACGGTATGTTACTTGCTCGAGATTCGATCGTTGGTATCTCTATACCTAGTTCAATCTCGTTACCGGCAAGTCTCTTTACTTGTTCCGTAACACATCATCTCGTGACTAACTCATTAGTCTTTTGCTTGCAAGGCTTATTGTGATGTGTGTTACCGAGAGGGCCCAGAGATACCTCTCCGACACTCGGAGTGACAAATCCTAATCTTGATCTATGCCAACACCACGAATACTTTCGGAGACACCTGTAGAGCATCTTTATGATCACCCAGTTACGTTGTGACGTTTGATAGCGCACAAGGTGTTCCTACGGTATTCGGGAGTTGCATAATCTCATAGTCATAGGAACATGTATAAGTCATGAAGAAAGCAATAGCAGTTAAACTAAACGATCATAGTGCTATGCTAACGGATGGGTCTTGTCCATCACATCATTCTCCTAATGATGTGATCCCATTGATAAAATGACAACTCATGTCTATGGCTAGGAAACATAACCATCTTTGATCAATGAGCTAGTCTAGTAGAGGCATACTAGGGACATACTGTTTTGTCTATGTATCCACACATGTACTAAGTTTCCGGTTAATACAATTCTAGCATGAATAAAAGACATTTATCATGATATAAGGAAATACAAATAACATCTTTATTATTGCCTCTAGGGCATATTTCCTTCAGTCTCCCACTTGAACTAGAGTCAATAATCTAGATTACAAAGTGATGATCCTCACACCCATGGAGTCTTGGTGCTGATCATGTTTTGCCCGTGGAAGAGGCTTAGTCAACGGGTCTGCAACATTCAGATCCGTATGTATTTTGCAAATTTCTATGTCTCCCTCCTTGACTAGATCGCGGATGGAATTGAAGCATCTTTTGATGTGCTTTGTTCTCTTGTGAAACATGGATTCCTTCGCCAAGGCTATGGCTCCAGTGTTGTCACAAAAGATTTTCATTGGACCCGATGCACTAGGTATTACACCTAGATCGGATATGAACTCCTTCATCCAGACTCCTTCATTTGCTGCTTCCGAAGCAGCTATGTATTCCGCTTCACACGTAGATCCCGCCACGACGCTCTGCTTGGAACTGCACCAGCTGACAGCTCCACCGTTCAATAAAAATACATATCCGGTTTGTGACTTTGAGTCATCCGGATCAGTGTCAAAGCTAGAATCGACGTAACCGTTTACGACGAGCTCTTTGTCACCTCCATATACGAGAAACATATCCTTTGTTCTTTTCAGATACTTTAGGATGTTTTTGACCGCTGTCCAGTGATCCACTCCTGGATTACTTTGGTACCTCCCTGCTAGACTTATAGCAAGGCACACATCAGGTCTGGTACACAGCATTGCATACATGATAGATCCTATGGCTGAAGCATAGGGAATGACTTTCATTTTCTCTCTATCTTCTGCAGTGGTCGGGCATTGAGTCTTACTCAACTTCATACCTTGTAAAACAGGCAAGAACCCTTTCTTTGACTGATCCATTTTGAACTTCTTCAAAATCTTATCAAGGTATGTGCTTTGTGAAAGTCCAATTAAGCGTCTTGATCTATCTCTATAGATCTTGATACCTAATATATAAGCAGCTTCACCGAGGTCTTTCATTGAAAAACTTTTATTCAAGTATCCTTTTATGCTATCCAGAAATTCTATATCATTTCCAATCAACAATATGTCATCTACATATAATATTAGAAATGCTACAGAGCTCCCACTCACTTTCTTGTAAATACAGGCTTCTCCAAAAGTCTGTATAAAACCATATGCTTTGATCACCTCATCAAAGTGTATATTCCAACTCCGAGATGCTTGCACCAGTCCATAGATGGATCGCTGGAGCTTGCATACTTTGTTAGCACCTTTTGGATCGACAAAACCTTCCGGTTGCATCATATACAACTCTTCTTTGAGATATCCATTTAGGAATGCAGTTTTGACATCCATTTGCCAGATTTCATAATCATAAAATGCGGCAATTGCTAACATGATTCGGACAGACTTAAGCATCGCTACAGGTGAGAAAGTCTCATCGTAGTCAACTCCTTGAACTTGTCGAAAACCTTTCGCAACAAGTCGAGCTTTGTAAACAGTAATATTACCGTCTGCGTCGGTCTTCCTGTTGAAGATGCATTTATTTTCGATGGCTTGCCGATCATCGGGCAAGTCAACCAAAGTCCATACTTTGTTCTCATACATGGATCCCATCTCAGATTTCATGGCTTCAAGCCATTTTGCGGAATCTGGGCTCATCATCGCTTCCTCATAGTTCGTAGGTTCATCATGGTCTAGTAACATGATTTCCAGAACTGGGTTGCCGTACCACTCTGGTGCGGAACGTACTCTGGTTGATCTACGACGTTCAGTAGAAACTTGATCCGAAGTTTCATGATCATTATCATTAACTTCCTCACTAATTGGTGTAGGAATCACTGGAACAATTTCCTGTGATGTACTACTTTCCAATCCGGGAGAAGGTACAATTACCTCATCAAGTTCTACTTTCCTCCCACTCACTTCTTTCGAGAGAAACTCTTTTTCTAGAAAGGATCCGTTCTTAGCAACGAATATTTTGCCTTCGGATCTGTGATAGAAGGTGTACCCAACAGTTTCTTTTGGGTATCCTATGAAGACACATTTTTCCGACTTGGGATCGAGCTTATCAGGTTGAAGTGTTTTCACATAAGCATCGCAGCCCCAAATTTTAAGAAACGACAACTTTGGTTTCTTGCCAAACCACAGTTCATAAGGCGTCGTATCAACGGATTTAGATGGTGCCCTATTTAACGTGAATGCAGCTGTCTCTAAAGCATAACCCCAAAACGATAGTGGTAAATCGGTAAGAGACATCATAGATCGCACCATATCAAATAAAGTACGGTTACGACGTTCGGACACACCATTACGTTGTGGTGTTCCAGGTGGCGTGAGTTGTGAAACTTTCCACATTGTTTCAAATGAAGACCAAACTCGTAAATCAAATATTCTCCTCCACGATCAGATCGTAGGAACTTTATTTTCTTGTTACGATGATTCTCTACTTCACTCTGAAATTCTTTGAACTTTTCAAATGTTTCAGACTTGTGTTTCATTAAGTAGATATACCCATATCTGCTCAAATCATCAGTGAAGGTCAGAAAATAACGATACCCGCCGCGAGCATCAACGCTCATTGGTCCACATACATCAGTATGTATGATTTCCAACAAATCTGTTGCTCGCTCCATAGTTCCGGAGAACGGAGTTTTAGTCATCTTGCCCATGAGGCATGGTTCGCAAGCACCAAGTGATTCATAATCAAGTGATTCCAAAAGTCCATCTTTATGGAGTTTCTTCATGCGTTTTACACCAATATGACCCAAACGGCAGTGCCACAAATAAGTTGCACTATCATTATTAACCTTGCATCTTTTGGTTTCAATATTATGAATATGTGTATCACTACAATCAAGATCAAGTAAGAATAGACCACTCTTTAAGGGTGCATGACCATAAAAGATATTATTCATCAAAATGGAACAACCATTATTCTCTGATTTAAATGAATAACCGTCTCGCAATAAACAAGATCCAGATATAATGTTCATGCTCAACGCTGGCACCAAATAACAATTATTTAGGTCTAAAACTAATCCCGAAGGTAGATGTAGAGGTAGCGTGCCGACGGCGATCACATCGACTTTGGAACCGTTTCCCACGCGCATCGTCACCTCGTCCTTAGCTAATCTTCGTTTAATCCGTAGTCCCTGTTTCGAGTTACAAATATTAGCAACCGAACCGGTATCAAATACCCAGGTACTACTACGAGCATTAGTAAGGTACACATCAATAACATGTATATCACATATACCTATGTTCATCTTGCCATCCTTCTTATCCGCCAAATACTTGGGGCAGTTCCGCTTCCAGTGTCCAGTCCCCTTGCAGTAGAAGCACTCAGTTTCAGGCTTGGCTCCAGATTTGGGTTTCTTCGTGGAA
Organism: Secale cereale; assembly: GCA_902687465.1. Classification (NCBI taxonomy): domain Eukaryota; kingdom Viridiplantae; phylum Streptophyta; class Magnoliopsida; order Poales; family Poaceae; genus Secale; species Secale cereale. The sequence continues at coordinate 484,684,493 of LR738714.1, forward strand.
GTAGCAACTGACTTGCTATTCTTTTTGAAGTTCCCTTTCTTTCCCTTGCCCTTTTTCTTGAAACTAGTGGTCTTGTTAACCATCAACACTTGATGCTCCTTTTTTATTTCTACCTCCGCAGCTTTGAGCATAGCGAAGAGCTCGGGAATTGTCTTTTGCATCCCTTGCATGTTATAGTTCATCACGAAGCCTTTATAGCTTGGTGGCAGTGATTGAAGAACTCTATCAATAACACTATCCTCGTCAACTTTGCAACCAAGTTGAGTCATATGATTGTAGTACCCAGACATTCTGAGCAAGTGTTCACTGATAGAACTATTCTCCTCCATTTTGCAGCTGTAGAACTTATTGGAAATCTCATATTTCTCAATTCGGGCATTTGCTTGAAATATTAACTTCAACTCCTGGAACATCTCATATGGTCCATGACGTTCAAAACGTCGTTGAAGTCCCGGTTCTAAGCCGTAAAGCATGGCACACTGAACTATCGTGTAGTCATTAGACCGCGACTGCCAGACGTTCAAAGCGTCTGCATTAGCGGAAGGGGGCTTGTCACCTAGCGGTGCTTCAAGGACATAATTCTTCTGTGCAGCAATGAGGATAATCCTCAGGTTACGGACCCAGTCCGTGTAATTGCTGCCATCATCTTTCAACTTAGCTTTCTCTAGGAATGCATTAAAATTCAAAGGAACGGTAGCACGGGCCATTGATCTACAACGACATAGATATGCAAAACTATCAGGACTAAGTTCATGATAAATTAAAGTTCAATTTAATCATATTAATTTAAAGAACTCCCACTTAGATAGACATCCCTCTGGTCATCTAAATGATCACGTGATCCAAATCAACTAAACCATGTCCGATCATCACGTGAGATGGAGTAGTTTTCAATGGTGAACATCTTATGTTGATCATATCTACTATATGATTCACGCTCGACCTTTCGGTCTCCAGTGTTCCGAGGCCATATCTGTATATGCTAGGCTCGTCAAGTTTAACCCGAGTATTCTGCGTGTGCAAAACTGGCTTACACCCGTTGTATTTGAACGTAGAGCTTATCACACCCGATCATCACGTGGTGTCTCGGCACGACGAACTTTCGCAACGGTGCATACTCAGGGAGAACACTTATACCTTGAAATTTAGTAAGGGATCATCTTATAATGCTACCGTCGTTCTAAGCAAAATAAGAAGCATAATAAGATAAACATCACATGCAATCAAAATATGTGATGATATGGCCATCATCATCTTGTGCTTTTGATCTCCATCTTCAAAGCACCGTCATGATCACGTTCGTCACCGGCTTGACACCTTGATCTTCATCGTAGCATCGTTGTCGTCTCGCCAACTATTGCTTCTACGACTATCGCTACCGCTTAGTGATAAAGTAAAGCAATTACATGGCGATTGCATTTCATACAATAAAGCGACAACCATATGGCTCCTGCCAGTTGCCGATAACTTTACAAAACATGATCATCTCATACAAAACCGTATAACTCATCATGTCTTGACCATATCACATCACAACATGCCCTGCAAAAACAAGTTAGACGTCCTCTACTTTGTTTGTTGCAAGTTTTACGTGGCTGCTACGGGCTTAGCAAGAACCGTTCTTACCTACGCATACAAAACCACAACGATGTTTCGTCAAGTATGTGCTGTTTTAACCTTCACAAGGACCGGGCGTAGCCACACTTGATTCAGCTAAAGTGAGAGATACAGACACCCGCCAGTCACCTTTAAGCAACGAGTGCTCGTAACGGTGAAACCAGTCTCGCGTAAGCGTACGCGTAATGTCGGTCCGGGCCGCTTCATCTCACAGTACCGCCGAAGCAAAGTATGACATGCTGGTAAGCAGTATGACTAGTATCGTCCACAATCTCATTGTGTTCTACTCGTGCATATCATCTACGCATAGACCTGGCTCATGATGCCACTGTTGGGGAACGTAGTATTTTAAAATTTTCCTACGATCACGCAAGATCTATCTACCAGATGCATAGCAACGAGAGGGAAGAGTGTGTCTACGTACCCTCGTAGACCGGGAGCGGAAGCGTCAAGTGACGCGGTTGATGTTGTCGAACTTCTTCGCGATCCAACCGATCAAGCACCGAACGTACGGCACCTCCGCGTTCAGCACACGTTCGGCTTGATGACGTCCCACGAGCTCTTGATCCAGTTGAGCTTCACGGGAGAGTTTCGTCAGCACGACGGCGTGGTGACGGATATGATGTGTTCACCGGCGCAGGGCTTCGCCTAAGCTCCGCGACGGTATGACCGAGGTGTGATTCTGTGGAGGGGGGCACCGCACACGGCTAAAACAATTCAACTTGTGTGTCTTTGGGTGCCCCCCTGCCCCCGTATATAAAGGAGCAAGGGAGGGAGGCCGGCCGGCCCTTCCTGGTGCGGCTAGGGAAGGAGTCCTACTAGGAATAGGATTGCAATCCTATTCCTAGTAGGATTCACCAAAAGGAAGAAGGGGGAAAGGAATAGGAGAGGTGCCCCCTCCCCAATCCTAGTCCAACTAGGAACCCTAGGTGGGGGCGCCGGCCAGCCCTATGGGCTGCCTCTCTCTTTCCCTTTAGGCCCACTATGGACCATCCCCTCTCGTAGGGGGTTCCCGTAACCCCCTTCGGCATTCCCGATAAATCCGAAACTTTTCCGGTATACTTCCGGTGTCCGAATATAGCCGTCCAATATATCAATCTTTATGTCTCGGACATTCCGAGACTCCTTGTCATGTCTGTGATCTCATCCGGGACTCCGAACTACCTTCGGTACATCAATACTCATAAACTCATAATACCGATCGTCATCAAACGTTAAGCGTGCGGACCCTACGGGTTCGAGAACTATGTAGACATGACCGAGACTCATCTCCGGTCAATAACCAATAGCGGAACCTGGATGTTCATATTGGCTCCTACATATTCTACGAAGATCTTTTATCGGTCAGAACCGCATAACAACATACGTTGTTCCTTTTGTCAAACGGTATGTTACTTGCTCGAGATTCGATCGTCGGTATCTCTATACCTAGTTCAATCTCGTTACCGGCAAGTCTCTTTACTCGTTCCGTAACACATCATCTCGTGACTAACTCATTAGTCTTTTGCTTGCAAGGCTTATTGTGATGTGTGTTACCGAGAGGGCCCAGAGATACCTCTCCGACACTCGGAGTGACAAATCCTAATCTTGATCTATGCCAACACCACGAATACTTTCGGAGACACCTGTAGAGCATCTTTATGATCACCCAGTTATGTTGTGACGTTTGGTAGCACACAAGGTGTTCCTACGGTATTCGGGAGTTGCATAATCTCATAGTCATAGGAACATGTATAAGTCATGAAGAAAGCAATAGCAGTTAAACTAAACGATCATAGTGCTATGCTAACGGATGGGTCTTGTCCATCACATAATTCTCCTAATGATGTGATCCCGTTGATCAAATGACAACTCATGTCTATGGCTAGGAAACATAACCATCTTTGATCAATTAGCTAGTCTAGTAGAGGCATACTAGGGACATACTGTTTTGTCTATGTATCCACACATGTACTAAGTTTCCGGTTAATACAATTCTAGCATGAATAAAAGACATTTATCATGATATAAGGAAATACAAATAACATCTTTATTATTGCCTCTAGGGCATATTTCCTTCATGCTCAATATTGGAGAACTCCAAAAATACTCTCTGAATACAGGGATGCATAAGGATAAATTGCCTTTCAATTTCTACTATGAGCATACATACAGCATCCGCAAGGCTACTAGTTCTGTGAAGAATAGAGCCACCCATAGTGGGCAAAGCACCGGCACAAGTAAAGAAGTCTTGAAGAACCCATTTTCCAATAATATTACCACTACCAACCCAGAACTTCTTAATATGTAAAGTGCTAGCCCCATCCGGGGGGTCAACATGAATGTTGCCCTCGGCATTGCTACCCTTCTCGATAAAATCGTCCCCCATCTCAGACATGAGGGCAAGCAAGCAAGCAACACACACAAGCAAACAAGAAGCAAGCGAACGATAAACACACAGCGGAAGAAGGGCGAATAAGGCGGCAAGGGTGAAGTGGGGGAGAGGAAAACGAGAGGCAAAAATGTAATGCAAAGGATAAGGGTTTGTGATAGGTAGTTGGTATATGACTTTTGCGTAAGCCTCCCCGGCAACGGCGCCAGAAATTCTTCTTGCTACCTCTTGAGCTTGCGTTGTATTCCCTCGAAGAGGAAAGGGAGATGCAACACAGTAGCGTAAGTATTTCCCTCAGTTTTTGAGAACCAAGGTATCAATCCAGTAGGAGACCACGCGCGAATCCCTCACACCTGCACAAACAAATAAGAACTTCGCAGCCAACGCGATAAGGGGTTGTCCATCCCTTTACGGTCACTTACGAGAGTGAGATCTGATAGAGATGATAGTTTATATTTTTTGTATTTTTGGTTTAATAAAACAGCAAATAAAAGCAATAAAAGTAAAGTAGATGTAGATTGATATGTTGAGAATAGACTCGGGGGCCATAGTTTTCTCTAGTGGCTTCTCTCATGATAGCGATATTCCACTGCGGGTAAACAAATTACTGTCGAGCAATTGATAGAAAAGCAAATAATTATGAGACTATCTAGGCATGATCATTGTATATAGGCATCACGTCCGAGACAAGTAGACCGACTCCTGCCTGCATCTACTACTATTACTCCACACATCGACCGCTATCCAGCATGCATCTGGTGTATTGAGTTCATATGAACAGAGTAACGCCTTAAGCAAGATGACATGATATAGAGGGATAAACTGAAGCAATATGATGTAAACCCCATCTTTTTATCCTCGATGGCAACAATACAATACGTGCCTTGTTGCCCCTATTGTCACTGGGAAAGGACACCGCAAGATTGAATCGAAAGCCAAGCACTTCTCCCATTGCAAGAACTATAGGTCTAGTAGGCCAAACCAAACCGATAATTTGAAGAGACTTGCAAGGATATTATGAGCACACATAAAAAGTTCAGAGAAGAACCAAATATCTTTCATAGATAACCTTGATCATAAACTCACAATTCATCGGATCTCGACAAAACACACCGCAAATAGAGATTACATCGAATAGATCTCCTCGAAGACCGAGGAGAATTTTGTATTGAGATCCAGAGAGAGAGAAGAAGCCATCTAGATACTAGCTATGGACCCGAAGGTCTATGGTAAACTACTCACAACTCATGGTGAGGGCGATGATGATGATGATGATGAAGGCCTCCGTGATGGATCCCCCTCCGGTGGAGCTCCGGAACAGGCTCCAAGATGGGATCTCCATGGGAACAGAAGCTATGGCGGTGGAATTAGGGTTTTCTCTCTGCGTTCGGAGTTTCCGGAGTATGTGGACTCATATAGGAAGGAGGAGGGCACGCCCCCCTCCCTCGAGGCCCACTCGAGGCTCCCCTGACGTGGTTCTCAAGTTCCTCTGGCATGATTTTCTCCAAAAATTTCTCTCGCGAAGGTTTCATTCCGTTTGGACTCCGTTTGATATTCCTTTTCTGCAAAACCCTGAAATAGGCAAAAAACATCAATCTAGACTGGGCCTTTGGGTTAGTAGGTTAGTCCCAAAAATTATATAAAAGTGAATGATAAAGCCCATTAAACATCCAAGACTTCATAAATAATAGCATGGAACAATAAAAAATTATGGATACGCTGGAGACGTATCAAGTGGCACTGGGCTTCCTACGGACCGTAGGGCCGTAGAAACAATGGACCTTCTACGGTCCGTAGAAACAATGGGACTTCTACAGGCCGTAGAAACAATGGGCCTTCTACAGGCCGTAGAAACAATGGGCCTTCTACGGGTCGTATCATCAATGGGCCTTAGACGGGCCGTATGATCGATTGGCCAAACATGGGCCAAAACAGACCGCATTATGGCCGTAAACGGGCTAGAGTTGGAGTTATCCGTTCATGGGCCGACCATAACGGGCCGTCGTTAATAGGCTGTATTTGATGACGCTATGAAAACGGCCCAACGTATTAACAGGCCACAAAAGGGCCGACTGTAACCACAGGCTGAATTTGGCCCACAAGCAGAAAATGGCGGTAACGGGCCGTAAGTAACAGAATGCTGGAAATGAGCCCAAGAATAAATGGGCCCTGAGAAGGCCGAAAGATAACATGGGCTGCAAATGGCCCAATGAATTAATGAGCCGCTAATGGGTATAAAGTGATACACTATTCATTATGGGCCAGTTTCACCACAGGCCGTTAATGGGCCAAGAATAAATGTGCCCTGAGAAGGCCGAAAGATAACATGGGTTGCAAAAGGCCCAATGGATTAATGGGCCGTTAATGGGTATAAAGTGATACACTGTTCATTACGGGCCAGTTTCACCACAGGCCGTTAATGGGCCAAGAGTTACAAAAGGGCCTCATATGGGCCGAAAGTCGTCATGGGCCATACATGGGCCGGAACTTAAAATGGGCTGGAATCATATTGGACGGCCCAGATGACGCTACGGGGCCTAATTCGGATAGGTCGTAACGGGCCCTAGGTTAGCGGGCTGTAAATGGGCTATATGCGAACAGGCCGTTAACAGGCTTTCCGTGGGCCGGCCCGCCACCTTTTGACCAAGTCAAATGGGCCGGCCTTATCACAGGAATGGGCCTCTATTGGGCCGTGCCACGTGTCGACGTATCATAGGCGCTTTGTGTCCAATGAGAGGATGACATCTGTCCCAACGGTGAGCCGACACGTGTTTCCTCCAGCCAATGATGATTTTACACGTGGAAAATCCCCGTTGGTCGAGGCTATTAACGGGTTATCGGATCCGAAACCGGACCCAATAGCTTAACGGCGTTCCGTTACGATGGATGCCACGTGTCGGTCACCCTTGACGAAAGCACTTCTGTGACACGCGATTTATCGTCATGGAAGTCGACACTTCCGTGATGATAATTTTGGTAATGTCATGGAACACTTCTACGACAGCACAGGTATGACTATCTTGATTCTGTCTTAAATTTGTCATGGATGTACATGCATGATAGGAAACGTGACCTACTGTGACAAACATGTATCATCACGGAAGTGTATTTTTTTTGTAGTGCGCCCAGCGTGCGGTACTACCGCCCAGGCGGTACTACCGTGATGACACGCGATACTACCACGCCATTATGAACGGGTGGGGGTTATAAGCGGGCATGGGGAGTTCTAACTCCCCCATACCCATTCAACTCGTTTTCCCCACGTCGTCTCTCTCTTTCTCGCCCAAGAACGGCGTCGGAGGACCTCACCGGATCTTCGTCTCCGGCCACTCTCCTCGCATTCCGACCGGTGGGATCGTTCCCCACCTCGCCCTCTTGCCATGGAACAAGGTTTCCCCCCAAATCCTTCTTCTTTTGCCTTGTGGTTTGTCTCTAGGTTTTGGGGAGATGCATGTTGTTCTTGAGATCTTTTAGGCCTTATCCATGCAAGATTAGGGTGTAGGAGAGTAGTTGTGCAGTAGAGATGCTAGTTAGTATGTTGCTACTCAGGAGTTGTGATCAACCGTAGTACCGATCTTTTTGTCTCACGCGTTCATAGATCGGATCCACCTTCGGATCTGACCCCGAGCGGTACTACCGCGGGTCGCTTGCGGTACTACCGCTCCGACGCATATGTCGCGTGTGGTACTACCGCTCCTCTGGAGCGATACTACCACGCTCGGTGCGGCAGTAATTTTTTAGTACTGCTCCAGGCACGGTACTACCGTACCATACCATCACGGTACTACCGCAACTAGAGCGGCACAAAATTTTTACAACCGCAGCTTGGAGGAGTACTACCGTTCACATCACACCTTCTTTGTAGCCCCTACTTATTATCACTTCTACATGTTTCTCATGTTTTGTTGTGGCTTTTGCATTGATTCTCTTTGCTTCTCTTGCGTGTTCTTGTGTTTGTGTCATAGGTGGTGGCTCCGGTTCAAATGTCTGTCGCTCGAATCCCAGCCGTGACACATGGTCAAAGCATCTGCGCAACCAAGATGATGTTCCTGAGGGCTCCAATGCCCCCAACGCAGAACCAAGTCCACTGCCACCAAGAACAAGGAACCAACAATGGGTATGGACGAGATTCCGTCGGCTGAGTTTGTCTCTCGGAGGAAGATCAATCCCTATGTGAATCCCCGTGCACAGTTCAGAGGGGATGATTTGTTCTGGACCAAGCAGCAGTATCTTATCTTCACGGAGGTGCTCAAGAGCAAGCACAACTTATATGTGGATGCACACTGGATTGACATGAATCATATGAGGGAGGAGCACCGAGCCTATTTTGCTGAGGCTCTGGATCTCATGGAGCAGTTTGGCATTGAGCACGTCATGTCCTTTTGTATGGACTTTGACCCTGAGATTATGGCCCAGTTCTTTGCTTCGGTCCACTTCCATCCCAAGGAGGAACGCAACATGACTTGGATGACCAATGGCCAAAGATGACTGCTACTTGGAAGGACTTCATGGATTTGCTTCAGGTTGCTGATGAGAGGCTCCACATGCCTGTTGAAGTTTGCCCTCATGCCAATCAAGAGTCAGCCAACAAGAACAAGCTGCAGCCCTATTATTTTGAGAAGACTTGGGTTCTGAACCCTTTTCTGGATATTATGCATCGGATCTTCCGCAACTCTCTGTTTCCCTGCATTGGGGACAAGGACAAGGTACATGCATTTCTTGTGGATATTATGCTCATTTGTGAGGAGGCGCGTCATGCTCAGACTCAACCACTTGATATCTCACATATCATGTGGTGTGAGCTTTGTTTTGCGGTGTTCACCCGCAAGGTGCCCATCTATGCACCGTACCTGTTTCTTCTGATTACCAAGACTTGGGAGAAGCTCTACCCCGATGAGGAGTTTGAGGCTCCACACTGGGTTCGTCATGAGCCGGTCAAGCTCCGCATCAAGAGCCAGTGGGCTAACACCACTACCCGTGTTGAGGCTGCAGCGACTCAGATGGATGTGGATGAGGATGAGATTGAGGAGGAGGCAGCTGATGAGGACCGTTCTGGTAGATATACTCCCACCTCTTCTGAGCCCTCGTGGGCTAAAAGGCTGAAGAGCAAGATGAAGGCTATGTTTTGTATGTAGGCCAAGGGGCAATACAAGTCACATGTTGCTCAGAAGCGGGTTCGCCGGCGCGACAAGAAGATCTTGAGGACATTTGGCGAGGATGTGTCTAGTGGCTCTGAGAAGGTCATTACTACAAAGGCTGAGTGGATTGCAAAGCAGGGGTACAAGTGGACTAGTTCTGAGGAGGAGCAGGAGAAGACTGACGAGGCGCATGACGACTGATCACTTCCGCCTGAGCTGCCACTTATGTCTTAGGTGTCCTCTCTGTCCTTTTGGTGTCTCGATGCCAAAGGGGGTGAGAGTGTAGGGATTTGCGTGTCTTGTGTCGTGCTATTTGCTTTGTGTGCTTTGACTTTCATTCTGTTGAACCTTGTTTGCTTCGTGTTTGGTGTGCGTCGTGTGTGTGAGACCTATCGACTATTATCATATGGTGTGGGACATATGCACACTTCTCCTTTATATCTTCAATATGTCTATGCTATCTAGTAGGTTGTGAGCCTATGCATCACTTGCCCTGTTACTCTATGCTCACGATATCCTCCTTGCTCCGGTTGTTTTCCTTGTCATTGCAAAAACGGTGGCTTTCTACTACTACTACTCTGGGGCATGTGGTAGTACCGCTCAAGGTAAGCAGTAGTACCGCGGGGCCTCACGGTAGTACCGCTCCTCTGCTACGGTAGTACCGGACATCACGATAGTACCGTACCAAGGGCGCGGTAGTACCATGAGTCCTACCCCAGCGTCGTGACTAGTACGGAAGTCAGAGCGGAAGTAATATTTTACTTTCGCGTCCTACGCGGTAGTACCGCTCCGAGCAAGCGGTAGTAGGCATGGGCGTTTGGTTAAAACCAAAAATTCGGTTAGTGCCGTTCGGTTTATTTGTAAATTCGGTTATTGAAAATGCTAACCGAAATTAGTAGAATAAAACAATAAACCGAAATTTCGGTTAACCAACTATTTCGGTTCGGTTAATGGTTTACACCGATATAATTTTGTACGGCTGAATGTCCTCACCCATTCACAACCCACCTTTTTTATAGCATAGCCATTTGTTCTCTTTCCTTTAGCCAGTCGAGGTGGGACTAAATCAACGAGACTTCTGCTGTTGGCTGGCGCTACACGGTTCATTAAGGAGCATAAATACGTGCATCTTGCCATGTTGGGCTTTGGACTTTGCATGCAATCATCGAGGCCGACAAGAGTCACGGCCCTTTTGCATGTTGCTGGTTAGTTGCACGTGGGCTACCTAGTGGCTGCTGCTTGGTCTTGGAGACGCAAGGCCCAAAAGACGTGAAGTCGTGGGTGCGTGACGTGCGTCCATGCCTTAAGCGTCGTTCGTTCGCTGGAATCTAGGCATCTAATGTATATTTAGGTTTTATTCGGTGTAACCGAGGCAAACACCGAAGCTACCGAATTACATTCGGTTATTAGACTTAAAAACCGAATTTGTGTGTACTAGTGATAAAAACCGAAATTTCAGTTTTTTTGGATTCGGTGTCGGTTCGGTGTTCGGTGCATCGGTTTTTATGCCCACCCCTAAGCGGTAGTACCGTGCCGGATTTTTGCATCGATCGGGGCTCTACGGAAGTAGTTGCGGATGTAATTTTATTAGTCCGCGCTCTTCTCTGACCAGTCTGAACCCTGCCTTGGGGTAGTAGCGCAAGGGCGTGGGATAGTGCCGCTCTGACAGTACTACCGCATGTTGCTATATGCAACAGGGCTAGGACTGGCTTCTGCCGCACCAGCGGTAGTACCGCACACCGTGCGGTAGTACCGCAAGTCAGGTGCGGTAGTACCGCTTGTTGCGGGCAGAGTTGGTGGATAACGGTTGGATTTGTTCCTCCACTATATAAGGGGAGTCTTCTTCCTCAAGAAGACTTACCTCTTCCTCCCCAAGCTCCATTGTTGCTCAAAGCTCTATTTCCGCCCTATCTCTCTCCCTAGCCAATCAAACTTGTTGATTTCCTAGGGATTGGTTGAGAAGGCATCGATCTACACTTCCACCAAGAGAAATTTGATTCCCCCCACTAATCCCTTGCGGATCTTGTTACTCTTGGGTGTTTGAGCACCCTAGACGGTTGAGGTCACCGCGGAGCCATGGTCCATTGTGGTGAAGCTTCGTGGTGTCGTTGGGAGCCTCCAATTCGGTTATGGAGATAGCCCCAACCTTGTTTGTAAAGGTTCGGTCGCCGCCTTCAAGGGCACCACTAGTCGAATCACGGCACCTTGCATTGTGTGAGGGAGTGAGGAGAATACGGTGGCCCTAGTGGCATCTTGGGGAGCATTGCGCCTCCACACCGCTCCAACGGAGACGTGCTTCCTCTCAAAGGGAAGGAACTTTGGTAACACATCCTTGTCTTCACCGGCTCCACTTGTGGCTATTTCTTACCTTTACTTGTGCAAGCTTTCGTCGTATATCCTAGCTTGCTTGCTTGTGTGCTTATTATTGTTACATCATATGGGTTGTCCACCTAGTTGCATATCTAGACAACCTACTTTATTGCTAAGTTTAAATTGGTCAAGAAAAGCTAAAAATTGTTAGTTGCCTATTCACCCCCCGCCCTCTAGTCAACCATATCGATCCTTTCAGAGAGCACCTCTGTCATTTATATACTTTGTTATTAATTGATATTGAGAATGAGTGTGACTGGATCTCTTTAACCATGAATTACAATGTCTAGTCAGTCCTTGATCTTCTTAGGTGCTCTGCATTTATGTTTTGCGGTCTTGGAAAGGGCTAGCGAGATACCACTTTGTCATATTATATCATGATTGTTTTGAAAAAGTGTTGTCATCTGAGATTTTTTATTATTGCTCACTAGTTGATTGTGTTATTGATATGAGTAAACATGAGACCTAAATGTTATTGTGAATATGGTTAGTTCATAATCTTTGCTGAAGACTTGAATGTTGGCTTTATGTATTTACAACAACAAGATCAAACAGAGTTTGTAATTTTTTTTCTTTATCACCTTCAGTTTATCAACTGAATTGCTTGAGGACAAGCAATGGGTTAAGCTTGGGGTAGTTGATACGTCTCCATTGTATCTACTTTTCCAAACTCTTTTGCCCTTATTTTGGACTCTAATTTGCATGATTTGAATGGAACTAACCCGGACTGACGTTGTTTTCAACAGAATTGCCTTGGTGTTATTTTTGTGCGGAAATAAAAGTTCTCGGAAGTACCTTAAACTTCATAGAGATTATTTTCAGAATATATAAAAATTATTGACGGAAAGAACTACCGGAGGGGGCCCACACCCTGGCCACAAGAGTGGGGGAGCCCCCCCTAGGGCGCGCCACCCGTCCTTGTGGGCCCTCTGGACCTCCACCGACGTCAACTCCAACTCCATATAATCTCTTTTGGGGAGAAAAAAAAATCAGAGAGAAGATCCCATAGTGTTTTACGATATGGAGCCGCCGCCACCTCATGTTCTTCATCGGGATACCTAATCTAGAGTCCGTTCGAGGCTCCGTAGAGTGGAGATCGTCGTCGTCGTCATCACCAACCATCCTCCATCACCAATTCCATGATGCTCACCGTCGAGCGTGAGTAATCCCATCGTAGGCTTGTTGGACGGTGATGGGTTGGATGAGATTTATCATGTAATCGAGTTAGTTTTGTTAGGGTTTGATCCCTAGTATCCACTATGTTTTGAGATTGATGTTGCTATGACTTTGCTATGCTTAATGCTTGTCAGTAGGGCCCGAGTGCCATGATTTCAGATCTGAACCTATTATGTTTTCATGAATATATTTGTGTTCTTGATCATATCTTGCAAGTCAATAGTCACCTACTATGTGTTATGATCCGGCAACCCCGGAATGACAATAACCGAAACACTTCCCGGTGATGACCATAGTTTGAGGAGTTCATGTATTCACTAAGTGCTAATGCTTTGGTCTGGTACTCTATTAAAAGGAGGCCTTAATATCCCTTAGTTTCCATTAGGACCCCACTGCCACGGGAGGGTAGGACAAAAGATGTCATGCAAGTTCTTTTCCATAAGCACGTATGACTATATTCGGAATACATGCCTATATTACATTGATGAATTGGAGCTAGTCATGTGTCACCCTAGGTTATAACTGCTACATGATGAATATTATCCGGCACCTATCATTGCCGATCTATTGCCTACGAGTTCGTTCCATATTGATACTTGCTTTATTACTTTCATTACTGCTGCTATCACCATCACTACAAAACTGCTACTATTACTTTTGCCACTGTTACCATTACTTCCATACTACTTTGCTACTGAATATTTTGCTACAGATATTAAGTTTTCAATGTGTGGTTGAATTGACAACTCAGCTGCTAATACTTGAGAATATTCTTTGGCTCCCCTTGTGTCAAATCAATAAATTTGGGTTGAATACTTCACCCTCGAAAATTGTTGCGATCTCCTATACTTGTGGGGGTGATCAGCAGACAGGAAAGAACGACATCTACAATCGAGGTTAGATGCAGGCACGGATCGGGAAGATTGGATGAGACAAACAAAAGTGGGGCTTGTCTGCTAGGGTGTGGGTCTGGCTAGCATTGCTGACGGTCTGGACATCCACATTTCTCCCCTTGGAAATGACCTTAATGACATGCTCCCTTTAGATTTTCGCCAACAAAGACTCCAGCAACTTGGTGTTGTCTTGTTTATGCACCATTTTTGTAGTTCTCCTCCATGATCCTACCACTTATCACACAACATTGTGGCTCCATGGTCTGGTGTTTCCATATCCTATGGGCCAACCCTATGGCCACCCCCCACACACACACATGTGAAGACAACATCGCTTGATTCGCACAGATCTACAAGGGTTACCATTGTTCGCCTTTGCCCCTTTCTCATGTGACTTCTCTATTGTTTTTGCCTGATTGTTTGTGGAGCATGAGCTCTTTTGAGACCCAGCCAACTTATCTTCCTAGATTGGTTAGTCGGAGAATAAATAAGTTTGATTGGGATTAGGGATTCCATATCCGATGAGGAGGACAACGACTCTTCAATTTCTTACATCGATGTATAATCTTCATTACCAAAACATGGAGAAGCATGGACATGTAGTCAAACCCACAGAAGGAATAATTAGGGAAGGGAGAAGCAAAAAGACACGCTCTAGTTTTAGGTTCATGGAAGGGGAGAGAAGTGGGCCATGGGATGGTGTGGCTTCACGAACCATAGAGGAATAATATGATATAGTTCTAGATAGAGCATGTATCTTTTTTCCGAGGACTGCAGAGCATATAATTTGATCATGAGAAAAAAAAAGTGTCCTCGTGAACAACGATATGGTTGTTGAGATGTAACTTTAACCATTATGTTGTAATAATATATGTATAAACCAAGAAAGTGTAAGATTCTATAAATACCTTTAGTGCAAATATGGACATATGATTTTTCAAATATCCAGTTTAAATAACTAATGATTGTCATAGTCAAAATTATACTGGTTTGACTGAAGACATATCCTAAACACCACTCATTTATTATACGGATACGGAGAGAGTAATTACTAAAAGCGGGTCAATCACGTGGAACCATTGTACAACATATGGCAACATAAACGGATTTATACAAACTGTTAATTAGCAACCAACCTAACCTACTATCTCTCGTCCTGGTTTACTAGATTTGAACTAAAAAAATAACATAAGTTATATGTAGCAAAAATAATATTAGTGGAAACTACATCCAAATATGAACCCAACAATATAATTTTTATATAACATGCATCAACATTTTGCTAATTAAATATGTGATCAATTTTTGAACCAAAATACATACGGGACTAGAAAACCAGGACATAGGTAGAAATAATTAGCATATTGATAATTGTAGTACCCCTTTTGGGGCTTGTATAAATAGTCAGACATCATTAGAAATCAAGACAATTGATTCATTCATCTCTCTCTCAATTTTGCTTACCAATAGAAACTAAACTCAACATAAGACACCGACAATTAATGTGCCAACATGACATGATACCCTTTTCTCAACTTTAAAAAATTATGCCCATCTTAAAAAAAAAATTGGGCCAGCAATTTTCCTCTTATTCTTTTTGTGTAGCAGCAATGGAGTAGGAGTAGGAAGGAGTGACGATAGGCACAGTATAGCTTTCATAAACAAAGTACAGACCAGATGGGGACGCCACGCTGCCAGGTCATTCGAAAAGGGCAAGTCCTACTGGCTAGTACTACTTGTCACCCTCACCGCTCCAGCTGGCTTCTCGCCAGTGGTCGCGAACCCGAGCCCCAGAGCAAGTGGACTGGGGAAACCCGCGTGGCGCAGGCGAAATTCAAGTGTGTGGACCTTCGCGACCAAGCACAGCCGCGCAGGCACAGTCATCCAAGCCGCACACGCGGCCTCCAACGCTGCACGCTGGGACACCATGTGGAGGCCTTATCCTCTCCCACTCCCCCGCCGCGCGCCGCGTCGCTCTCCGCGTAAAGGTAGACAAAAAGCCCCCGCACGAATAAAGAAAACGAAGAGATAATGCCGAATCTACCAGTCGCCTCGCCCGGCATCATTTACTTGGGCGTGAATAAACCTGGGCGCTTTTATCTCCTCCGCTCGCGCCGCGCCCACGTCCCCCCGCCTATTTGTAGCCGCGCCCCTCCTCCCTCCTTATCCTCCCGGTGACTCACCCTCCCCTCCTCTCCCCCTTTATAGCCGCTGCGCCGCGTTGATCCTCTCCATTGCCAACGCACCAACACAATCGATAATAATCTCAGATTACTACCTGCTTCTCTCCTTCCTTCCTTGGTTTGGTTGTCTGATCGGCATGGCGACTCAGATGGACGCATATGTGCTGTTCCGCCACGCTGCCGAGATGATGGTGGCGCCCAGGATCGCCTACGACGAGCAGGACGAGGACATCGGCTCCGCGTCCGACTCCGAGTGCACGTCCAGGAGCTCGGCGTCCTCTTCCTCCGACCTCGCCGACGACGCCAGCTCTTCCTCGTCATCCTCCAGCTCCGGCGACCATTTCGAGATGTCCGCCCTCATGACGCAGCTCCCAATCAAGTACGTGCGCGCGAGCAAACGCGAATGTTCGCTGTTTACGTTCGTGATTTATAATAAGCAGAGAGAGATGCTGACTTGCCTTTTCCGTGCTGTGCAGGAGGGGATTGTCCATGTTCTTCGACGGCAAGTCGCAGTCGTTCGCGTCGCTGGCGGCCGTGGCCTCCCTGGAGGACCTGGCCAAGCCGGCCAAGAAGCGCCTCAATCCGTCGCGGAGCTGCGGGGGCGGCCTGGACGCCCACCGTGGCAGGTTCCTCTCGCCGCGCCGGCATTGCCCCAAGGCCGCTGCCGCAAGGAAGGCGTCCGCGAGGGCCGCCCTCTCCGTGCTCGGCACCTCCCCGAGGACGGCGAGGCTGGCAGCCAACGCTTTGATCTTTAGCTAGGAGTTTCTGTCTGTACTACGCCTTGTTCTGTTCCACTGTTGGTGGTCGTGTTCTTTGTAGAGGGAGATTGTATATTAGAAACCCACGGCTGAACTAGAATGATTACTTCAATGGAAATACCATGCAAGTTCGGCATATTCTGGCTTGAATCTGACAAGAGCTGGCGTGTGGTTGCTGTTACCAGCAAATGAGCTTAGTACTACAATAGCATGGGATTGTCAACACCATTAAAAAGCAAAGTTCAATCAACAAGCGTAAATGGAAACCATGGATCCATTTGCTAGCTCAAAACCAAAAGGCGGGTTTGAAATGACACCGCACCAACGGTTCCAGCCACTTGCCACTGTTACCAGCAGCGGGAGCAAGTCAAAATGCTGCCCTGGTACGCATAAACAACAAAACCTTCATCAGCAAATAAAGAAAATCATTCGATCTTGACTAGCACTACTGCATAACAAGTTACTACCTCCGTCCTGGAGTAGTTTATTGGTTCTCCTCGAATTTTGTATCAAAATTCGACCATATATTTAATTGACAAAATGTTAATACTGTGGATAAAAAATTATGTCGTTGGATTCATATTTGAACATACTCCCTCCGTCCCATAATATAAGATGTTTTTTGACACTACACTAGTACCAAAAAACGTCTTACATTACGGGACGGAGTAGTAGTTTCTAATGATACTATTTTATATGACATGCATTAACATTTTGTTAATTAAATCTATAGTCAAAATTTGGCACAAAATACTAAGGGACCAACAAACCAGGACCGAGGTAGTACAATGCAAGTATGACCATTCTGACAAGTCAATCAAGTGGACTGATAGCCCAAAACAAACATTTCAGGTTTCCCTCCTACCATGGCAACATACAGAACCACTACTCCGGGCTACTAACTAAGACGTAATATCTCTTCAGTACCATACAAAATTGAGCGATTAATTTTCCATTCACTAGCGTGGTGCTTCCAGCAATTGAAAAATAGTGAAATTGTTTTGCAAGAAATCATCACAATAATATGTCATAGCCCTTCCCGTCCTCCAAAAGATGGGGAATGGAAAATGATTTCGCTCCAGTGGATCATATTGCCAAAACAAATATGCTTGGACCATAATGAGATAGTAGTGTCAGCAGCTCCGAACTTCACTTAAACAAGCATTTTGGTCCATAACAAAATTCCTTCACCCCAACAGACTGTCGAGACATCACCCAAAGTTCAGACAGCTCGGTATTCAATAAACAAGCTCAACTTCTGAACCAAGACAGCACGCGAACCATATATAGGTTTTCTTCCTTCACTGATCCAATTCTTCTCCAAACTCGAAGCTTTTGCATTTGCCCGCATGTCATCCAAGAAGGCTGAGACTATCTGATAAATTGAAGTCCGGAAAACATCGGCCATTGAATAAGCTTTAGTGTGCAGACCACCTCTTTGTGTGCTTGCAATGGCAGTTACATTGCCTTTTCTTGCAGTGGAGAAGTTACCCCACCTAATGCTTGCTGGGCCCAGTGAGTGCGCAGGTTGTGGGTTAGTTTTCTTCCCTAAACATGCTTCAACCGCAACTAGCGCAGACAGCAAAGTAGACATCGCAGCAGCATTGCAGCCAGTGAGTTGGGCAACTCCATACCGATCCTCTTGTCGTGAGCGTGCGGTTAATGTCGCCAATGTTCGAGCACACCATGAGCATATCTACATTCAAAGGTCATACAGAACAATTTGGGCATTAGTGCGCGAAGTAACATTTGGCCTACTATGATTTGGCAATGATACACCATCTGGCACATAAAACATTTCCAGGCCTTAAATAATCTTATGACAAGGCTATTAAAGCTTAGGCATGTAGACAATTGATCTTACTCTGAAAGACACCTGCAGACATTAATAAAGTCCCTGAATGCTTAAACCACAAGAATCTGACATGATGTTAAGTTGCATTCACCGCAAATGCACAATGGAAACAAGCTAAATCTTCAAAATGTTAACTGGTTGTTTATAAGTTGTGTTAGTAGTCATAATAAAAACATGGGCATAAACCAAGAGTTGATCCTGAATATAAATAAATTCAAGCTGCTATTAAACTGAAGAGCAAGTTTCACAAATTTAGGCTTCCATACTGCCAGAACTCATCACACCAGCTATCAGCTAAGCAGTCTCCATTTTTACTTCTAGCCTTGGTAGTTTGGGGTATGTTTGATTTCTGACCAAAATGTATTGTTTGGATGGTTGCAAACTTATTGGCATGCCAATGGCTTCTTACCATGGTTTTCAAGTTGACGAGTCGTTCTGGCCTTCTGGGGTAGCGACTCGGAAAAAGTCGAGCCTGCAGTTGCGACTAGTCGCGACTCGACACTAAGTTGAGTCGACATTTTTTTGCGACTCATCGACTAGTTGACTACTAGTTGCGTGACTCGAAAACCATGCTTCTTACCCAACTCTACTTTATTTTTTAAGCCAAAGTTGGCTAACTCATGGGCACACAAAACCTTGACCAAATTTGGCTAGCTAAATATTTGGTGAGGCCTTCTCTGGCTGGTGGAACAGGGCAATCAAGAGATTGGACAAGGAGCATCGGAAAGGCCTCAATACCTTGATCATATAGTAGCTTGGGTGATTTGGAAACACCAAAACGACTGTGTTTTCACCAATGCAGCCCTAGGGCGTTCTTAGTAGTGCGGGTGGTAGAGGAGTAGGGTGCCCTATGGCGGACAGCCAGGGCCCATGATCTCCAGAACCTGTTCTAGGGTCAGCGTTCTGGCGCTTTGGTCGTATCCTTTGTTCAAGCATGGCTCATATGTATCAGTTGGTTTGGAGTGTTTGGGTTTTGGGTGTGGCGTTGAACTTTTAATCATCTTTCTTATTAATGAAATGACACGCAGATCTCCTGTGTCATTCCAGAAGAAAAATGGTGGGGCAAACATGGGCTCGAAACAAACACACCCTTCAGAACAGAGCTTCTTCTGCTACTACAATCTATATCCATTGGTTCTGAGGTGAAGTACGATTCAGAAGTTAATGGTGAGCTACTATTTACTACTCCCTCCGTTCCTAAATATAAGTCTTTTTAGAGATTCCAATGTGAACTACATACGGAGCAAAATGAGTGAGTCTACACTCTAAAATATGTCTATACATCCGTGTGTAGTCCTGTCCTTATTGAAATCTCTAAAAAGACTTATATTTAGGAACAGAGGGAGTATAACACTTGCATCAACCAGACCAAAGGTCAATCATGTACGTGTAAAATTTTTTTTTTTTGAAATCTCCACCACATGTGCCATATTCCATAATCCAACCAACTTTCCCATATTACAGAAAGCATGTCTCATAGCTAATATTCAAAACTGGTGCACGCGACCCATGTGCATATGGCATACCTATTATTTCATTTGCAATCAGACACAATGATAGTTAATGCTCCTAAGTATCCAATTACTTCATACTAGAAGAATACATTTGGTACTCATATAAAAGCTGTCAATAGCTATGATAGTTAATGCTCCTAAGTAACCTGTCAACCCCAAAAGGCCTGAACACTTGAAACTATTAACCTACAAATAAAAGGTCTGAGCATTTCAATTAAGCTACTCCCTCTGTTCACTTTTATAAGGCTCTGTAAATGTTTCAGACACTGTGTAAAACAGCTCAATTTCACTTGTCTGAAATGACTTATAAAATTGAACGGAGGGAGTATTAAACCTTCCAGGAGAATATTACTCCCTCCGTCCCAAAATAAGTGTCTCAACTTTGTACTAGCTCTAGTACAAATTTATACTAAGCTCAAGACACTTATTTTGGGACGGAGGGAGTACATGTGAATACTCGCATACTCATATTCCATAACATATCTAACATAATATGATCAGCAGTTATCATGCAAAATCTTCCGGATCAAGTGATGCTTTATGCAAATCTTGAGTACATTATGTGTAACTGTGACTAACCAATCATTATGCATGTATGCTTAAATTATACCAACTCAGCATCTTCAAAGCATGGCCTCTCCTTATTCAACTCTAAACAATTTTATCACGGATGTCAAACAAAAAATGCAGGCACCAACTTAACAGTAGGTTCAAACTATTTGCTGGATGATCGTTCTTAACAGGGAGCAGATTTCATTAGTTACACAAGAAGAGACAGACAAGATTAACAACTGGAAACACACTGAAGAACCTACAACAAAAGTACATAAAATGGTTATAAAATTACCTGTGAATCACTAAATGCGCCATAGAGCTTAGACTGTTGTAGCAGTAGTTCTGGCCTATCACTAGTTAACCCTTCAAGTGCTTCAGCAAGTTTTGAAGTGAAGTCTTCAAGTGGCTTCAAACAGGCTGTCACAATTCTTTTGTAAGTCTCACCAGATTCCTCAAAGAAGGCACCCCGACGCCAAGGTTCGATGTTACATTCAGATACTGCACACAAATCTTGGAATGCAAGATATTGCATCAGCGACCGTGGATTACTTAGTTCCAAAGTCTCAAGGATATAATCAGTAGGATTAGTCTCCGCAGCAGCAGAGCTCTGAGGTGGAGTAAAACTGCATCTTCTTGTATGCACAACCTGAAATTTGTTGAAAACAGTTGTATTAAAGTTTCACAAAAGTCAACTGCAGAGTACACACGGTGGAAACAAGTGTACATCTAAAAGCATGTTGTTTGACTTGGATTGCAGATGAGAGAACAAACCTGGACAAAATGATGGCTTATTTCCCAACAGAAGGAAACACCTGTGGTCACTATAAAAATAGCGATTTGGGTGATAATTTGACTTCCAATGGATTCTCCCATTCTAAATTGCCGAGGTAGAATAAGAATCAGGACAAGCGAAAGCAAGAAGACCTGAAGCGACATCTTTAGAGCCCTTTTAATAGATGGTAGAAGCCCCATCTTTAACCCATAGAACATAGGTCTCTGGACAATAAAACAAATTAACAAAGTTAAAACCAAGCGGCCACATACTCAAGTGACTACTGGGAAGAACTATAAGAGAGCAAATGAACATTCAACTAAGCAAGCAAATCTAAGACTATTTTAAGGATCAAAATTAACTAAGCTTAGCTGACGCTCTTATATTTCTTTAAGGAGGGAGTACAACTAATTGCCCTAAGTTTTGATTAATCCCCATCATGTTCAGACCTAGATAAAAAAAACAGTAGAGGCAAACTATGCCTATGAATAAACAGTGAAGAAAAACAAAGCTTCTGAGTGGACATTTGACCATAAAACATGATATTCTCGGGAAATTACACAGTGCTTGTAACAGAACCATCTATTATCTGATTCAAATGTCTAATGTAAATAATACTCCGTAGACGTGTGTCCAATAAATACCGATCCAAATATTGCAGCATGGCTAGTAGCCACCCCCTCCTCTGATCAAACACCCTAGGGTAAAAATAGCAATAGTTCAAGCCACAGTTAAGATAGCATCACTCCTATGATTTAAGAACAAGTCATCTGCACAGCGAATCATTGCTGAGAAGTTAATCTTAGTCGTGGTAATATGAACTCTAAGCCTACGAATTCAAACCCAATCTACAATTTCGGATGAATCAAGCGGCATATGCAGAAACCCTAACTTTCCCCCACTCCACTCACCTGCACGATGGGGAACTGGAGCAACCACCTCCCACGCCCAAAGTAATGAGCGGCGAACACCGCGCCCAACACCGCGCCGCGGAATCCCATCCCAGCGACGGCAGCCCATCCGGCGTCCTTGGGGACCAGAGACGCCGCGGCGGCCACGCAGAGCGCACCGGCCGAAGCGAAGAGGGAGGCCGCGACGGCGAGCTTCGGTACGGGCGGTGGGCCGGGGTGGGGCGAGGCGGAGATGAGGAAGGCGAGCGCGAGGAGCCCCGTGGCGGCGCAGGAGAGGAGCGGGTGCAGAGCGAGGAGGAAGGCCGGGGGTACCCCGAGGTTAGGGTGGCGGCGGCTCGGGGAGACCACGAGGTGGATTACGGAGGCGGCGGCCGAGAGCGCGGCCTGGAAGGCGAAGACAGCGAGCCACCGCTGGCCGACGGCGTCGCGAGGAGCGCCGCGCGGCGGGGCCCTGTCCATGGCGGCGGTGGACGAGGGGTTTGGGGGAGGTTTTGAATTTATTTTTTCTCTCCCCTTCTTCTCTTTGTGAGGGGCCGAGGGTTTCTTCACGTCTGAATGGAGAAGAGAAGGGGAACGAATAAACCGTGTGGTTTGAATGCGCGTTTTTCTTTTCGTGTCTTCTTCGAGACCGGCTAGACATTTCATCGGTTCGGTTCGCAGCTTAGTGGTTAAGCTAATCGCAGCTCGAAGATTAAGAAGACACGGGCATACAAATGTCGTACTAAGCTGTTACATAATCGCATTTTTTTACGAGAAAACTTCGATCTGTTCATTCTCAATCACAGTGCAAAGAACATCAGAGATAATAAAAATTACAACCAAGACCATAGACCACCTAGGCACCTAGCGACGACCACAATCGCTGGAGCAAGATGAAGGCGCGCCGCCGTCATCTCCCGTGCCTCGCCGGAGCCGGATAAACCTTGTTGTAGTATACGGAAGTCGTCGTGTTAAGGGCTCATAAAACCAACGCACCCGAGCAGCAACCATCGTCGATGAAGAAATGTACTCCCTCCATTCCTAAATATTTGTCTTTCTAGACATTCAAATGGACTGCAACATACGGATGTATGTAGACATATTTTAGAGTGTAGATTCACTCATTTTGCTTTGTATGTAGTCACTTGTTGAAATCTCTAGAAAGACAAGTATTTAGGAACGGAGGGAGTAGTAGATTATAAGGATCAAACTCGTAAACACTCAAACAAAGACGAACGAAAATCGGATCCAAATAGACAATTGAATCCCGCGAGATCTGACGAAGGCACACCTTCACACGCCCTCCAACGAAGCTAGACGCATCATTGAAACGGGGATAGAATGTGGGAGACATTATTCCTACTAAGGGACACCGCTGGCGTCACACAACCTCAACCAAAACGCTAAAACTAACAAGAATGAGACCGGGGTCCCTCCCGCCGGCCAGGGAAGGGGAGGTAAGGTCCGCTTCACCTCCATGCCGCAAACGCCAGAGATGGTACAAGAAGAGGAGGAAAGGCTTTTCTTCCATAACCGCATCTTATGATGCGTAACATCAAGAAAAGTCAAGAGAAATGCCAGGTATGGGAGCCCCTACCCAAAGGCGAGCAAGGTTTCTCCTCCGTCGGTAGATCCTCGACCTTCTTCTCCTCCGCCAGCTTCGCCGATGGGGTGTACAACGAGGCTCGATTTGTTAGAAAACTAAATGATAGCCCGCATGTTGTTCCGCTACACGGGCTCTAGGACGCCTCATAATAAATACCTTGGAGATGTCTTTAACAAGGAGCTGGAAAAACCGATTCCCCCGCCCCCTCCCACCGCCGCCGCCGGCCGCGCACCCCAACTCCCTCTCTCCCCCCTCCCCCGCGCCCCGTCCGCTCCCCCCCCCCCC
>LR738714.1:484708512-484807726 GCA_902687465.1 Secale cereale
CCGCGGGCAACGGGCGGGCCCCTGCCGCTCCCTCTCCTCCGGCCCCCTCCCCGCCCCTCCCCCTCCCCACCGTCGCCGGCTGGGTCCGCCGGGCCTTGCACGCGCGGCGCTGGCGGCGGCGGGCCGTCCATTCCCCGCTCGCTCATGGGGGGGCTCCCGATGGCGGCGGTGCAGCTCGGCCGGCTGCGGTGTGGCTCGGCGGCGAGATTCCGGCGGGCTTCGAGGTCCTTGGTGCGGCGGCGTGGCCGTTGGCCGCGTGGCGCTCGCGCGGCCCTGATCTAGGCCCTTTCGGGCTCCATCTGGGCTAGGGCGGGCCGGCGACTCGGTGCGCGGCGACGATGCTCCCTGGTTGGTGGAGAGGAGGCGGTGGTCTGCGGGCGGTGGCGGCTTCGTCGAACGGCGAGCTGCAGCGTGACGGCAGGGGCTGTCCGGACCCTTTTGGGTCCGGCCGGGCCTCGGCGCCTGGCAGGCCCCTTGTCCATGCGTCCGGTCGGCTCCGCGGCAGCGGTGGTGGTTGTCCCCTCACGTCGGCGATGTTGCGGATGCCCCCGAGGCCACTTTCTCTTCTCTTGTCCTCCAGGTCTCGTGTTGGTGACCTCAGGGAGACGGCGAAGTTGATTCGGTGACCGTGGTGGCACATGTTGGTGGGCGACGTGATGGGCGGTGCACTATGATTCGTCTGGGGTGGTGGTGGGGGTTTGGGTTAGGAGAAATCACTGGCGGCTCATCCGGCCCCGACTCGGCGACGCCTATGGGTGACGTCGGACCTTCCTGAAGGGCGTCGGGTACACCCTCCCCCCATTGCCCCCGCGTACCGGGGGAAACCCTAGGACTAGTCCGGGCAACAACGGCGTCGTCGTCGCCTCCTTCTTGAAGGTGTTGCTTGGTACGCGACGCTTCGGAGTGCTGGGAGCGTGGTGGTACTTCTCTGGAGGGTGCAGCGGTCGCCGGTCATCTTCGTTTCGTTGATCTGTCGTTGTTGGCATTTGCTTCTCTTTCTTTTTTTCTCTGTTTTTTCTTTGGGATTGTTTGTGCTGCAGCCCGAGCACCTATCGTTGGATGTATCGGTGGTTGCTTTGTAATAAAAGGCGGGGGAACCCTTTTTTGTATAGCCCGCAAGATGTTATGGGAATTGGTTGATAAAAAATTAGAAGTAAGATAGCAAGATTCAACATTGAAAATATGTGTATCGTCGAAGCGAACAACTTTAATGTTTGGGTCATCTTATTGTTGGAGTATAATATTCAGCGCTCTCTCAGTTCAGACTTTTGGAGCAACTACCTGTAACATGAATTCAATATGGTATACGAGCCAAGAGGTCTCAAGTTCAAGACCCTGCCAACGCAGTATTAAAAAAATTGCAGCTATCGATCCCACATCTAAGGACTAAAAAAGTTAAGACGTGAGGTAAAGTGTTCAAATATTTGTCCGCATCTCTCCATCAGTTCGGACTGATGGGTGATACGTCTCCAAGGTATCTATAATTTTTTATTGTTCCATGCTATTTTATATTATTTTTAGGACAAAATTATTAACCTAGAGCCCAGTGAATGTTTCTTTTTTTTCTTTGTTTTTGAGTTTCGCA
The DNA here is from genome assembly GCA_902687465.1 of Secale cereale. Taxonomy (NCBI): domain Eukaryota; kingdom Viridiplantae; phylum Streptophyta; class Magnoliopsida; order Poales; family Poaceae; genus Secale; species Secale cereale. Next base: position 484,710,098 of record LR738714.1, read on the forward strand.
GAAAAGGAATATCAAACGGAGTCCAAACGGAATAAAAGTTTTGTGATGATTTTTCTTGGACCAGAAGACACACGTAGGACTTGGAGTCCAAGTCAGAGAGTCCCCGAGGAGACGACAAGCCAGGGGGCGCGCCCCTAGGGCTTGTGGCTCCCTCGGAGACCCCCTGACCCCCTTCATTGGCTTATATATTCAGAAGTATTCCTGAAACCCTAAAAGCATCCACGAAAATACTTTTCCACTGCCGCAAGTTTCTGATCTCGTGAGATCCCATCTGGAGGCCTTTTCAGGTACTCTACCGGAGGAGGATTCAATCACGGAGGGCTTCTATATCAACCTTGCTACCCTTCCGATGATGCGTGAATAGTTTACCACAGACCTGAGGGTCCATAGTGTTAGGAAACGTTGCATGGAAAACAAAAAAAATTATACGCACACTCAATGATCTATTGATGTCGCTTAAAGCCACGTCGGTTTTTCCCCAAAGAAGAAGGGATGATGCAGCACATCGGCGGTAGGTATTTTCCTCAGATGTGAAACCAAGGTTATCAAACCAGTAGGAGAACCAAGCAACACAACGTAAACATCGCCTGCACACAAATAACAACACCTCGCAACCCGACGTGTTAAAGGGGTTGTCAATCCCTTTCGGATAACGAACGTGAGAGAGAGATAAATATTGGTAGATTGGTTGTTAAATAAAATAAATTGCAGCAAGGTATTTTTGGATTTTTGGTTTAGTAGATCTGAAAATAAAAGCAAAGGCAAATAGATCGCAAAGGCAAATATATGAGAAAGAAGACCCGGGGCCGTAGGTTTCACTAGTGGCTTCACTCGAGAAAAATAGCAAACGGTGGGAAAACAATTACTGTTGGGCAATTGATAGAACTTCAAATAATCATGATGATATCCATGCAATGATCATTACATAGGCATCACGTCCAAGATTAATAGACGAACTCCTGCCTGCATCTATTACTATTACTCCACACATCGACCACTATCCAGCATGCATTTAGTGTATTAAGTTCATGGAAAAACGGAGTAATGCATTAAGAACAATGACATGATGTAGATAAGATCCGTTTATCTATGGCGTTAGATATGGATCTCGTCACTTTATCCTTAGTGGAAATGATACATATGTGTCGGTTCCCCTTCTGTCACTGGGATCAAGCACCGTAAGATCGAACCCACTACCGGGCACCTCTTCCCATTGCAAGATAAAGAGATCAAGTTGGTCAAACAAAACCCAATATCGGAGAAGAAATATGAGGCTATAAGCAATCATGCATATAAGAAATCAAAGAAAGTCAAATAACATTCATGGATATAAAAAGATAGATCTGATCATAAACTCAAAGTTCATCGGATCCCAACAAACACACCGCAAAAAGAGTTACATCATATGGATCTCCAAGACACCCTTGTATTGATAATCAAAAGAGAGAGAGGAAGCCATATGCCCATCTAGCTACTAACTACGGGCCCGTAGGTCTACAAAGAACTACTCACGTATCATCGGAGAGGCATCAATGGAAGTGGTAAACCCCTCTGTGATGGTGTCTAGATTGGATCGGGTGTTTCTGGACTCTGCGGAGGCTGGATGAATATTTCGTCGACTCCCCTAGGGTTTCTGGAATATTGGGGTATTTATAGAGCAAATAGTTAGTCCAGGGGCACCCGAGGTGGGCACAACCCACCAGGACGCGCATGGGCCTCCTGGTGCGCCCTGGTGGGTTGTCCCCTCCTCGGGACTCCCCCCAGGTGCCACCAGGGCCCATAGTGTTCCTTCTGACCCAGAAAAATCTCCAAAAAGTTTTGCGGTGTTTGGGCTCCGTTTGATATTGATTTCCTGCGATGTAAGAAACATGCAGAAACAGCAACTGACACTTGGCACTACGTCAATAGGTTAGTACCAAAAAATGATATAAAATGACTATAAAATGATTATAAAACATCCAAGAATGATAATATAACAGCATGGAACAATAAAAAAATATAGATACGTTGGAGACGTATCAGCATCCCCAAGCTTAACTCCTACTCGTCCTCGAGCAGGTAGGTGATAAAAACAGAATTTTTTATGTTGAGTGCTGCTTATCAAGTCATATCATATTCTTTTCTTTATAGCATGGACATTTGGACTTTTATACGGTTCAAAGCAATATCTAGTTTTGACATAATAATTTAGATACTCAAGTATATCAACAATCAAGCATGTCTTTCAAAATATCAATGCTAGAATAAGTTATCCCTAGCCCATCATGCTCTATCATTGATCCATTCATGAAACACACTCGCATATTAGTTACACCTAATACTCAAGTACGATCATAGTGTTTCCTAGTTGGCGCTTGTAAGAGAAGATGGAGACTCAAATTCAAAAATAAAAATTGCATACGTAAAAGAAAGGCCCTTCGGAGAGGGAAGTAGGGATTTGTAGAGGTGCCAGAGCTCAAAGCAAAAATTGAGAGATAATTTTTTTTGGGAGGTATACTTTTCCCACCAACGAGAACGACTTGAGGTTCCCAACACTTTCCATGCTAGATATATCATAGGCGGTTCCCAAACAGAAAATAAAGTTTATCCATTTTCCACCAAACTTTCACAAGCCATGGCTAGCCGAATCCACGGTTGCCTTCCATACCAACACTTTCCAAGGAATTTATTATTTGACAACATAATGTATTTTTTTCGGGACTGGGCATCCCTAATACCTTTGACGTACTCTCGTGCAATGACAAGTGACTAAACACTCGTCGTGAGAATAACACATCTAGCATGGAAAATATTGGCCATCCCTCACTGCCTCGCGAGCGGTACGGGCACACAAAAGGAAAATTTATTTTGAAAATTATAGATGGCACATACAAATTTGCTTAGAACGGCAAGGAAATACCGCATATAGGTAGGTATGGTGGACTCATATGGCAAAACCGGGATAAAGGATTTGGATGCACAAGTAGAGATCATACTTAGTGCAAAATGAAGGCTAGTAAAAGACTGGGAAGCGACCAACCATGAAATAATTAATCTCGTAAGCGAACATTGAGCATAAATAACACCAAATAATGCACCACAAGTAGGATATAATTTCATTGCATAATTATTGACTTTCGTGCTTGCATAGGGAATCACAAACTTTAACACTAGTATCCTTACTAAAGCACAATTACTCATCAACATGACTCACGTATCATATCATCATGCCTCAAAACTATTACAAGGAATCAAGTTTATTTCATCCAATGATCTTCATGACATTTTTTTTGCTTTATCCTTCTTGAATATCTATCACTTTGGGACTAATTTTCATGTGTTGCTTTTCATAAGCTCAAAAAAATAAGTGAAGATCATGAGCATAATTTTTTTCTTTCTTTCTCTCAAAATAATATAAGTGAAGCAAGAGAGAATTTCTTTAAAATTTACTAACTCTCAAATAAATCTAAGTGAAGCAAGAGGGTATTTCTTCAAAAATACTAAGCACACCGTGCTCAAAAGGATATAGTGAAGCACTAGAGCAAGTCCTAGCTCATAAAGACTTTAGTGAAGCATAGAGAGCTATTCTAGCAAGTCATGGCATAATTTTGGCTCTCTCAAATAGGTGTGTACATCAAGGATTGATGACTTAAAAAGCAAAACAAAACAAGCAAAGACTCATATCATACAAGACGCTCCAAGCAAAACACATATCATGTGACGAATAAAAATATAGTTTCGACTGAAATACCGATAGTTGTTGGAAGAAAGCGGGGATACCACTCGGGGGCATCCCCAAGCTTAGTTGGTTGCTCATCTTTGGATTAATAGCTTGGGATGCCAGGGCATCCCCAAGCTTAGGCTCTTACATCCTTCCTTCATCCATCATAAGATAACCCAAAACTTGAAAACTTCAATCACACAAAACTTCAACAAAACCTTCGTGAGATCCGTTAGTGTAAGAAAGCAAACCACTACTATAAGTACTGTATGAAACCAATTCATATTTTGCTTTTGTATTATATCTACTGTATTGCAACTTTTCTATGGCAAGAACCCATCAAAGAAAACCATAGAGCCATCAAAATAAGCACATAACACAAAAGAAACAGAATCTGTCAAAAACAGAACAATCTGTAGTAATTTGGAAGTTTCGAAAACTTCTGGAACTCAAAAAATCTTGAAAAAATAGGGCCACATGAGAAATTTGTATATTAATCTTATGCAAAAAGAATCAACTAAAAACACTTTTCTGTTAAAAATGAGAATTTTTCTCGGGAGCGTAAAGTTTCTGTCTTTTCAGTAAGATCAAACAACTATCACCCAAGAAGATCATATCGGTTCTACTTGGCACAAACACTAACTAAAACACACAAGCAAAAAAGCAAAAATAAACTTTATTCATTGGGTTGCCTCCCAACAAGCGCTGTCGTTTTACGCCCTTAGATAGGCATAATACCAATTTTTCAAGTATTGTCATCCTTGTTGGATGTTCCATAAGTTGACCTCATTATAGAATCATAGGGAAATTTGATATTGGTTCTAGGGAAGTGTTCCATGCCCTTTCTCAAGGGAAATTGGAATTTAATATTCCATTCTTTCATGTCAATCACCGCGCCAATAGTGCGCAAAAACGGTCTACCAAGTATAATAGGGCAAGACGGATTGCAATCGATATTAAGAACAATAAAGTCTATGGGTACATAATTCCTATTTGCAAGAATAAGAACATCATTGTTCTTTCCCAAAGGCTTTTTAATAGTGGAATCCACCAAATGCAAATTGAGAGAGAAATCTTCAATATTGGTAAAACCAAGGACACCACAAAGAGATTTTGGAATAGTGGAAACACTAGCACCCAAATCACACAAAGCAAAACACACATAATTTTAACTTTGATTTTGATAGTGGGTTCCCATTCATCATGCAACTTTCTATGAATTGAAACTTCTAATTCCAACTTTTCTTCAAAAGCTCTTATCATAACATCAACAATATGTTTAGTAAAAGCTTTATTTTGTTCATAGGCATAGGATGAATTAATCATGGATTACAACAAAGAAATACAATCAATCAAGGAAAACTATCATAATTAAAGTCTTTGTAATCCAAAATAGTAGGTGCATCACTAGTTAAAGTCTTGACCTCTCCAAACCCACTTTTGTCAAAAAAATCAACAAGATTTTCACCCTCCGAAATATTGGGACGCCTTCTACCTAAAGTTGACTATTCTTCAGTCCCTTTATCATCAAGTTGAAATTTACTAAACAAAGAATCATTGGAAGAAACACCAATCATTTTAATGTCTTCATCATTTTTATGAAAGCAATCACTAGAAAACGCCTTTTCTAAAAATTCTCGTTTAGATCTAAGCATGGCGGTTCTTTTCTTACTTTCTTCCATAGAAACATAAAGAGCTTTAATTGATTCTTCAACTTTAGGCGCAAAAAAATTCAACTTGAGATTTTCCACATCATGAGAAATCCTATCAATACTCCTAGACATATCATCAATCTTATTCAAATTTTCTTCTATGGAAGCATTGAAAACTTTTTAAGTATTGATAAATTCTTTAATATTATTCTCTAGATCAGAGGTGTTCCTATTATTATTGTAAGATTGATTTCCATAGGAATTACCATAATTATTAGAGGAATTGCTAGGAAAAGGCCTAGGATTAAAATTACCCCTATAAGCGTTGTTATTAAAATTGTTTCTAGAGATAAAGTTAACATCTATAGCATCACTAGTTTTCTCAATCAAGGTAGACAAAGGCATATCATTAGGATCAATAGGAGCACTTTTACTAGCAACCATTTTCATAAGAGCATCAACTTTCTCATTCGAATAATCAATCTCAACCGCATTAATCTTTTTGCTTGTAGGTGCCCTTTCGGTATGCCATTGCGAATAATTCGCCATAATATTATCAAGCAATTTGGTGGCTTCACCCAAGGTGATTTCCATAAAGGTGCCACCAGCGGCGGAATCCAAAAGATGTCGAGAAACAAAATTCAATCTTGCGTTAAAAAAATGTATGCTTATCCAAAGATTTAACCCATGAGTTGGGCAATTCCTTAGCATCATTTTCATTCTTTCTCAAGATTGTGCAACATGCTCATGTTCAAGTTGCTTGATATTCATGATTTGGGTTCTAAGGGATATAATTTTTGCAGGCGGAAAACATTTAGTGATAAAAGCATCTTTGCATTTGTTCAAGAATCAATGCTATTGTGAGTAAAGTAGAAAACCAAACTTTTGCGTGATCTCGCAAAGAAAACACAAACAATTTCAATTTCACAATATCATTGTCCACATCTCTTTTCTTTTGCATATCGCATAATTCCATGAAGGTATTGAGATGGAACGCGACATCCTCATTAGGAGTGCCGGAAAATTGATCTTTCATGATAATATTCAACAAATCGGTATTAATATCACAAGTCTCCGCACTAGTGGCGGGAGGAGCAATCGGAGTGCCAATAAAATCATTGTTATTGGTATTGGAAAAATCACACAACTTAGTGTTCTCTTGCGTCATTTTGAGCAATTATAAAGAAGAACACAAGTGGCGATAGATCCGACCGGAAAAACGGCAAACAGAAAAAGAAGGCAAATAAAACGACAAATATTGGTGAAGTGGGGGAGGGGAAAACGAGAGGCAAAAGGCAAATAATATAAATTACGAGGAGATGAGATTTGTGATTAGGAACCTAGTATATGTTGAAGGTGCTCCCCGGCAACGGCGCCAGAAATTCCTTTTGATGTCGCTTAAAGCTACGTTGATTTTTCCCCAAAGAGGAAGGGATGATGCAGCACATCGGCAGTAGGTATTTCCCTCAGATATGAAACCAAGGTTATCGAACCAGTAGGAGAACCAAGTGATACGTGTCCAACGTATCTATAATTTTTTATTGTTCCATGCTATTATATTATCTGTTTTGGATGTTTAATGGGCTTTATTATGCTTTTTTATATTATTTTTGGGACTAACCTATTAACCAAAGGCCCAGTGCCAGTTTCTGTTTTTTTTCCTATTTTAGAGTTTTGCAGAAAAGGAATATCAAATGGAGTCCAAACGGAATGAAACCTTCGTGACGATCTTTCTTGAACCGAAAGCAATCCAGAAGACTTGGAGTCGAAGTCTCAAACTCCACGAGGAGGCCACGAGGCAGGAGGACGCGCACAGCAGGGTAGCAAAACTAACGAAAGAAATACTAAACGGACTCCAAAAATCCCGAAATAAATTTTCACCGTCCTCTAATAATATTTAGGACAAAGTGAACATTTTTCCCGGACCTAAATGCAATTTTGAAAAACGCGTATTTTTCCTATGCAAATAAAATCACAAATAAATCCAGAAAAATATCAAAAGTGATTTAAACATTTTTCCTCCAATATTTCTGTTATTTTGGAGAAGTCATATTATCTCCGCTCATATATTGTATTTAGAAATATTTTTAGGAGAGAAAAATAATTAAAACCAACATTGTCCTCGTACCGGTATTCGAGTGAACTCAAATACAAAAACGATAGAATTCCCAACTCTCTCGGCGGCAGGCGGCGGCTGGCAGCTAGGGTTTCGGGGGCGGCGGCTGCGTAGGCTGGGGGCGACTAGCGGGCCGGTTCGGCGCTATATAAAGGTCAGGAGTCCTGGCCACATACGGCCCGGAGTCGGTTCGTTTTTTTTTAAAGAGTCCTGACGTATCAAAACTAACGAAAGAAATATTAAACGGACTCCAAAAATCCCGAAATAAATTTTCACCGTCCTCTAATAATATTTAGGACAAAGTGAACATTGTTCCCGGACCTAAATGCAATTTTGAAAAACGCGTATTTTTCCTATGCAAATAAAATCACAAATAAATCCAGAAAATTACCAAAAGTGATTTTAACATTTTTCCTCCAATATTTCTGTTATTTTGGAGAAGTCATATTATCTCCGCTCATATATTGTATTTAGAAATATTTTTAGGACAGAAAAATAATTAAAACCAACATTGTCCTCGTACCGGTATTCGAGTGAACTCAAATACGAAAACGGTAGAATTCCCAACTCTCTCCGTAGGTCCTTGAGTTGCTTAGAATTTCGAGGATTGCCACAAACAAAAAACAAATAAACATGCAATGCAATATGATCTATGTTTAACATTCCAAATTGAAAATTTGGGATGTTACAAACCTACCCCCCTTAGAATGAATCTCGCCCTCGAGATTCGACTTGACTAGAGAACAAGTGTGGGTGGTCCTTGCGTAGATCATCTTCTCGTTCCCAGGTGGCTTCTTCCTCGGTGTGGTGACTCCACTAAACTTTGCAAAACTTGATAACCTTACTGCGGGTGAATCTGCTCGAAATTTTGAGGATCTTAACAGGCTTCTCCTCGTAAGTCAGATCACTATCCAACTGAATTGCTTCCAGGGGTACTGCGTCTCTAAGCGGTATATCGGCCATCTCTGTGTGGCGCTTCTTAAGCTGCGAAACATGAAACACGTCGTGCACTCCTGACAGTCCTTCGAACAATTCCAACTTATAGGCAACCTCTCCCATGCGTTCCAAAACACGATAGGGCCCACAAATCTTGGGGCTAGCTTTCCTTTAACTCCGAAACGTTTAACTCTTCGTAGAGGCGATACTCTCAGGTACGCTCTGTCTCCGATCTCATAGGCTATCTCCTTGTGTTTCGAGTCTGCATAACTCTTCAGCCTGGACTGAGCTACCTTCAATCTATCTCGAATCAACTTCACCTTCTCCTCTGACTCTTTGATCAAGTCTGGTCCAAACAACTGTCGGTCTCCAACTTCATCCCACATTAACGGTGTTCGGCATCTCCTTCCATACAATGCCTCGAACGGTGCCATCTTCAAACTGGCCTGGTAACTGTTGTTGTACGAGAATTCAGCGTAGGGCAAATTATCATCCCAACTAGATCCATAATCCGACGCATAGGCTCTCAACATATCCTCCAGGATCTGGTTGACTCTCTCGGTCTGTCCATCGGTCTGCGGATGAAAAGCGGTGCTGAATTCCAGCCTCGTTCCCAAAGTTTGGTATAGCTGATGCCAAAACTTTGAGGTGAACTGTGTTCCTCTATCTGATACAATGGTCCTCGGAACTCCGTGCAGACATGCGATCCTGATCATGTATATCTTGGCCAACTTCGCACTGGTGTATGTGGTTTTCACGGGGATAAAATGGGCTACCTTCGTCAATCGATCCACCACTACCCAAATTGAGTCATATCCTGATTTGGTCCTGGGCAATCAGGTGATAAAATCCATGCCAAGCTTCTCCCACTTCCATTCGGGTATCGGCATAGGTTGTAGCAATCCTGCTGGCTTCTGATGTTCTGCTTTTACTCTCTGGCATACATCACATACGGTTACATACTCGGCAATATCCTTCTTCATTCCCGTCCACCAGAAACGTTCCTTCAAATCCAAATACATTTTGGTGTTTCCGGAGTGTATCGAGTATGGCGAATCATGTGCTTCCTGCAATACCAACTTCCTGATCTCCGGGTCGTTGGGCACATAGATTTGATCCTCAAACCACAAGGTGTCGTGTTCATCCTCACAAAATCCTTTGGTTTTTCCTTCACTCATCCTTTTCCTTATCTCGGAAATCTCCTTATCATCCTTCTGGGCTTCACTTATCTTTCCCAGTAATGTCGACTGAACCTCCAACGTTGCAATGAAACCTCTAGGAACTATCTCCAAACGAAGCTCCCTGAGATGTTCTGCTAGCTTCGGTGGCAATCCCCCTTTTATTAGGGTATTTGCATAACTCCTACGGCTCAAAGCGTCTGCCACGACGTTGGCCTTTCCTGGGTGATAGTGCAGCTTCATATCATAATCCTTTATAAGCTCCAACCATATCCTTTGTCTGAGGTTCAGGCGTTCAGCTCCTTCTGTGTGAAAATGCACTTCAAACTCTTGTGATCCCTGTACACATCACAACGATTTCCAATAAGGAAATGTCTCCAGGTTTTCAGTGCGTGCACTACAGCTGCTAATTCCAGATCGTGCGTCGCGTAATTCAACTCGTGTGGTCGCAGTTGACGGGATGCATAGGAAACAACTCTTCCATCCTGCATAAGTACTCCTCCAAGTCCTAAGCGTGAAGCGTCGCAGTACACTTGGAAATCCTTACGTATATCTGGCAATATCAGCATTGGGGCTGTCGTCAATCGTTTCTTCAACTCCTAGAAACTCTCTACACACTCTTCAGTCCAATCGAACTTTGTCTCTTTCTTCAACAATGTCGTCATTGGCTTTGCAATCTTGGAGAAATTTTCTATGAATCTCCGGTAGTATCCCGCGAGTCCAAGAAAACTGCGGATCTATCCAACTGAAGTGGGTGTCAACCACTCAGTGACTGCCTGCACTTTGACGGGGTCCACTGCTATACCTTCTCCCGATATAACATGCCATAGGAATCCAACTTCCTTCAACCAAAACTCGCATTTGCTAAACTTGGCATACAACTGATGTTCTCTGAGCTTCTCCAATACCAAACACAAATGCTCTGCATGTTCTTCTTTGTCCTTCGAGTATACCAGAATATCGTCAATGAATACCACGTCGAACTTATCCAAAAACTCCATGAACACCTTATTCATCATACTCATGAAGTAGGCAAGGGCGTTAGTCAATCCAAATGACATAACCGTATACTCATATAGCCCGTACCTTGTGGTGAAGGCTGTCTTAGGTATATCCTTCTCTCGGATCTTCAATTGGTGGTATCCAGATCGTAGATCTATCTTGGAGAATACTTTCGCTCCCTGGAGTTGGTCGAACAAATCATTGATCATCGGAAGCTGGTACTTATTCTTAATAGTCACTTCATTCAATGCCCGATAATCAACGACCATTCTTAAAGATCCATCCTTCTTCTCAACCAAAAGAACTGGGGCTCCCCAAGGTGATGAACTTCGGCGAATAAATCCTTTCTCCAATAGCTCCTTGATCTGCTTCTTGATCTCCTCCAGATCATTCGCTGGCATCCGATACGGTCTCTTAGATATTGGTCCGGTGTCAGGCAACAACTCAATTAAGAACTCAATATCTCTATCCGGTGGCATGCCAGGCAGCTCCTCTGGGAACACATCCGGATAATCCTTTACTACTGGCACTTCCTCCTGAACAACTTCCGTGAGAGAATGTACTTGTGTCCTTATAGGCGAATGCCTAGATACATACTTAATCCTTTTCCCCTCCAGGGTGGTGAGCAAAATAGACTTGCTGGCACAATCGATATTACCTCCATACTTCGATAGCCAATCCATACCTAATATCACATCCAATCCTTGTGACTCCAGAACGATTAGGTCGGAGGGGAAAGTATGTCGTCCTATGGTCAATGGCGTCTGAAAACATCCTTGGTGTGCCATATACTCTGCTCCTGGTGAACTTACTAACATGGGGGGTCTTAAGAACTTGGGTGGACATCCTATGTCTATTCACGAATCCTCTAGAAATGTATGAATGCGATGCACCAGTATCGAAAAGAACTATTGCGGTGAATGTCTTAACCAAAAACTTACCGACAACAGCATCTGGTTGCTCTTCAACTTCCTCCACATTCACGTGGTTCACTTGTCCTTTGTTGAATGGGTTAGGCTTCTTCCCGGCGCTTCCATTGTCGTTCCCATTCTTAGCTTCAGGGCACTCATTGGCATAATGTCCATTTGTCCCGCACTTGAAACAGGTGACGTGGCTTAAATCCTTCTTGGCGGGTGTGGACGGGGTAGAGCGACTCTGGTTATTACTTGCTCCATTCCCATTTCCATTTCCATTCTTAGGGCCATTGTGGTTGTGGGAACTTCCATGGTTATGGGTATATCCTCCCGAATTCGGAGTGAATCGAGGCTTCTGTTGGGCTCCTGAATTATTTCTTCCTTGTCCATACTTCCTCTTGCGGCTTTCAATCTGCTGCTACTTCCCTTCAATCATAAGAGCTTTATCTACTAACTCCTGGTAGTTGTTGAAAGTTGCCATCATCAACTGTACGCTCAACTCATCATTCAGCCCTTCCATAAATCTCTCCTGCTTAGCGGCATCTGTGGCCACATCATGTGGGGCATAACGAGATAGGGTACTAAACTCATCCACGTACTGAGCTACAGTACGGTTTCCTTGGTGCAAGTTGCGAAACTCCCGCTTCTTCATGCTCATAGCTCCAGTTGAGACATGGGCAGTACGGAAAGCTTGCTGAAACTGCTCCCAAGTGACATTGGCTATAGGGAACGTGGCTGTGTAATTCTCCCACCATGTTGCGGCTGGTCCAGACAACTGGTGTGCGGCAAATCGCACCTTCTTAGCGTCAGAGCAATTGGCGGTGGTCAAATCCCTTCCAATCTTGCGTAGCCAGTCATCAGCCACTATAGGTTCGATGCTGCTAGCAAACACTGGTGGTTGCAACCTTAAGAAACGTGTTAGGTTGTCCACGGGTGGTGGTGGTGGAGGGTTGTTTTTGTTGTTCTGGTTGGTCTGAGTGTTCTGGACAAGTAGTTGCATCAAGGTGTTCTGCTACTGGATCAACTGAGTGAGCTAAGGGGGAAACTCAAATCCGGGCTCACGTCTTGGAGGCATCTGATGGGTGTAGAGGGAAGAGATTAGAATAGAATTGTCACACCCTGCATTTTGTAACATGTCTTTTGCATCAATGAAGCATGAAAATTTGGACCAGCAAATTTTTTTGGCATCATTTGGCTTTTATTTGGAATTGAGTTTTTCTTCATATGTTCTTCATGTGCTCATTAAAGTCAACTATTACCTCTTGAGGAATTCATCTCCATACCCAAAACTTCTGCCCAATGATCATACCAAGTGAATATAGCAGTATAGTATTTTCTTATAAAATTAATTTGGCCAAATTGTATTTTCAAAATTTAGTATTCCAAAAACCCCTGAATTGAGGTTTGCACTGCAAGTGCTTGATTTAGGGTGAGAAAATTATTTCAAAAAGTATATTTGAGACCTAGTAGTCATAGGACTCCCAGAAACCACAAAAGTATAATTTTAAAAGTTAATTTCCTATTTTATTTAAAAGCTTTTTCTTAAGGCCAGAAATGGTCTTTAATAGGGGAAAATTATTTAATTATTTCAAAAATATTTGCCAAAATTCGGGGAGACTCATAGGACATATATTGTCCATATATAAGAGTTTCAACACTTGGTCATGTTCAAAATAATGGGCTAATCCCTCAGAAACCCTTTCTGGATATTTCAAGCTTTTGAAATATTTACAAAGGAAATATTCTCTAAAAATTCCAGGGAAATTCTATCATGTCATATATGACATATTTGATGATCTTGCCAAGCCCCATGCCTTGGGAAGCAAGATAACATCCTCAAAACCCTTCAAAACCATTCTGTCCATATCTAAAGTTTGAGCAACTTTACATTGCCAAACTTATCCAAATGCTCTCAAACTTGGTGCACATGCTAGAAAGGCCTAATAAGGCATCTAGACCAAATGACACAAGCTTTGGAGTAGGGTAACTTGATCAGAATACCCCAAAACCATTTCTGTTCAAATTCAAATTTGAACAACTTTACATTACCAACTTTTTACCTGGAGCTTCAAACTTTGTGGGCATGATCATAACCCCAAATGATGACACTACACCAAGTGGTGCATCAAGGGGACATGATTAGCTTGACTTAAACATGATGAAGCCATTTCTGTTGATTTCAAGGGTTCACCAAAGTTACATTGGCTAGTTTCTTCAAATGAGCCCAAATTTGGTGAAACACCCTATTTCCATATGGCATTCAATCCTGTTAAGTGTCATGGCTAATGGACATCATTTGCTTGCCCAAAACGTGATCAAACACCTTCTGCTATTTTACCAAAACCATCATCTTGACCTCTTTTACTATTTACTTTTGCTTCAACTTTCTACCACAGCTTCACCTAGTTACATTCTATCTCCAGTAACTTCCCCCTGTCCACAGCTCAATGATTGAGGGGTGAAAACCCTAAGTTACCTTGCTGGACAGCCAAATTCTACCCATCTACCAGCTTCACTCCTCCCTCACTGATCACCCAGAGCATCCAAGGCCACAACGGTTTATTTACTTCGTGCTGGACCCCCCAGACATGGCGGACGCGACCAGTGAGCCAACGGCATGCCATGGCATGCAATTAGCACACTCCAGAGCGCGCTACAGTGCGCACCCGCACTGTAGCCTCGCCCAATCCCTCGCCTCCGACCACCTCGTGCTCCCCCCTCGCGCCAACCGATGCACCTCGGCGTCCGCAACTCCCCCCGGCGCTGTCCTCCTCCTCCTTCTCCCTCGAGTGGCCGCCCTCGCATGCGCGCCGGCCGCCCGCAAGCTCCAACCTCTGGCCTCACACGCGCGAGCCCTCTGGAGCATTCTCTGCTCCTCCTCTTCCCTCTACTAGGCGTAGACCTCATCCACGAACGTCCTCGACTCGAACACAAGCGCCTGCACGGCCTCTGGCCTCGCCCGTAACCTCGCTGGCGCATGAGTCCACGGTGGACCGGGGCCCGGCTATATAAGCATGCCCCGGGCCTCTCCAACAGCACCCATCTCCTCCCCATACCCCAGAAGCTCACCAGCAGCACCCACTCGCCCTCAGAGAGCCTCTGTGCTCGGGATTGACCGGAGCTCCGCCGCCTCGGGCGACCGGAGAATTCGCGGTACAGCCTCCCTCCGCCCCAGCTCTTGCTCGATCTGGAGCCACCGGACCTCACTGACCCATTCCCCTCCTTCTCCCACTCTGATTGCAGCCCAGAGCGAGCCAGCCAGGATCTTCCCGACGCTCCTCCGCCGTGTGTCCTTGCCGCCGACGAACCAGGCCCCTCCGGCGAGCCGCACTACCACCACTGGAACGGCGACTCTCCGCTGGGTCCATTCCTGCCCGTACCTTGCCTCGCCGTGCACCCTATCGCCGCCGGTGAGCTCGCCGTCTCTCTGGCCGCAAGGTTGAAGATGACAGGCGGGCCCCGCCTCTCATCCTCACCTTTCTCTCGCTCCCCTCTCTGTCACTGACCGCCGGGCCCCGCCCGTCAGGTTTAAAAACCTGGCGCGCGCGCTGGCGCCCGTGCAGTGGGCTATTCGCCCTGGGCCGTTGCACTGTGGCCGTTCTGGCCCAGTGGCACAGGGCCTTTTTCTCTTTTTCTTTTCTATGAAATTTCAAATAATTTCACAGAATTAAATAATTGTCCAAATGAATTAATTCCAGTTCCTAAGAACTTGTAAAAATGCAACCTATTTAATGATGTCACTTCCACACATATCCATGGACCTTTTCTGTTCTGTTCAAATTTAAATTCATATTTGAACATTAAAACTTCTGTTCAAATATTCATGGACCCCATTCCGCCACTCCAAAACTCAAACTAAGAATTTTTGCCATCTTAGTTTTCCCTCTAGTATTTAACAAAAATAGGTTGACATTTTTCTGAGCACTTTGATTTTTCTGTTTTTATTGTGGTCTTATTTTCCTGTTGTTATTTTGCGACGATTAGATACCGTATTTGACGAGGTTGCTGAAGAAGAAGGTGGGGAAGGTTTTGAAGACTTTGAAGACCAAGCCAATCCAGGCAAGCAGCCCTTTGACCATGATACACTTGTGTTCTTCGGAACCCGTTTGTTTCCGAATGCATGATGATAAGAGTTACGGTGGTAACCTAGTTTAAAACCACCATATGATGCATGCTTTACTCTTGATCTTGCTATGTGCTAGATGCAATGCAAATGGTTAGTAGTGATGCTTAGTAATGCATGCGTGCCATGAAACCTTCGTGGTTGCATTCTTTTCATAAACCTCATCGGGTGCCCCTAATGCCCGAGGGTGATATTGAGTTAGGTCATCACTTGAGGAAGAAGTGATGTGCCGGTAAAGATCGTGTGCATGGGTGAAATGATGGATTAGATTTATGTGTGACTACCCTCCCAACAAAATATGTGCAACCACTCTACCCCTTATGGGACGGGGCGTTATTGATTACTTAGGCCGATACTAGCATGGTGCCCGCATTACTAGTGACGGGAAGACTTGAGGTCTTTCCCGGGACGGGGTCGTGCTTGGATAGACGACCATGACTGTTTTCACAGGGCACCGGACACACCGTTGGTCCCTTCGTGTACGCGTGACATTGAAATTAGGGCAAGTCCCATTGATCTATTGTTTGTACTCGAAGGCCGTGTACCAGCGAGTGGACTCTATGTTAGTGTCGTCTAAGGAAAGATAATGACCGGGTGCTTCCCCTAAGTACTTGAGGTACTGCGGGATCGTGGGTGACACGAAAGCTTCCCGGATCTTGTGGGTAAAGTGCGCAACCTCTGCAGAGTGTAAAACTATTCGAATAGCCGTGTCCACGGTCATGGACAGTTGGGTGGTGCTACTTAAACTATGTCCAGAATTTTACTATATCGGTGAAAGTACGTGTGTGTGATGAGTCAAGGTGGTGACATGACTCGATGAGTTGAATCCTATTCATGTTGATATCGGTAACCTATTCTCGAGGTTACGTGAAGTCATTGATGCATATACTTGATGGTAAAATATTTATTCTAGCTCGTTGCTAGATTGCTCATTGTTGTTCAATTTCATTGTTACTTGAACCAAATCATGGGTTGCTTGCGAGTACATTCAAAGTACTCATTGGCTTGCCACTGGTTATTTAATTGGCCAGGCATGGAGGAACAGGAATATGAAGAAGAGTTCTATGGAGACGAACATGCGAACTAGGAAGCTATCCCAGTCAGAATGCCTGTAGGGTTAAGGCAGATGGCATGGGTTCTACTTATTGTCGAAGACTTCCGCTATTCGAGTTATTTGCTATTCAGCCCTTGAGGCTTTATCTATGTAAGACTTGGCCATAATGGCCATAATTTGTGTAAGACGGTATGCATGGATGTAAGACTCTTGTTATTCAGCTTCTGTGTGTTCAGTGAGCATTGATCTCTGGGATCACTGTACACGTGCATTCGGTGATCTCGACTCTTAAGTCGGGGTCCCCACAGAGCGGGTATCAGAGCCATCCTGACTGTAGGAAGCCTTAGTTAGCATGGGCGTTAGTTAGATGAGACCCCCTTTTCAAAAAAACCTTCTGAACCTCTCTTCTTTTCTAAACCTTACCAACCTGAGATATCATCAGCTTATTAACCTTTCCTATTCCACCTTTGTAGATGGCCGATGTACCTGGAGAGCACCTGACCACTGGGTTTCCCTTACTTCTCGAGGATAGCCTCCGGGAGTGCCAGTTCCACCGAGCACCCATCCTCACCTACCTTGAGCATTGGGTTAGCAACACTGAGGTGGAGTAGCATGTGGAAGTGATCGTGAAGGCAAACGATCCTCCCACAAGTTGGTTCTTTGAGGGACCCCAGATGGCAACACTACCTCTCGCTGTCGAGGCTGCTGCACTCAAGGCACTAACCCGTCTCCGCGAGCTTCTTCTGGAGATGGCAGCCAAGATGACAACCCGCTTCTTGCCTTACCGGAAGGAAGGTGAAGATGAAAGCAGCGCACTAGCCCCTCCACTGAAGGAAGGACTCCCGCTTCGATTCCAGACCTACTTCAATCTATGTGCCGACAGCTTGGCACAAGATTTGGCCTCGGAATCGATGAAGCTCCGAGAAGAACTTCACAAGACCAAGGCACTTCTTCGTCGAGCACAAGAGAAGACAAATAGGATCAAGAAGGAAGGTGCGCCTCCCGGACAGTCCGCTATCGCATATCGAGGCGGAAGGCCCTCCGGAGATGTATCTTCCAAGGATGAAGAACCACCTCGGCGACGCCGCATGACGGCAAGGGAATATCGCAAGCTTTTCCCTGCACCACCGACGAAGCATCGTCGTATCCAACTCCTCCACTCCCCCACACCCTCAAGTGACAAGGGGGCCCAGACAGATGAAGACAAGGAGGAAGACCTAGAAGAGCCAGAATACGTGACCGAGCATTCCGCTGCTTAGGCATTATTCGCTACTCGAATATGCCGGTTCGTGACCTCTACGGTAGGATAGGTCGTGTAACCCCTATGCGCAGTCGAGTCCTTGTATGGTTCATATGAAACCATCTAGTGTTTGCTTTTGTTGTGTTCGGATGTATGTCGTATTCTTCCTTCGGGAATATGTAAACGACTGCATCACCCGTTTGGATTTTAATGAATGTGTTTTGGCCTTTCGGCCCTTGCATGATTTGATTAGTGTCACAACCACCCCCTTACTAGGCACTCATCTGTATTGCTTTCCCTCTTCCAAGTCATGAGACCTTTTATCGCTCCAACAGGATGCCTGTTGTAACTCGTACTAGTACCTCTACCCAGTAGCCTGAAGCCGGAGCATCCGCTCAATCAGAGGCAGGCCACGACCAAACTAACGACCAAGCTCCACCACCACCACCTCCTCCGAACATGGACATGGCTCAGCTTCTCCAAGCTTTCCGAGAGGAACGCCAAGCCAACACCGCAGCCCTTCAGTTGATTGCTCAAGCTGTCACCAACAACCGCCAGCCGACGGGGAATGGCAATGGACGTTCCATGTTGGCAGAGTTCAAGAAGCATGCACCGCCAACTTTCATCGAGACTCCTGAACCCCTGGATGCAGACGACTGGGTCCGCACCATTGAGGACTTGCTGGAACTAGTCGGATGCACCGAAGACCGCGAGAAGGTGGCTTATGCAGCCCACTGCCTCGGGGGGACTCTAGAGCTTGGTGGGATGGATTCAAGGTCATGCATGCTGGACAAGACATCACTTGGGATAACTTCAAGGCAGAATTCCGCAAAGCCCACATTCCTTCCGGAATCATGGCTATCAAAAAGCGTGAATTCCGAGCCCTGAAGCAAGGAAGTGGCACTGTCAAGGAGTACATGCAGAAGTTCAGTGTTCTGTCAAGGTATGCCCCTGAAGATGTCAGCACTGATGCTGCAAAAAGGGAGCGCTTCATGGAATGCCTCAATCAAACCCTCCAATACTCGCTTATCGTGTGCGACTGCCCAACCTTCCCTGACCTGGTGAACAAAGCACTCATGCTTGAAGACAAGCGGCGTGCTCTGGAAGACACTCGCAAGCGCAAGATGGTCAGCAAGGGAAGTTCCAGCAACCAGAAGCCTCGCCCGTGGCAGTCAGCCCCGATCAAGCCAACCTATCAGCAACCAAGAGCTCCTGCACCTCGCACCAACTATCAGTCTCAGCAGTATGCTAACCCAAGGCCAGCATTCAACCCCAATAACAGTGGTGGCAACAAGATCAACAATCCAAACCAAGTCACTTGCTTTGGATGTGGTCAGTCAGGACACATCTCAAGGGTGTGCCCCAACAAGAAGCCTGATGCCCCGCGCCCCAATGCGCAGAACCCAGGACAAGACTGCGGGATGCCACCAAGGAACCCAGCTCCTCGCAACCCGCCTAACCATGGGAAGAGGCATGTGAATCACGTCACTGCTGAAGAAGCCCAGGAAGACCCGGACGTCGTGCTGGGTACGTTCCATGTCAACTCAGCACCTGCAACTGTCTTGTTTGATTCTGGAGCCACGCATTCATTTGTCACTCAAAGATTTGCATTAAAAAGTGGCATGACCCCTACACCCCTGAATAACCCCATGGTGGTACAAACCCCCGGAGCAGAGATGAGAGCCAAGATAGGCTGTAAAGGAGTCAGTATTACCATTAATGGTGTTATAATGCCCAGGATGGGACTATACCTCCTACGTGTCGAGGCACGACTTAAAGGTATAAGCCCATCCTAGAATGATCTCAAGTTTGGTATCTTTGCACGACTCATGTAAAAGAGGGATTAAATTGCAAAGGAGATAGTTGGCTTACACTCGCCACTTCACACAATACATTACATAAGCATAACATCATTCAAAACATCACAACCCGACTACGGGCGAAGATCCAAAAGAAAGATACCAAAACAACATAAAGCCACAGGTCAGGATCGAATCCTAGTAGAAAGCACTACTGATCGTCGAAACCGTCACAAGCATACGGCCAAACTCTTCATCGAGCTCCCAGTGAAGAACTTGAACCAGCTCCTGCTTCATACTCGGCTGAACCTGCATCTGGTGTTGTAGTATCAGTGAGCCACGAGGACTCAGCAATCCCATAACCATGGGTAACAAGACTAGCAAAGCTTTATGGGTAGGAAGAGGCAAAGTGGTGAGGCTGCAGCAGCGACTAAGCATAATATGGTGGCTAGCTTACGAGTACCAGAATAAGATGAGAAGCTACGCAAACGGTCGCAAAAGAGGTGATCGCTAAAGATCCTAACTACATACGAGTCAAACATAACCCCACCGTGTTCTCTTCTCAAAGTGAAAAGAGACAGTCACGGTTACTCACACAGTTGTGTGTTTTACTTCGGATCATCTGTCAAGTTTTCTACAACCGGACATTAACAAATTCCAATCTGCCACATAACCGCGGGCACGGCTTTCGAAAGATCATAACCCTGCAGGGGTGTTCCAACTTAGCCCATCACAAGCTCTCACGATTAGCTGAAGTGATAAATATAATATCATCACTCCTTATCTTAGGGAAAATCCGATCAGGCTCGGCATCCCGGTAGCACAAGTCATTTCGACAATGGTAAAACAAGTCCAGCAAGACCTCCCGGTGTGTCGACACCCTGATAGTAGCCGCGCGTATCTCGTCTCAGGACACTACCGGATGGGTGAAGCTACGGGTATACCAGATACCTCGGGTTTCCCCAAGGCGGCCCCGCGGGCTCCCCGTTTGGGACCAACACCATCAGCACTGGCCCCCCCTGCTATGTAGAATTAAGAATCCTCGGGTAGCGCTAACTCCCTATGCAAATTTAATTAATTAATTAAGTTGTTATTATGAGGCAAAATAAAACCAATGTTGGGCCTTGCTGGAGGAGTTTTATTCAAAGTCGAACTGTCAAGGGGTCCCCATTTCACCCATCGTGTAAGGAACGCAAAATCAAGGAACATAATGCCGGTTTATCGGCGCCTAAGGTGGCATGAGTGGAACAAAACACCGAGCAAAAGGCCAAGCCTTCCACCCATGCCCAGTATATAGGTGTGTTAAATAATAATTATAGATATTGTGATATATCCAACAACAAGTTCCCTCCTGGAACGAACTTCATCTTCACCTGCAACTAACAACGCTATAAGAGGGACTGAGCAAGCGAGGCTGAGCAAGCGGGTAACATAGCCAAACAGTGGTTTTGCTAGGAAGGTGTCAAGGTTAGAGGTTTCATGGCAACAAGGAGAGGCTGACATAAAAGATGGGTAGCGCGACATGTAACGATAGCATCGAGACAACTAAGCATGGCAATGGTAGTAAAGGTATCCAAGGGTATGATCATCTTGCCTGGGATTCCACATGGGAGAAGAACGGATCCATGAAGAAGACGGAGCAACAGTCGAGCGAAACCTCACAACTCCGGAACGAAACCGAAGCTAACAAGAGAAGCAACCGGAAAGAAGCAAAACAACACGGTAAACACCCAAGCATAAACTTGGCATACGATGCTCATCCAAGTATGATGCATGTCCGGTTTAAATATGCATGGCATGGCAAAGAGCACAAACAAAACTACAAGTTAAGTGGAGCTCAATATGCAACGAGTTGCATATTGACGAAACACCACATATTAATTATTTAGTTGACTCTCGTTATTTACAAGACAAGATTAATTGTTTTTAACATGGCAAGAGGTGAAGCATAATAAAACTATACTAACTAGGCAATTTAAATGAGGCCGGAAAAATGACAACAACAAGTCCGGAAAATCCCCATATGCATGTTTAATAATTATAAGCAAACAACAATTAAACATTTCAATGTTGTTAACATGATGCGGATGACATGATCAAGTTTATGCAATTATTAAAAGGTTGACTTAAAAGAGATAAGAAGCATCGTCACCGTGGTGGAAGGAAAAGGGTGCCACGGCAACAATCCGAAATGATGCAACGCAACATCTCGGTACCGGTAACTCGTTGAGAGTCCGGTGCAAAAGGAAAGATGGCGTGAGCGAGTCAAACGAGATGAAAGGTGGGGCGATCCCGTTACCGGGTTCCCACGAGTCGGTGACGAGGCAACCGAGGAACATGAAAAACGGACGAAACGGCACGGAGCACACACGGGAGACATTTCATACAACCACAACAAGCAACACACGGGTCATCGGCTCAGCGGTTATACCTTCGGAACAAACTTTCACGGGGCAGTTCGAGAGCGTAGAGGAAGAAGGCGTTCACGTGTCCGATGAGGAAGAAGTCGTTCCGTAGAGGGAAGTAGTTGTTCTCGCAACTCGTAGAGGAAGTAGTGGTTCACGTCATCGTGTCGTGGTACTTGGCGAATTCCTCGTTTCCGGGCGACGGTAGTGGTACATGCCGTAGAGGGAAGTAGGTACACGGGCGACGGTAGACGTTCACGTTTCGTAGTGGTACTTGGTGCATCTCCGAGACGGTAATTGTTCACGAGGTCATTTTGTAGATGTTCACGGAGCTCGTTTTCCCGTAGATGTACGGGTCCAACATTAGATAAGCTTGCTGTTACAAGGTTACTTAAGATAACAAAAACAGTAACAAAACAAACACAACAAAGGGAAAAACTGCGGGCGACGACGATCTGTAAAAAAAAGACGGGGCCTTTGTCCGGAGCTGCTCATGGCCGAGGCCTTGGCGATGGAGGGAGCCTGGACGAGAAGGGCGCAGCGCTGCGGGACGACGGAGCTCCTGGCGCGAACCGGCGCTGGCGAGGAGGAGTTGGGGCGCACGGGAGGACGAGGTGGAAGCCGGCGTCCACGGCGCGGAGCTGATGCGGAGGAGGGAGCCCGCTGGACGGAGGACGGGGGACGAGGCCTCCGGCCTTGGCGACGGGGTGCTGCGGGAGATCGGGGCGAGGGGAGCGAAGCCTGAGGGAGGCCACGCGCGGGGCTCCAGAGGAGAGGGGCGCGCTGGCTTCGCATCGCTAGAGGAGGGCCGACGAGGGCGCTCTGGAGGGAGACTAGGCAGGGGCGGCGCCCTGCCTTGGCGACGGGAGGATGCACCTTGGAGCGCGGAGGAGAAGGCCTACGGCCGGTGGCGCTCGTGGCCGAGGCGGGCGCTACCTGTCGCAGGAGATGGCGCGTCGAACTGGAGACGAAGGAGAGGAGCGAGAGATTCGGCCGAGGCAGGCGAGCGCTTCGGGGGGGACGATGGGGTTCGACGAGATGGGGACTGGTGCGGGACGAGGGGAAAGCGGGACCGAGGCCTCTGGCGGCGCGGGGAGGAAAAGAACGAGGGAGGAGAGCGATCGGGCTGAGGGAACGCCTCGATCGACCCTGGCGGCGCAGGGAACTGCGAGAGAGGGACGAGGGACGAGGTGCAGGTCGCTAGGGTTCGGTGGTGGCCGGGCCGGTGGGCCCGAGGAGGTGTTGGGCCAGATGGGCCAGGAGGGAGGTTTGGGCCAGGGAGGCCTAGGGGAGGAGAGAAGGGCGGCTGGGCCAGCTGGCTCTCTCTTTTATTAAAACTGCTGCTGTTCTTTTACCTTTTATTTCTTTAGCAGAAATAAAAAGAGAAAAAAAATATGCGGAGGGGTTAGGGCAACAATTAGCACAAGGAACTATTTTTCTCGGGCATCATAAAAAGAGCACGGTCCGAGAAAAATAAGAAAGGCATGATCGGAAAAAATAATTCAAACATATTTGAATTTACTTCAAATAGTTTTGAACTAAGACTTGATTATAGAAGTGTCCAAAAATGTTCAAATTTTCGGAGGAACCTCGAAACAACGGAAAAGAATTATAGGGAGGGTTTTTGAAGGAGAAACTCGAAGTAGGAAAAGCATGGGGAAAATTATGCACGTGTGTTACGGTGATCCCAACCAATTGGAATATTTTAAATATAGCTCCCTAAATATTGAGAGGCTTTTATATGTTTTAAAGAGAAGACATTCTTCCCTCGATTTAAATGGACCGAAGGTCCACACAATTTATTTAAGTTGAGATGCAAAAATAAACATGACATGATGGCATGATGACATGATGCAATGCAAAATAAATAACACAAGCACAAAAGAACACACGGGCAACCCGGAACATCTGGAACTTCGGGAATCTTCTGGAATCTTCTGGGACGTCGGTCTTCGGGCGTCACAGGTGTAGACTTCCTAGCAGACCTTATCATCCTAAGATCGCAAGGCTTGGATGTAATCTTAGGGATGGATTGGCTTAGTAAGCACCAAGGCTTATTAGACTGTGCCAATCGGACTGTCACTGTGACCAATGACCAAGGAGTCGAAGTTAAGTTTGCTCCCAACTCCTCTTCCGCTCAAGCCGTTCAAGTCAACTGTCTGTCTGAAGTTGGGCTAGAGCAAGTACCGGTGGTATGCGAGTATCCTGATGTCTTTCCGGATGAACTACCGGGAATGCCCCCTGACCGTGACATTGAGTTCATCATCGAGCTCGTGCCCGGGGCAGGACCCATCTATAAGAAGCCTTATAGAATGGGGACGGAAGAATTAGCCGAGTTGAAGAAGCAACTGGAAGAGCAGTTGAGGAAGGGATTTATCCGCCCAAGTGCCTCCCCTTGGGGATCACCTGTTTTGTTTGTGGCAAAGAGGGACGGTACCATCCGCTTATGCATTGACTATCGCTCCCTCAATGAAGTTACAATCAAGAACAAATATCCACTTCCCAAGATTGAAGATCTGTTTGATCAGCTCAGCGGAGCCAAGGTGTTCTCCAAGATCGACCTCAGATCTGGGTACTGCCAGCTGAAGATCAGACCCCAAGATATTCCAAAGACGGCATTTGTAACCCGATATGGCCTGTACGAGTGCACGGTCATGTCCTTTGGGTTAACCAATGCCCCAACTTACTTTATGTATCTCATGAATAAAGTCTTCATGGAATATTTGGACAAGTTTGTTGTTGTATTCATCGATGACATTCTTGTCTTCTCGAAGACGGAGGAAGAGCACGAGCAACATTTGAGGATGGTCCTAGACAAGCTTCGGGAGCACCAACTATACGCCAAATTCAGCAAGTGTGAGTTCTGGCTGCATAAAGTTGGATTCTTAGGTCATGTCTTGACCAAAGAAGGATTGTCAGTTGATCCCGCGAAGATCGAAGCTGTGACCCAATGGCAATCTTCAACGACCGTCAAGGAAGTCAGAAGCTTCCTCGGACTTGCGGGCTATTACCGCAAATTCGTGGAAGGATTCTCTAGCATTGCCCGGCCGATGACTCAGCTCCTCAAGAAGGACAAGAAGTTTGTATGGACGCTAAAATGCAAAGAGAGCTTCCAAGAGCTCAAAAAGAGGTTGACCACCGCCCCAGTTCTGGCAACACCTGATATTCACAAGGAGTTCGTGATATATTGTGATGCCTCTCGAACCGGATTGGGAAGCGTTCTGATGCAAGAAGGCCGAGTCATAGCTTACCTCTCCAGGCAGCTATGACCTCATGAAGAGAACTACGCTACTCACGATCTTGAGTTAGCAGCAGTGGTTCATGCCTTGAAGACATGGTGGCATTACCTCCTAGGGAAACGATGTGAGATATACACATACCACAAAAGTCTGAAGTACATTTTCACCCAAAAGGAATTGAACATGAGGCAGCTAAGATGGTTGGAACTCATCAAAGACTATGACCTCAGTGTTCAATATCACCCCGGGAAGGCTAACGTGGTGGCCGATGCCTTAAGCAGGAAGGCTTGCTCCTTGAATGCCATTATTCAAAAGAGGCAGCCAGCCCTGTTTAAGGAACTCGAACAATTTAGTCTGGAATTGGTCACCCCTGGATTTCTGGATCATTTGGAAGTCAAACCGACCCTGATGGATGAAGTCAAGAAGGCGCAAGGTGGGCACACAAGCATTGATGGCATCAAGAAGAAGATGAAGCTAGGCCAGGCCCCAGGATTCTCCGAGGACGAGCACGGGATTGTTTAGTAAAAAGGCCGCATCTGCGTACCAAACAAGATGGAGCTGAAGAACCTGATCCTGCAAGAAGCCCACGACACTTCGTATTCCATCCACCCTGGAAAAACCAAGATGTACCAAGACTTGAAGGAAAGATTCTGGTGGCACGGGATGAAAAGAGAGATTGCAACCTATGTTGCAAAGTGTGATGTGTGCCAAAGGGTCAAGGCTGAGTATCAGCGACCCACTGGATTGCTCCAACCACTCAAGGTTCCCGAGTGGAAGTGGGATAAAGTCGGAATGGACTTCATCACTGGATTACCAAGGTCGAATAGAGGACATGACTCCATCTGGGTCATAGTCGACCATTTGACCAAGGTGGCCCATTTCATTCCTGTCAATACCACTTATGATGGCAACCGGCTGGCAGCTCTCTACATCGACAGAATCGTAAGCCTTCACGGTGTTCCCAAGGAGATTGTGTCAGATCAAGGAACCCAGTTCACCTCTAGGTTCTGTAGGAAGTTCCAAGAAGCCTTGGGAACCAAGTTATCTTTCAGCACGGCTTTCCACACACAGACCGGAGGTCAGACAGAACGAGTAAATCAAATTCTCGAAGACATGCTCCGAGCCTGTGTCTTGGCATATGGAGCCAAGTGGGAAGATTGCCTCCATTTTGCCGAGTTCTCCTATAACAACAGCTATCAGTCGAGCCTTCAGATGGCACCATTTGAGGTGTTGTACGGACGCAGGTGTCGCACACCCCTCAACTTGTCAGAGACTGGAGAAGGGCTAGTCTTTGGACCGGATATTCTCCGCGAAGCAGAAGAGCAAGTCCAACTAGTCAGAGAGCGTTTGAAGGCAGCCAAGTCAAGGCAGAAGAGCTATGCTGACACTCACCGCCGGGACATGAGCTTCCATGTCGGGGACCATGTGTACCTGCGGGTAACTCCTCTAAAGGGAACCAAGCGTTTCCACGTCAAGGGGAAGCTCGCACCAAGGTTCATTGGACCCTTTGAGATCACTGCACGACGAGGAGAAGTGGCTTACCAGTTGGAACTACCACCTGAGCTATCCGATGTGCACAATGTATTCCACGTGTCACAACTCCGGAAATGTCTCCAAGTTCCGAACAAGCCTGATCTCTACAAGGATGATGATCACCAAGCCATTGATCTCTAGCCTGATTTGACCTACCGTGAGAAGCCCATTCGCATTCTGGACAAAGCAGTACGACGGACGCAAATCCGCACCATCAAGTACTTCAAAGTCCAGTGGAGCAACCACACGGAAGCAGAAGCAACCTGGGAACGTGAAGACTATCTTAGATCCGAGTATCCCGATCTCTTTTAAGACCTAGTTTAGGAATCTCGGGGACGAGATTCTTGTAAGGGGGGTAGGTCTGTCACACCCTGCATTTTCTAACAAGTCTTTTGCATCAATGAAGCATGAAAATTTGGACCAGCAATTTTTTTGGCATCATTTGGCTTTTATTTGGAATTGAGTTTTTCTTCATATGTTCTTCATGTGCTCATTAAAGTCAACTATTACCTCTTGAGGAATTCATCTCCATACCCAAAACTTCTGCCCAATGATCATACCAAGTGAATATAGCAGTATAGTATTTTCTTATAAAATTAATTTGGCCAAATTGTATTTTCAAAATTTAGTATTCCAAAAACCCCTGAATTGAGGTTTGCACTGCAAGTGCTTGATTTAGGGTGAGAAAATTATTTCAAAAAGTATATTTGAGACCTAGTAGTCATAGGACTCCCAGAAACCACAAAAGTATAATTTTAAAAGTTAATTTCCTATTTTATTTAAAAGCTTTTTCTTAAGGCCAGAAATGGTCTTTAATAGGGGAAAATTATTTAATTATTTCAAAAATATTTGCCAAAATTCGGGGAGACTCATAGGACATATATTGTCCATATATAAGAGTTTCAACACTTGGTCATGTTCAAAATAATGGGCTAATCCCTCAGAAACCCTTTCTGGATATTTCAAGCTTTTGAAATATTTACAAAGGAAATATTCTCTAAAAATTCCAGGGAAATTCTATCATGTCATATATGACATATTTGATGATCTTGCCAAGCCCCATGCCTTGGGAAGCAAGATAACATCCTCAAAACCCTTCAAAACCATTCTGTCCATATCTAAAGTCTGAGCAACTTTACATTGCCAAACTTATCCAAATGCTCTCAAACTTGGTGCACATGCTAGAAAGGCCTAATAAGGCATCTAGACCAAATGACACAAGCTTTGGAGTAGGGTAACTTGATCAGAATACCCCAAAACCATTTCTGTTCAAATTCAAATTTGAACAACTTTACATTACCAACTTTTTACCTGGAGCTTCAAACTTTGTGGGCATGATCATAACCCCAAATGATGACACTACACCAAGTGGTGCATCAAGGGGACATGATTAGCTTGACTTAAACATGATGAAGCCATTTCTGTTGATTTCAAGGGTTCACCAAAGTTACATTGGCTAGTTTCTTCAAATGAGCCCAAATTTGGTGAAACACCCTATTTCCATATGGCATTCAATCCTGTTAAGTGTCATGGCTAATGGACATCATTTGCTTGCCCAAAACGTGATCAAACACCTTCTGCTATTTTACCAAAACCATCATCTTGACCTCTTTTACTATTTACTTTTGCTTCAACTTTCTACCACAGCTTCACCTAGTTACATTCTATCTCCAGTAACTTCCCCCTGTCCACAGCTCAATGATTGAGGGGTGAAAACCCTAAGTTACCTTGCTGGACAGCCAAATTCTACCCATCTACCAGCTTCACTCCTCCCTCACTGATCACCCAGAGCATCCAAGGCCACAACGGTTTATTTACTTCGTGCTGGACCCCCCAGACATGGCGGACGCGACCAGTGAGCCAACGGCATGCCATGGCATGCAATTAGCACACTCCAGAGCGCGCTACAGTGCGCACCCGCACTGTAGCCTCGCCCAATCCCTCGCCTCCGACCACCTCGTGCTCCCCCCTCGCGCCAACCGATGCACCTCGGCGTCCGCAACGCCCCCCGGCGCTGTCCCCTTCCTCCTTCTCCCTGCAGTGGCCGCCCTCGCACGCGCGCCGGCCGCCCGCAAGCTCCAACCTCTGGCCTCACACGCGCGAGCCCTTTGGAGCATTCCCTGCTCCTCCTCTTCCCTCTACTAGGCGTAGACCTCATCCACGAACGTCCCCGACTCGAACACAAGCGCCTGCACGGCCTCTGGCCTCGCCCGTAACCTCGCCGACGCACGAGTCCACGGTGGACCGGGGCCTGGCTATATAAGCATGCCCCGGGCCTCTCCAACAGCACCCATCTCCTCCCCATACCCCCAAAAGCTCACCAGCACCACCCACTCGCCCTCAGAAAGCCTCTGTGCTCGGGATCGACCGGAGCTCCGCCGCCTCGGGCGACCGGAGAACTCGCGGTACAGCCTCCCTCCACCCCAGCTCTTGCTCGATCTGGAGCCACCGGACCTCACTGGCCTATTCCCCTCCTTCTCCCACTCCTATTGCAGCCCAGAGCGAGCCATCCAGGATCTTCCCGACGCTCCTCCGCCACGTGTCCTCGCCGCCGACGAACCAGGCCCCTCCGGTGAGCCGCACCACCACCACTGGAACGGTGACTCTTCGCTGGGTCCATTCCTGCCCGTAGCTTGCCTCGCCGTGCACCCTATCACCGCCGGTGAGCTCGCCGTCTCTCTGGCCGCAAGGTTGAAGATGACAGGCGGGCCCCGCCTGTCATCCTCACCTCTCTCTCGCTCCCCTCTCTGTCACTGACCGCCGGGCCCCGCCCGTCAAGTTTAAAAACCTGGCGCGCGCTGGCGCCCGTGCGGTGGGCTATTCGCCCTGGGCCGTTGCACTGTGGCCGTTCTGGCCCAGTGGCACAGGGCCTTTTTCTCTTTTTCTTTTCTGTGAAATTTCAAATAATTTCACAGAATTAAATAATTGTCCAAATGAATTAATTCCATTTCCTAAAAACTTGTAAAAATCCAACCTATTTAATGATGTCACTTCCACACATATCCATGGACCTTTTCTGTTCTGTTCAAATTTAAATTCATATTTGAACATTAAAACTTCTGTTCAAATATTCATGGACCCCATTCTGCCACTCCAAAACTCAAACTAAGAATTTTTGCCATCTTAGTTTTCCCTCTAGTATTTAACAAAAATAGGTTGACATTTTTCTGAGCACTTTGATTTTTCTGTTTTTATTGTGGTCTTATTTTCCCGTTGTTATTTTGCGACGATTAGATACCGTATTTGACGAGGTTGCTGAAGAAGAAGGTGGGGAAGGTTTTGAATACTTTGAAGACCAAGCCAATCCAGGCAAGCAGCCCTTTTGACCATGATACACTTGTGTTCTTTGGAACCCGTTGTTTCCGAATGCATGATGATATGAGTTACGGTGGTAACCTAGTTTAAAACCACCATATGATGCATGCTTTACTCTTGATCTTGCTATGTGCTAGATGCAATGCAAATGGTTAGTAGTGATGCTTAGTGATGCATGTGTGCCATGAAACCTTCGTGGTTGCATTCTTTTCATAAACCCCATCGGGTGCCCCTAATGCCCGAGGGTGATATTGAGTTAGGTCATCACTTGAGGAAGAAGTGATGTGCCGGTAAAGATCGTGTGCATGGGTGAAATGATGGATTAGATTTATGTGTGACTACCCTCCCAACCAAATATGTGCAACCACTCTACCCCTTATGGGACGGGGCGTTATTGATTACTTAGGCCGATACTAGCATGTTGCCCGCATTACTAGTGACGGGAAGACTTGAGGTCTTTCCCGGTACGGGGTCGTGCTTGGATAGACGACCATGACTATTTTCACAGGGCACCGGACACACCGTTGGTCCCTTCGTGTACGCGTGACATTGAAATTAGGGCAAGTCCCATTGATCTATTGTTTGTACTCGAAGGCCGTGTACCAACGAGTGGACTCTATGTTAGTGTCGTCTAAGGAAAGATAATGACCGGGTGCTTCCCCTAAGTACTTGAGGTACTGCGGGATCTTGGGTGACACGAAAGCTTCCCGAATCATGTGGGTAAAGTGTGCAACCTCTGCAGAGTGTAAAACTATTCGAATAGCCGTGTCCACGGTCATGGACAGTTGGGTGGTGCTACTTAAACTATGTCCAGAATTTTACTATATCGGTGAAAGTACGTGTGTGTGATGAGTCAAGGTGGTGACTTGACTCGATGAGCTAAATCCTATTCATGTTGATATCGGTAACCTGTTCTCGAGGTTACGTGAAGTCATTGATGCATATACTTGATGGTAAAATATTTATTCTAGCTCGTTGCTAGATTGCTCATTGTTGTTCAATTGCATTGTTACTTGAACCAAATCATGGGTTGCTTGCGAGTACATTCAAAGTACTCATTGGCTTGCCACTGGTTATTTAATTGGCCAGGCATGGAGGAACAGGAATATGAAGAAGAGTTCTATGGAGACGAACATGCGAACTAGGAAGCTATCCCAGTCAGAATGCCTGTAGGGTTAAGGCAGATGGCATGGGTTCTACTTATCGTCGAAGACTTCCATTATTCGAGTTATTTGCTATTCAGCCCTTGAGGCTTTATCTATGTAAGACTTGGCCATAATGGCCATAATTTGTGTAAGACGGTATGTATAGATGTAAGACTCTTGTTATTCAGCTTCTGTGTGTTCAGTGAGCATTTATCTCTGGGATCACTGTACACGTGCATTTGGTGATCTCGACTCTTAAGTCGGGGTCCCCACAAGAATTGAGGTCTAAGGGAAAATCACTTCCCATATGCACATGAGACAAACACAATCATATCACACCAATCAATTTCAGGCAAGATCTTACAAATCTAACTATCGTTACAAAGAGTGCTCTAAATACTACTGTGTGGGGGTAACTACTAGTCATAGGGTGGTCATCTAAAAATTATTGATCGGCGGAAGATTCCATGATGTCTGCTCCAGCTTCATCTTCATAGTCTTCGTCTTCACTATCATCGGGTTCTGAATCCGTGTTGTCGATGATAATGTAATCTTCAGGACAAATCTCCTTGGGTTCTTCTTCCTCTTCTTCACCTCCTGGTGCTGGATCTCCCATGAATACTCCTAGCTTCCTTGTTAAATCATCATTCTTATCTACTAGTATCAACATCTCCTCCTTGTATCCGTCACGAGTAGACTTAAGTTCTTCTTCTAGCTCCAAATTCCTGTTTAGTGCCTTCTTCAATTCTATCATCCCAGCGCACATCTGGTGCTCCTGTCGTCCAATGCTGGTTCAACTCCTGGATGAACGCTGCAATGGACCTATCCTTCCGGGTGCTGATCATATCCCAACGCTCATCTCGGTGTCCACAAATCTGGTAGATGGTGTCCTTCAGCTCCTGCTTGTAGACTTCTCGGATCCCTCCCATCGTGATGTGGGCGGCCATGCTCTTGCCTAGGCTCCAGGTTGGTGCATCAAAAGAAAACTCTATTGGCTCAGTGGAGGGTGCGAAGGTTCTTTCGGGAATTTGAACTTGTATGCTCCATCGCTCCTCTTCTGGTAAAGTGGTGGTGTAGGTTCCGGTAAAGCTTGGTATTCCTATGTTCAGGTACCTAGTGACTTCCTTCAAGTGTCGTCCAAATGGTGTGTCTTCATCCGGTTGAGTGAACTTGTTCCTTGGGTTCACCATCCTAAAGAAGTAGAAAATGGAGAGAAGTCAGAAACGAGTAGAGAAGAGTGATCTAGGGCCTGTCTTAGTGGTCGTGTCCTACAATCAGCGTGTGCTCTGATACCATCTTGTAGCGACCACGATCCGATTGGACCGAAGTCTCTGTGTTTCAGTGTCATCCCTGGATCGGTAATGCTGACACACACAGTACTTGAAGGATTTATAACAGAGTGGCAATCACACACTTATTACATCGAATGTCTCCAAAGAGAACTTATTACAAAAGTCTATGGCTTAAGGCCATCTAACAAAATAACAGCGGAAGGCTTGGAAGATAAGTGAGTCCATCAACTCCAACGGCATAGCTGAGTGCATGACAAATGACCTAGATCGTCTTATTCCTCGTCTGAAAAGTCCGCAACTTAATATGTTGCAGCCCGAAAACGGGTCAGCACATGGAATATGCTGGCAAGATAACACAAAAGATGCAAGTAACAGGATAAAGGCTATACTATATGCATATTTGGCTGGTGGAGGTTGTAAGGTTAAAGTTTTTGCGTAAAGCCAGTTTTTCCCTACAACAAAGGAATAAATTTTATTTTTAACTATCATGGTAGTTGAAACATCATTGAGAAGGTACCTCCAACTCAATCCCAAATTAAAAGTATCATTAACCCAACAAACTAATTTATAGAGTGATGAGATCAACCAATAATTCAAGTACCAGATACTCAAGATGTCCATAACCAGGGACACGGCTAATCATGATCAGTTTGTATACTATGTAGAGGTTTGTGCACTTTTCCCACAAAACTCGATCGCCTCCGTTTGGTTTCTCGCACTGCATGGTGTTTGAGAAACGGATGACCGAGACACAGTCTTTCCGAAGAGGTCCCCTTAACCAGATAGATAGGCCGGTACACCTACAATCCCTCTACATCTGCCAGCTCATCATGGAAAGGTTTCCCACAACTTACTCAACTATGCCAGAGTCCATAATGGAATTGTGGCTCCACACAGAAGTTTCTAGCATGAATAGTTTTATGATCCCTTTGAGCCTGGGTGGCATTCCATAGGAAAAATCACACGGAACCCCGGGATTTCCTAGGACAACACTGGATTCCCCATGTGTCCTGCAACCAATCCACCCAGATGTGTATTCAAGTAGCGACCTTAAGTTGAATCCTTAATTAACAACTCACATCTGTCATGGATTTCACTCAAACCCAACCCACGTCTACGAGCATAGCAAAGCAACCTAAGCAAACATAGAAGTAACTCCCAAGGGTTTGAAAATAATGCAGGTAATAGGTTCTACCTCAAACTACTTCCCAGTCCCACAATTTAAGAGATCCTACTCATGCAATGTGTGAGGGTTTGATCTAATGTATAAAAACTTGGTAATAAAAGGGTATGATCAAAGTGTTACTTGCTTTGCTGACGATTCGCAAAACCTAGAGACTCGTAGTAGCACGCTTCACAATCCGGGTATTCTATCGCAAGCAAACAATAGCATACTGATGGGCCTCTAACCCCTCGTTGGTTACCCCAAGTGGAAGGTGAAAGATGCAGTGTTGTGGAAGTTTTTTCCCTTAGCAAAGATGCCAAGGATCGAATCCCCAGAGACTCCTAGGTTCAACAAGTAGGTGTCAACTGCTAACGGCGCGGATTAGCAATCAACGTGGACCTGCACACAGATACAAATAACTTTGCTCCCAACGAGTACAGAGAGGTTGTCAATCCCTCCGGCCTTGTAGTTCACAAAGGATTAAACGCAAATGATAGTAGTGATAGATAATGTTTGCAATAGTAAGTAAAAGCGATAAGTAAATAGCGGATGTGATCAATGATGGTAATATGGACCGGAGTCTCATGATGTTCACTAGTGATGTCTCTCTCCCAAAAGACGATAAAACAGCTATGTGAGGTAAACGAATTACAGCTGGGCAATTGACAGGACCACGAACGCAAACCAATGCTGATTACATTGCAAGAAAGGTTGAGGTTCAAAGCATGGGCGGTACGCCAAAGTAAGTAGACCGAAATCCATCAATATCTACTACTAATCATCCACCTTGAGATATCTATCCAGAACATCTCGCTGGTATTAAGTTGCGAGTCCCACCCATAGTGTAAACTCAATGCAACAGACAACTGCATTAAAAGAACTTTGCGTAAAGTAAACAATCCTTGCACCCGCGGGCACAAGCACCGTTGTTTTCCCCCTTGTGGCAACAGCACATCCCCTAGACTCATGTTTCTGTCACTCAAGCCAGTCATCGAGGGGCATGAACCCACAATCGAGCATAATGTTCCCTCTTGGAGT
The DNA here is from genome assembly GCA_902687465.1 of Secale cereale. Taxonomy (NCBI): domain Eukaryota; kingdom Viridiplantae; phylum Streptophyta; class Magnoliopsida; order Poales; family Poaceae; genus Secale; species Secale cereale. Next base: position 484,744,944 of record LR738714.1, read on the forward strand.
CACTACGTATTACTTGGCCAAAGCAATAAATAACAACGGAGAACATGCAAGAATTACTTAGGAACATAAATATAAAAGAGGTAGATCAAATATATTACTCAAGATCAATCTGAACATAATCTCATAATCCATCGGATCCCAGCAAACTCATCATAGCAACAGCATAAGGATTACATGTGTGCCTCGATCATGTAGGGCAGCTCACGAGGACTAATTAGTGAAGCACAAGAATGGGAGGAGAACATCACATAGCTACTGGTGATGGACTCATGGTCCAAGGGAAACTACTCACAACTCATCCGGGAGGCGTCCATGGTGGTGGAGAAGCTCCCGATGGTGATCCTCCCCTCCGGCAGGGTGCCGGGAAGAGTTCTACTGGTGCTCCCGATCTTGGAAGCGGCGGCGGCGGAACAGAGATGAGATCGCGAAAAAGAGTTCCCGTCCCGAGGGTTTCGAAGGACGCTCTAAATATATGCCGAAGGGGGGCACCAGACGGGGCTTGGGGGGCCCAGGCGCCCCCCCGACGCGGCCCAGGGGGGGGCGCCGCCAGGGCGCCTAGAGCCCTGGTGGCCCCCCTCGGCTGTCCTTCGGGCGCAAGGTAGGTTCTGGAACTCTGATTTTTTATATAATTTTTCTGGATTTTTCCTGGCAGTTCTCGTAACGTGAAAAGCTGAAATACAAAAACAGCCAAAAACAGAAACTGGCACCGGGGTGCACTGGATTAGTAGGTTAGTCCAAATATGATCAAAAGTGTATGGAAGTGTATGAATATCATAGCAATATCACCCAAAAGTGGCATGGAGCAAGCAGAAATTATAGATACGTTTTGGACGTATCAACATCCCCAAGCTTAATTCCTGCTCGTCCTCGAGTAGGTAAATGATAACGAGAATAATTTCTATGGTGACATGCTATTAACCATATAGGACTTATTCACAGTCATATGACAAAAGCTTATTGAGACAATGATTCTATAGTAATTAAGTTGCCTCATGAGAAAATCACAAATGACTGAAAGTTTTACAACATGAAACTGAAACATCAAAAAGATTTGCAATGAACATGATGTGCAAATATGATAAAGTGATATCTAGCTTGCCCCCTTTAGTGATGCAAAACATAAATGCAGGGGCACCTTCAAGGTTTAAGTGATGACTAGATACAATGATTTCAAAATAAACGATATCACAGTCATGCAAAAGACAATGCTACTTTGGGACAATGCACATTACACTCAGAATGACAATCATGCTCTCAGTAGTTGGTGCTTTTAAATGAAGGTGGAGACTCAACATAAAAGTAAAAGAATGGTTATGTGCTTAGAGCTTTTTTTTTTGAAAACATAGAATCAATTTTGTCAATGGTAGTAGTACTTCATATGTGTCATGCATAAGACATCCTATAAGTTGCAAGCCTCATGCATCGAATACCAATAGTGCTCGCACCTTGTCCTAATTAGCTCGGATTTTCATGGGTTATCATTGCATTACATAAGTTTCAACCAAGTGTCACAAAGGGGTACCTCTATGCCACCTGTACAAAGGTCCAAGGAGATAAATCGCATTTGATTTCTCGTTTTTTATAGATATCAACTTGAGGACATCCATACCGGGACAACATAGAAAATAGATGATGGACTCCTCTTTAATGCATAAGCATATTCTCATAAGAGATTGAGGATTAATGTCCAAGCTAAAACTTCCACCATGATACATGGCTTTGGTTGGCGGCCCAATGTTCTTCTCTAACAATATGCATACTCATTCAACCCATGGCAAATCACCCTTACTTCAGACAAGACAAACATGCATAGCAACTCACATGATATTCAACAAAAGTGTGACAGTTGATGGCGTCCCCAGAAACATGGTTACCGCTCAGCAAGCAACTTATAAGAAATAAGATACATAGGCAACATATTCTTTACCACAATAGTTTTTAAGCTACTTTCCCATGAGCTATGTATTGCAAAGTTAGTCTGCTTAGTACAGGTGGAGGTTAGCAAAAGACTGGGAGCGACCAACTAAGAGGGCAATGACGGTCATAATCATGCAGAGCGACAAAGCAATATTGAATCAGGCATGGTAGTTATATCGCTACTCAGAAATAAAAGATCATCAAGGCTTGACAGACTTTCTTTACAGTCTTAAATATGCGTGAGCATACGCCAAGTCAATCAAAATAAATTCTCGAAGGAAGATATTACTAAACCATACCACATCATCGGCAAACGAATCAAGTTGGTACTCCAATAACACATTGGGAATCCCCCAGCTATTTGAGACTAACCATAAGAAACCTGAACTACTAAGCACCATTATGCACGTAGCATATTTATCATAGACATATTAACCAATGCAACGGAAGCAAACTCTCTTAATAAGATAAGCATGATAATTAAAGAGAGTTCAAGCAACCAACTAAACAAAAGCTCTTTGAAAAGATAAGCATGAATACTAAGAGCAGAGCATGATAGTAGCTATTAAAAGACAAAGAACACACACAACAAAGATAGACATGAAAATTCTATGTTATGTTCTAGGTAGAAGTGGAGCGTGTTTCTCTCCCACATAAAGAAAGCTGAGTTCCGACTCGTTATGAAAAACTAAAAAGAAAACTAAAAGCAAGACGCTCCAAGCATAGCACATAACACATGAAGTGATAAAAATAACTGATAATGTTGATGTAGAAGGGGATGCACGGGGGCATCCCCAAGCTTAGACGCTTGAGTCTCCTTGAATATTTCTTGGGGGTGCACGGGGGCATCCCCAAGCTTGAGTGCTTGACACTCCTGAATCTTTTTATCATCTTCCCTCGCACACTTGAAAACTCCCTTCATACATAACTCATCATAATCTGATTAGCGAGGTTAGTACCCTTAATAAAATAATTATACCTTGCTGGAAATAAAGATATTCTTGAAGTTCTACTGTTTCTCAAGATTGCCAAAAGGTTTTTGCAAAGAAAAAGCAAGCTCTTGGTTTGCAAAATGAAGGAAAGGCAAAACATGACAGAATCTGTGAAAAACAGAACAGCAGGTAGTAATTGATTTGTTCGGGGCACTTCTGCAACTCAAATCAAAAAACTCAGAACAGACGCACGAAAGAAAATTATATAGAGAACACTGTCGAAAAAATTCAAACAAAAAAGATGATCTGGTGATTTTTTACGAATTTTTATATCCAAAGACATAATCTGTTTCCTGGACAGCACCTCACAACTTTTGAACTTTCTAGCAATCAGAGGCTATACTTGGCACAAATATGAAAAGCAAAGATACAATGATGATGCTACAGCAGTAAACAACATCAAGACACAACAAAAGCAAAATATAAAAATTTATTCATGTGGGCTGCCTCCCAAAAGCGCTTTCTTTTATGCCTTTAAGCTAGGCATAATGCAAAAAGGAATCAATAACCATCATAATAATCGGAGTTATAAATTGAGTCATATGGTTCCTCAACAAGTTCACTCTTGTTCCTTCTAGGAAAGGGGTACACACCTTTTGCCTTACCGCGTAAGCGGATTTGTCCCTTACCTATATCGATGAAGCCTTTTACCGCTCGGAGGAAGTCCCTTCCAAGCACTATATTTCCTTGGTTTGGCTCCATGATGAAGAAATCAACCATTGCAATCCCTTTAAGGAATTTAACTGGCACATCTTTTATTCTTCCCTGGATTTCAGAAATATCTCCATTAGTGTGTTCATGATAAGATGGCAATCTATCCATGTTAAATTTTAAAGAATCATGAACAATTTTTGGCATAGTAGAAACCATAGATCCAATATCACAATAAGCAAGGAAGTCTTGATTAGAGATACTAATCCTAACAAGAGGCTCCCAGTCATTATCTATTTCCAAAATATCTCTCTTATTGGGTTTGGGTTTCTCTACCTTTATTAAGTCTAGAGCATCCATTATCTTTTCAATAGTCACAAGTCTATCTATGATAGTATCAAGATTATGATCATAAACAAAGTAACTAGATAGACCATGTATAATTTCAAGAGCTCTAGCTTCATCACACTCTAGGAAATCTCCCTCGGCTATAATGTCAAGAGAGTGTTTACACCATTTAAAAAGACCATGGTAAAAATTCCTAAGCACAATTTTTATAGGTATCCAAGGCATAATTCTCCTATGTGCATCAGAAATTCTGTCCCATGCCTTCTTCATATTTTCTCCATCCCTTTGATGGAAATCTAGAACTTCTGATTTCCTCAAAGCACCATATCCTAACATGTTTAGCTAAACAGATAGGACTACTAACAGGAAGGCAAAATGATTTTTTTTTGTTGTAATTTTTGATAAAGGATACTAAAGCAAAAACTGAAAGGTAAACTAACAAGACTAAAAAGCAAAGGTAAAAGATAGCGTGCAACTCCCCTATCCTGAAGAGTGGAGTCCCCGGCAACGGCGCCAGAAAATACTCCTTGATGGGCCTCTAACCCCTCGTTGGTTACCCCAAGTGGAAGGTGAAAGATGCAGTGTTGTGGAAGTTTTTTCCCTTAGCAAAGATGCCAAGGATCGAATCCCCAGAGACTCCTATGTTCAACAAGTAGGTGTCAACTGCTAACGGCGCGGATTAGCAATCAACGTGGACCTGCACACAGATACAAATAACTTTGCTCCCAACGAGTACAGAGAGGTTGTCAATCCCTCCGGCCTTGTAGTTCACAAAGGATTAAACGCAAATGATAGTTGTCACACCCTGATTTTCTTGTCACATTGCTTAAGCTTATTTTCATGTTAAAAATGTGGATTTACAAAAAACTTTTGAGTGTTTTTGACTTTGCTTGATTTGACTTTTGTCTGCTGTGTGCTAGTGCTCTAAAAATCAAATAATTCCTCCAACTTTTATACTTCATCTCCTTGACCCAAAACCTTTTCCCAATGATCATGCCATGTGTATAGACCAGTATAGAATTTTCTTATAAAAATATTTTGGCCAAATGGTATTTTCTAAAATTAGTTTTCCAAGAACCCCTGAATTGAGGCTTGCACTGCAAGTACCTTATTTAGGGTGAGAAAAATCTTTCAAAAAGTTTATTTGAATCCTATTAGGCATAGGACTCCCAGAAACCACAAAAGTATAATTTTAAAAGTTATTTTTATATTTTATTTAAAAGCTTTTTCTTAAGGCCAGAAATGGTCTTTAATAGGGAAAAATTATTTAATCATTTCAAAAATATTTGCCAAAATTCAGGGAGACTCATAGGACATATATTGTCCATATATAAGAGTTTAAGCACATGGTCATGTTCAAAATATTGGGCAAATCCTTCCAAAACCCTTTCTGGATATTTCAAGCTTTTGAAATATTTACAAAGGAAATATTCTCCAAAAATTCCAGGGAAATTCTATCATGTCATGTATGACATATTTGATGATATTGCAAAGCCTCATGCCTTGAAGATCAAGGAAACATCCTCTAATCCCCTCAAAACCATTCTGTCCATATTTGAAGTTTGAGCAACTCTACATTGCCAAACTTGTCCAAATGCTCTCAAATTTGGTGCACATGCTAGAATGGCCTAATAAGGCATCTAGGCCAAATGGCACAAGATTTGGAATAGAGAAACTTGATCAGATCACCCCAAAACCCTTTCTGTTCAAATACAAATTTGAACAACTTTACATTACCAGCTTTTTATCTGGAGCTTCAAACTTTGTGGGCATGATCAATACCCCAAATGATGATGCTACACTAAGTGGTGCATCTAGGGGAGATGATTTGCTTAACTCAAACATGGTGAAACCATTTCTGTTGATTTCTAGGGTTCACCAAAGTTACATTGGCCACTTTGCCCAAATGAGCTCAAATTTGGTGTAGGGGCCTAATTATATGTGACATTTGATCCTGTTAAGTCCCATGCCAATTGGAAGTCATTTGCCTCCCCAACACCTGATCAAACACCTTCTGCAAGTTTGCCAAAACCAATGGTTAGACCCCTTTTTCTATTTCCCTTTACCCCAAATTTCTACCACACCTTCCCCTGATCATCCTCTACCCCCAGTAACTTCTATATGCCCTCAGATCAATCATTGGAGGGGGTAAAACCCCAATTCTCACTGCTGGACAGCAGTAAACTCCCTCTCTTTCACCCCTCTCCTCATTCCAGAGGCTCCCCAGAGCATCCAAGACCTCCACGCCTTTGTTTACTATCCCCTAGCACTACTGGACACTGGGGGACACGGCCAGGAAGCACAGACACGACCATGCCGGCCAAAGGCGTGCTCTGGAGCACGCTACAGTGCACCGAGGCACTGTAGCTCGGCCCTCCCGAGGCTTCCAGGCGACCTTGGGCAGAGAGAGCGTGTCCCCCGAGGTCCCCTCGACGTCCGCAACCTGCCGGGCTGTCGGACTTATCCTCCCCGGCCCTCCTCCTCTCTCCACGAGCACGCCCGAGCGCGTCCATGGGCGTCGCTCACGGTGCACCGCGGTTGCAGCTATAAAAGGCCTCCCCCCGAGCACCTCTTGCCTCTTCTGGACTCTCCTCTCTCCCGTGCACCTCCTAGACACGCCCCCTCTCCCTCTCAGGCGCTCTTCCTCCCTCCACGGCCGAAGTGCCGCCGCCAGCCGCGCGGCATCGGGCACCACGGCCGTTCTCTCCTCCCCCTTCTCTGTTGGCCGCCAGGAGGAGAACCCCAGGACCATGAAGCTACCTCCCACTCCACCCTTCCTTCCCCCTAGCATCTCTGGCACCGCCCCCGTCTCGACCCGAAGCCGCCGCCGCCGCCTCGGCCGCCGTCGCTCCTACTCCTCCCGGCCAGCTTGAAGGCCAGGGATGGGCGCGGCTTACTCCGCTGGGCCCTTCGGTGCGCCGGGCACCACCGGGGACGGCCGGAGCCGCCGGGGAACGGCGCCGGCATCGCCCCTGCCTCCTCCTCTGCGTCGGGCGGGGGGAGGACGACGAACCCGACAGGCGGGCCCCGCCTGTAAGCGCCACAGGTCCGGTGGGAGCAGCTGACGGGTGGCCCCCCCGATAAGTGGAAGCGCACTTCGGTGGCTGCGCCTTCCTGTGGTGGTGGCGCCCCCCCGTAACTATGCCTTCGGCGTCACCACCTCCATTCCGCCGCTGAGCCACTGGGCTGAGCCTAGTAGGCGTTGGTTAGCTGGGCCTCGCCCAGAGCATCGTATAAGGTTGAACCCTTATTCCTTTTCTTTTTCTTTATTCTGTCAACTTCAAAAATGCCTAGATAATTCAAATGAACTCCAAATTGCATGATTCAAATTTCCTATGGCTCCATAAATCCTGCTCTATCACATGGTGCAACATGCACATTATTCCAGAAACATTTCTTTCACAAATATTTATCAAATGCCTTTATTTCATTTCTGTGATGAACTTTAGAAAATCACAGAGAGCTCAATCTTGATCCAAATGCAGTGATTCAAGTTCCTAGATGATTGTCATGTCCAAACTTAGTTTTGGATCATTTTTAATAATAGTTTCTGTACCCGACCAAATATTGAGCCATTTCTTCATATTTATTAGCTTTGCAAAATCCTAGGAAATTCATTTCAAATCCAAATCCAGTGAAACCAACTCCTAAATGCTTCTAAAATCATGACTTGATGATGGGTACCTTTGCTCAACATTCAAGGAAATATTTCTGTATACTTCTTCCAAATCCATAAACCCTTTGGTTCCATCACATTGAAATGTTCCAAACTACCTATTGATCCAACACCTATGAAACCACCTTGGTCATTTCTAATATGACCAGAGGTATCCTAGAAAAGTCCAACTCCTATTTTTTTAGAGCACTTTTATTTTTGCTTTGATTGTGTTGCTTATTATGATTGTTTCCATCGTTAGTTGACGTAATAAGCGGAGTATTCGGAGATGGACCAGAAGGTTTGAAGACTCGGAAGAATAAGGCAAGCAGCCCTTTGACCATGTTCAAGAAACCTTTTTATGCATGTCTTATAGCATCTTATTATTCAATGCATCGGAATCATGTTGAGGTGGAAACCACTTTGGTTGCTACCTTTGTTACTTACTGTTGAAACTTGCATCAAACATGACCCTACCTTCCTATGAGGGTTATGTGGGTGGGAGTAGATAGATGTATGCTAAAGTAGTGGGCTACGCAAAATGGGTCGGGGTTATGCATTGAGTAAAACAAGTGTGGTCTGACATACTTGCAAAAGACCCGGTGGGTGCCACTAATGCCCTTGGGAGTTGATGAGGAGCTAGGGCACTACTTGGTGAATAAGTAGTGTGCCGAGGCTTGACGGAAGTGTTGTTTACAGAGATGGATTAGATTTATGTGTGACTACCGTCCCAACCAAACATGCGCAACCACTCTACCCTTATATGGGAAAGGGCATTATTGATTACCTAGGTCGATACTAGCATGGTGCCCGCATTACTAGTGACGGGGGTGACATGAGGTCACTCTCGGGACGGGGTCGTGCTTGGATAGGCGGCCATGACTGTCTTTACAGGGCACCGGACACACCGTTGGTACCCCGTGCTTGTGGTATGTGATGAATATGGGAGCGAGGCTCCAAGAATCTTGAGATGTGAAATGTGGGGCACGGGGCTGTTACCAATCGAGTGGACTCCATATTAGTGTCGTCTAGGGAAAGATAGTGATCGGGTGCTTACCCCGGGTACTTGAGGTATCGCGGGTCGTGGATGACACGGAAGTTCCCCGGATCTTGTGGGTAAAGTGTGCAACCTCTGCAGAGTGTCAAACTATTCGAATAGCCGTGTCCGCGGTCAAGGACAGTTGGGTGGTGCTACTTAGACTATGTCCATAAGTTTCTGGGAAACAACACGATTCAGACATATTGTTGATGTGATTGTGAGAAAGTCACTATGAGCTTGTGCATGAGTTGATTACAACTCTTTCTCGATATTGATGTCTGTGACCTCCTGATACTTGTTACAGACACATGCATATCCATGTTATATGATGATCATACTTGCATATGAAAAACTAGCTTTCCGCAAAACTGCCAATTTAGCAGTAGAGCCTTGCATAATTATTCTGTCATCACACTTGGGTTGCTTGCGAGTACATTCAATGTACTCATTGGCTTGCCACTGGTTATTTTATTGGCCAGGCAGGAGAGAACATGTTATGATGAAGATTTCTCGGTGACGAGCATGCGAGCTAGGACGCTTCCCAGTCAGAATGCCTGTAGGATTAAGGCAGATGGCATGGGTCCCAGTTGTCCTTGAAGATTTTCGTTGCGATGATATACTCAAGACTTGACCACTATGGTCCTATTTGTGTAATACGGTATGTATGGATGTAAGACTCTTGTTATTCAGCTTCTGTGTGTTCAGTGAGCATTGATCTCTGGGATCACTGTACACGTGCATTCGGTGATCACGACTTACGAGTCGGGGTCCCCACAATAGTAGTGATAGATAATGTTTGCAATAGTAAGTAAAAGCGAAAAGTAAATAGCGGATGTGATCAATGATGGTAATATGGACCGGAGTCTCATGATGTTCACTAGTGATGTCTCTCTCCCAAAAGACGATAAAACAACTATGTGAGGTAAACGAATTACAGCTGGGCAATTGACAGGACCACGAACGCAAACCAATGCTGATTACATTGCAAGAAAGGTTGAGGTTCAAAGCATGGGCGGTACGCCAAAGTAAGTAGACCGAAATCCATCAATATCTACTACTAATCATCCACCTTGAGATATCTATCCAGAACATCTCGCTGGTATTAAGTTGCGAGTCCCACCCATAGTGTAAACTCAATGCAACAGACAACTGCATTAAAAGAACTTTGCGTAAAGTAAACAATCCTTGCACCCGCGGGCACAAGCACCATTGTTTTCCCCCTTGTGGAAACAGCACATCCCCTAGACTCATGTTTCTGTCACTCAAGCTAGTCATCGAGGGGCATGAACCCACAATCGAGCATAATGTTCCCTCTTGGAGTCACTACGTATTACTTGGCCAAAGCAATAAATAACAACGGAGAACATGCAAGAATTACTTATGAACATAAATATAAAAGAGGTAGATCAAATATATTACTCAAGATCAATCTGAACATAATCTCATAATCCATCGGATCCCAGCAAACTCATCATAGCAACAGCATAAGGATTACATGTGTGCCTCGATCATGTAGGGCAGCTCACAAGGACTAATTAGTGAAGCACAAGAACGGGAGGAGAACATCACATAGCTACTGGTCATGGACTCATGGTCCAAGGGAGACTACTCACAACTCATCCGGGAGGCGTCCATGGTGGTGGAGAAGCTCCCGATGGTGATCCTCCCCTCCGGCAGGGTGCCGGGAAGAGTTCTCCTGGTGCTCCCGATCTTGGAAGCGGCGGCGGCGGCGGAACAGAGATGAGATCGCGAAAAAGAGTTCCCGTCCCGAGGGTTTCGAAGGACGCTCTAAATATATGCCGAAGGGGGGCACCAGACGGGGCTCGGGGGGCCCAGGCGCCCCCCCCCGGCGCGGCCCAGGGGGGGGGGGCGCCGCCAGGGCGCCTGGAGCCCTGGTGCCCCCCCGGCTGTCCTTCGGGCGCAAGGTAGGTTCTGGAACGCTGATTTTTTATATAATTTTTCTGGATTTTTCCTGGCAGTTCTCATAACGTGAAAACCTGAAATACAAAAACAGCCGAAAACAGAAACTGGCACCGGGGTGCACTGGATTAGTAGGTTAGTCCAAATATGATCAAAAGTGTATGGAAGTGTATGAATATCATAGCAATGTTGCATTGGAGGACATCACAAAGGTTTTCGTGTCTTGCAAATCAGTGAAAGATCATTCCGGTTTTCTGTTGCTGGCAACAAAGTTGGACATTTTATTCATAGTCTCAAAGATCGTATCTGGCCAGACTTCATTTGCCACTTTCACCTCTACAATGGCAGATTTAACTCTATACAACGTTTTGAGTCTCAGTGGCATGCAGACACAACGATCGATTCAATTGCTGCCCGGTCTCCTATTGCGATACGTGTTAACTCTACAGTTCTTGAGAAAAGTGCTGAAATGGATTCATCTTCTGTCAAGGAATTGCGTAAATTTGGACTTACTCCCTTGCAATTCAAGCATTCTCAGGACAAGTTTCAAGACGAAGCATCCTCGTCTAGCTTGAACCATTTTCAAATTCAGCAGGCCTCTTCTCAGGAGGATTTCTCGGGCTTGATGGATAATAAAGATGGCAGTATTACTATTGGCAGTTTCATTTTTCCCACTGATTGTGGTTACCCAGTTACTCCGCAATGTTTCCTTAGCTCTGCGTTCAAATATGCACCGAAACATTCCTATTGGCCCCCGACAATGGATTCTGCCTTAATACATGATTTGTTGCAATCTGGCTATGATCAAACGGAAGTTAATTCCCTGGCCACGTTTTGGGGCTCTCTCTGCGCGAAATGCCTTCAATGGGGACACATTAAATCAGCTTGCCCTGCTCGGATTATCTGCCTTAATTGCTTTGCCCCGGGACATAAAGTTATTGCCTGCCCAGATATCTCGGATATTCATTATACTGGTATGGCAACTACTTCTGTAATCACGCAAGGTCTGGTCAAATCAGCCCACTTGGGGAATCAAATCAACACTTCCAAAAACTACACACCCCCACGGCTCTCTCGACCTCCCCCTCATCGCAAAACCCTGACCATCCGATGCGCATCCTGCGGTCACTATGGACACAACGAGAAAATCTGTTGGCAGCGGCTGCGTAGTAAACTTTGGAAATGGGTACCCAAAGCTAAAACTCGGCTAGACGCTCCGGCTTCTACTACCCCGCTTCCCCAGACTCTGCATCGCGACCTCGAACCTCATTCGCCATTGCTGCCGCCCAGTCTTCCTCCTCCTACCTCCGCGGCCATGGCCAACTACCCCATGAACCCGGTCCCCTTCCTTCCACCGGGCTGGGCGATCGAACTAGGACCGGTGGACCGTAAGGTCCGCGCAGACATGGCGGTTAATCCCATCCCACCGCTGAACAACTCAAACTTAGCCATTGCTGAAGCCAGTCGATATGTCCCCCTGCATCTCCGAGAGGGTCTGCGACACACAATAGAAGGTCTGCTCCACGAATCTGGTTTGCAACCCACAGAAGTCTCGGATCACCCTCTTGGAATCGGTATGTTTGCTTTCATGAACTCTTTCGCCAGAGATACTGCAGTCAACACTACGTTTCAGATAGATGAAGAGGATCTGGTAGTGTCTTTTGTTCGCCACAATGCAGCCCTGAATATGAGATCCACCACCTATGGCCCTGAGGTCTGGCTGCTTTACATTGGTTTCCCTGATGATTACCAAACTGAGTTCTATTTGCAAAGATCCGTGGATGATTTTGGTCGTTTGGTTTCTTGGAATAATCCACACTTGGATCGCCGTTTTGTGCTGATCAGAGTTAGAGTTATCCACTTACGTCTGATTCCGAAAAGTATTGTAGTCAGGCAGCTGGGGGGAGATAGAGAATGCTGGACTGTTCAAGTTAATATTCTCCGGGGAGCAGATTGGAACGCTCACATCCCAGAGGTTCCTGCGGCTACTGAAGAACCGCCACCTGCCAATGGAAATCCCCACCCGCTATTCGGTGATGGTATGACTGCGGAAGAATTATACCAGCAACAGGTACAAAATTGGTTTTCTCACAATGGTAATGGGAATAATGCCCCCCCCAACCTCATGCACATCAGCCCGCGCCATGGGGGGCCTGGCCTCAACCTCAAGCTCCTCTGGTTCCCCCTAACCTGGTTAATTTTCAAGCTTGGCTGGCTGCCCAAGGACTGCAGGTTCAAGATGGTGTTACCCCGGAGAACAACCTTACGGACAGCCTTGGCTCGGTATGGGCGGATTCTAGTTCTGGAACTGATAGTCATCACTCTTCTGAAACATGGGTTTCTTCTGGAATTATCTCCACTCTATTTATTGCCCCTCCTGCTCAACACACAGTTCAAGTTGATGTTGCAATTTCTGCGGATTCGCTACAGGTCAATCTGTCAGTCCTGGGGGATGACTTAGTTCGGGTGCTATTGACTGAGCATGTGCCTCGGAGTAACTTTACCAGGTATCTCTCACAGTCTGTTATGAATGTGCTCCGTTCATATGGCCCCTGGAGCTCTGGCTAAGGACTCCCTCCTCTCTCTCTGGCTCCAGCACCTACCACAGTAAGCTATGAGATCTCTATGGATAATCTTTCAGTTCAAGTGCAATTCCGCCCTAGAATCCAGGAATCTTCATCAGGACATACTGCCTTGCTTATCTCGGAGGACACTGACGCTCAGAACGCTGCTGGAGCAATCATATTGACTCCCACTAATACCCAAGCTCCTGCATCCCACAGTGCTACCTCACCAGCTGACGTTGTAGCCACTCTGGAGTCCAACAGCATGCTCAGTCTGACTGAAATTGAGGCTCATACTGTTGCGGCTACTACTGTCGAGGACAGCGACTTTGTGATGACTGATGATAATATTGCTCCACCCTCCACTCTTCTGGCGCCAAGTGATCTTTCATATGGTATGGGCCAACTTGCTTCTACTAGATCTGGGCTTGTTCCAGCACCGCCTAGTCAGGCGGCTATTGGGCCGAGTTCCTCTCGCACTCGCCGCCCCAGGGCCCAGACACCTCTCTCCACTACTGAAGTCAGACGTAGTAACCGCATCAACAAATACAATGGCTTTCGTGTGCCCCCACCATCTGATGCCCGTGCTACCCGCTCCAAGACCCTGCCCAGGATCAGGCCCTCTGTTGGACAGAGCTCCTCTGCTTTCTCTGCACAGGATACCAACAATATTATTCCTCCTCCCACCTCAGTGCTTACCTTGCAGGAGATTGGTGTTCATCAATGCGCTGTGCCACCTGAAGAATTGACTGAAAGCGCCCTCCTGGAGGACCCTATGACTGATGCACCCGCCCCTCTGGAGGACACACTTGCAGCTGCTGGCACTGACGAGCACGCCTCGTCCTCTGCCTAATCTTTTCTCCTTTATTTATGTCACTCTTGCGTAACTGGAATGTACTCTGCTGGAACATCCGTGGTTTAAACGCTGAAGCTAAACATTTGGCTCTTTCCAATGCTATTTCCTCTAGTGGCTGCTCTATAGTTTGCCTGCAGGAAACTAAAAAGTCCATTATTGATCTTGCGTTTATTAAAACTTGCTGCCCTAGGTCATTCGATAAGTTTGCTTTTGTGCCCTCTCGTGGCGCTTCGGGTGGTCTCCTCACAATTTGGAAAAGCTCCATGTTCAATGGTCAAGTCACTTTTACTGAAGATTTTGTCCTGGCTACACGTTTCACTAGTACACAATCGGCTCAATCGTTTACTCTGTTGAATATTTATGGACCTTGCGCGGGACAGGACCGGACCATCTTTACTGATTGGCTCTATAATCTCAATGTACCTTCCTCTGAAGACTGGCTGTTTTTAGGGGACTTCAACTATATTCGTGCTCCAGATAATCGCAATAAGCCAGGTGGCAATATCAACGACATGTGCACTTTCAATGACATCATTCGTAAACAGCACTTGATTGAATTACCCATCAAAGGCCGAGCTTACACATGGAGTAACATGCAACAAGACCCTCTGCTTGAGCAATTAGACTGGTTCCTCACATCTTTGCATTGGACGAATGAATACCCTAACACCATGGTCAAACCACTGGGTAAACCGGTCTCTGACCACATTCCTTGCGTGGTTCATATTGAGACAAAAATCCCTCGAAGTAAGTTATTCAGGTATGAATCTTTCTGGCTTCTACATCCTGGTTTCATGGATGTAGTTCAAGCCTCTTGGTCCCAACCAGTGCACTCCCAGAATGCAGCCACTGTGCTTAGCCGCAAATTCAAAAGGCTGCGTAGGGAACTTAAGAGTTGGAGTAAAAACATTTCCCGCCTATCAATTGCGATTGCGAACTGCAATAAAACCCTGGCTGATCTTGACGAGCTTGAAAATAAAAGACCACTTGTGATCCAAGAAGGTAACTTTCGTAGAATTCTCAAGAAACATCTGATCCGCCTCCTTGATTACCAAAAGCAGTATTGGCGAAAAAGATGCACTGTTCGCTACGTCAAGTTCGGAGACGAAAACACAAAATTTTTCCAGGCCATGGCAACGGAGAGCTACAGCAGGAACAATGTCTCCACTCTTACTACCCCGGATGGAACCTGTGTTGAGGACCACACCAGCAAAGAGGCAGTCCTTTTCCAAGCTTACAAAGACAGACTGGGCACGTCGCACGAAACCCGGATGGAATTTGATCTTCCCTCCATCATACAAAGAGCACCCAACTTAGAGCACCTCTCAGAACCTTTCACCCACGCTGAAATTGATGAGGTGATAAAAGAAATGCCGGGAGACAGAGCACCGGGCCCTGACGGTTTTAGCGGGATATTCCTCAAAGCTTGCTGGCACATAGTTAAAACGGATTTCTATGCACTCTGTAATCAATTTCATGCAGGCTGCCTTGACATCACCTGCATTAATGATGGCTTCATTACTCTGATACCCAAAATAGGCTCGCCTGAGACAGTCAATGATTATAGGCCTGTCACGCTCCTAAACTGCTGTCTGAAGCTTATTACCAAAATCCTAGCCAACCGTTTGCAAAAGGTGATCCTACAACTAATCCATAGGAACCAATATGGCTTCATCAAAGGGCGCTCTATCCAAGACTGCTTGGCATGGGCTTTTCAATACATACACCAATGCCAGTCGTCGAAGAGAGCAATTGTTCTACTCAAACTTGATTTTGCCAAGGCTTTCGACACAATTGAACATACTCCCATGCTAGAAATAATGAAAGCAATGGGATTCAATGAGAAATGGCTCTCCTGGGTGAAATGCATCTTCTCCTCTGGAAAATCCTCGGTCCTCCTCAATGGCGTCCCGGGCAGACAGTTCAACTGCAAACGAGGAGTCCGACAGGGTGATCCTTTCTCCCCACTCATCTTCGTCCTAGCTGCTGACCTTCTCCAAGCAGCAATCAATGATGCTTTCCGACATGGGCTGCTTGAACTACCTTTTCCTTGCCCTGGACAATCCGACTACCCTGTGATTCAATACGCCGACGACACTATCCTAGTCCTCCCAGCATGCGCTAGACAGGCTATGATCATCAAGAACATCCTATCAAAGTATGCATCCTCTATTGGCCTGAAGATCAACTTTCATAAATCAACCTTGATCCCCATTAATGTAAATCCTCAAGATTGCTCTACCTTGGCGACCATTTTTGGATGCACAGTTGGTTCCATGCCTTTCACCTACTTGGGGTTGCCTGTGGGGACTTCCAGACCAACTTTACAAGATTTCATGCCCCTAATCTGCAAAACAGAGAGACGTCTCACCTCCACTCTCTCCATGATGACATATGGGGGCAAGCTAACTTGGGTAAACTCTACAGTTACCTCACTTCTCATCTTTGCACTGTGTACCCTGAAATTCCCAATAAAACTCATTGATATGCTGGACAAGATAAGGAGGAGATGTCTTTGGACGAAAAAAACCGAACAAGGTGACAAGTGCAACTCCTTGGCTGCCTGGGATTTGGTGTGCAAGCCAAAGAAACATGGAGGGCTCGGTGTCATTAACCTCAGGGTCCAAAATGAAGCGCTCTTGTTGAAGTTCCTTCACAAATTCTATAATAAACATGACATACCCTGGGTACAACTGATTTGGGACACTTACTACAGAGACAAAATCCCACATGCCACTGATACTGTTGGGTCCTTCTGGTGGAGAGACATACTCAAGTTAACGCCGATGTTCAGAGGGATTTCCCAAGTCAATGTGGTTTGTGGCACGACCTCCCTGTTCTGGAAAGACCTCTGGCAAGAGGATATTCTTGAAGTAACCCACCCGCGAGCCTGCTCCTTTGCGCTGGATGAGGACATATCGGTTAAAGATTTTCTCCAAGCAACAACGCTTGCGGCAAACTTTCACCTGCCCCTCTCACCTGAAGCACTAGCTGAGGTTCGAGACCTCCAAGTAATAACAGCACGTCCACAACCCTCGACTACAACTACTGACGTCTGGCACTACACTTGGGGGAAAACGGTCTATAAGTCAACGGACTATTACAAGTTTTGCTTCAAGGAACTACAAACCCACCCAACCTTCCATCATCTTTGGAAATCAAAGTGTGTGATGAAAGTTAAGTTCTTCGGCTGGTTATTGCTGCATGACAGACTCAATACCCGCAACATGTTGGTGAGAAGACACTACCATATCGGAGACGACCACGACTGCCTACTCTGCGGACTGCCCATCGAGGAAACTCTAGACCACATGATCTTTACCTGCGCGTTTAGCCAACAATGCTGGAGCGTGCTGCAAATACATTGGCCACACTTCGATTGCAGACTCACGTTGCTGCAGGAAGCTAATCAGAATTGGGGCACCCCTCTTTTTTTCGAGATCTTTCTGCTAGCTTCATGGAGCCTGTGGAAGGAAAGAAACAACAAGCACTTCAGAGGGGTGCAACCCAGCACTGACATGTGGCTTAGGCGGTTCAAAGAAGACTTCAGCCTACTCCAACATAGGGTTAAGGAGGACCACAGGCACCTGATTCATACTCTTGTTAGCTCACTCTAAAAGTCCTAAAAACTTGGTTTTCTCCTCACCCCCTTCTGTAGTCCACCTCACACCAAAGGTGGCCGAGGTTCTTGATGTAAATATGCAACGCTGTACCTAATACCCCTTTATTAATGATATCACAGTAGGAGCCTCTCCTACTGTTTACACTGTCAAAAAAAAATATCATAGCAATATCACCCAAAAGTGGCATGGAGCAAGCAGAAATTATAGATACATTTTGGACGTATCACATACATAAGCAAACAACAAAGATGCACAAACAAAACTCCAAAAGATAAGATCTAACCAGAAAGTTCAACTTAAGAACTCCGGTTTGCAAAAAGAATCGAATCGAAAGAAGCAACGAAACTCAAATTGCGAAGGAAACGAGCTCCGGTTACTAATTGATCTAAAGTCAAATTTTATAGTAGCCAAAACTTGGTTCAAGTTGGTTAAACGGAAAGAGGGCGTCGAGACGAAGATCTAGGATTTTGAATCACCTGATTCCGACTCTCGACCGAAAAGAAAAACGAAAAACAAGATCAGGGCAGAAATCGCGATCGAAATAATCGCGGATAAAAACCCCGAAAAAGAAAACTGACGAACAGACTAACGAACGAACGTTCGCTGTCTGCGGCTAACGGACGAACAACGTTCATTAAAACGAACGTCCGCTAAGTAACTAAATCGGAGAAAAAAAACCGATCTAATTCAAAAAAACGGATCTAGGGTTTCTCGAAAAAACCCGATCGACATTTCTAGAAAACCGGGCGGCGGGTCGGTGGCGGCTACCTCGACGGATCCGGCGACGGCGGCGGTGCGGCGGCGGCGGCAGGCGGCGGCGGCGGCTGGCGGCTAGGGTTTCAGGGGCGGCGGCTGCGCGGGCTGGGGCGACTAGCGGGCCGGTGCGGCGCTATATAAAGGCCAGGAGTCGGTTAGTTTTTTTTAAAAGAGTCCTGACGTAGCAAAACTAACGAAAGAAATACTAAACGGACTCCAAAAATCCCGAAATAAATTTTCACCGCCCTCTAATAATATTTAGGACAAAGTGAACATATTTCCCGGACCTAAATGCAATTTTGAAAAATGCGTATTTTTCCTATGCAAATAAAATCACAAATAAATCCAGAAAAATACCAAAAGTGATTTTAACATTTTTCCTCCAATATTTCTGTTATTTTGGAGAAGTCATATTATCTCCGCTCATATATTGTATTTAGAAATATTTTTAGGAGAGAAAAATAATTAAAACCAACACTGTCCTCATACCGGTATTCGAGTGAACTCAAATACGAAAACGGTAGAATTCCCAACTCTCTCCGTAGGTCATTGAGTTGCTTAGAATTTCGAGGATCGCCACAAACAAAAAGCAAATAAACATGCAATGCAATATGATCTATGTAATTAAAAATTTGGGATGTTACAACTAGATGCATAGCAACGAGAGGGGAGAGTGTGTCCACGTACCCTCGTAGACCGGGAGCGAAAGCGTCTAGTGACGCGGTTGATGTAGTCGAACTTTCTTCGCGATCCAACCGATCAAGCACCGAACGTATGGAGCCTCCGCGTTCAGCACACGTTCAGCTTGATGACGTCCCACGAGCTCTTGATCCAATAGAACCTCATGGGAGAGTTCCGTCAGCATGACGGCATGGTGACGAAGATGATGAAGCTACCGGCGCAGGGCTTCGCCTAAGCACTGCAACGATATGACCGAGGTGTGTTTCTGTGGAGAGGGGCACCGCACACTGTTGGGAGAGATCAACTGATCAACTTGTGTGTCTATGGGGTGACCCCACCCCTATATATAAAGGAGTGGAGGAGGGGGAGAGGCCGGCCCTCTATGGCGCGCCTAGGAGGAGTCCTACTCCCACCGGGAGTAGGATCCCCCCCTTCCCTAGTTGGAGTAGGAGAGGAAGGGAAGGGGGAGTAGGAGAGAAGGAAAGGGGGGGGCGCCACCCCCAAACCCTTTCCAATTCGGCCTCCTGCCCAAAGGGGGCGCACCAGCCCCTTGTGGGCTGGTGTGCTTCCTTCTTATAGCCCATAAGGCCCATAACTTCTCCCGGGGGTTCCGGTCACCTCCCGGTACTCCGGAAGAATGCCCGAACCACTCGGAACCTTTCCGATGTCCGAATATAGCCTTCCAATATATCAATCTTTATGTCTCGTACATTCCGAGACTCCTCGTCATGTCCGTGATCTCATCTGGGACTACGAACTACCTTCGGCATATCAAAACTCATAAACTCATAATACCGATCGTCATCAAACGTTAAGCGTGCGGACCCTACGGGTTCGAGAACTATGTAGACATGATCGAGACTCATCTCCGGTCAATAACCAATAGCGGAACCTGGATGCTCATATTGGCTCCTACATATTCTACGAAGATCTTTATCGGTCAAACCGCATAACAACATATGTTGTTCCCTTTGTCATCGGTATGTTACTTGCCCAAGATTCGATCATCGGTATCACCATACCTAGTTAATCTCGTTACCGGCAAGTCTCTTTACTTGTTCTGTAATACATCATCTCGTGACTAACTCATTAGTCATTTGCTTGCAAGGCTTATTATGATGTGTATTACCGAGAGGGCCCAGAGATACCTCTCCGACACTCGGAGTGACAAATCCTATTCTTGATCTATGCCAACACCACGAACACCTTCGGAGACACCTGTAGAGCATCTTTATAATCACCCAGTTACGCTGTGACGTTTGATAGCACACAAGGTGTTCCTCCGGCATACGGGAGTTGCATAATCTCATAGTCATAGGATCATGTATAAGTCATGAAGAAAGCAATAGCAGTAAAACTAAACGACCATAGTGCTAAGCTAACGGATGGGTCTAGTCCATCACATCATTCTCCTAATGATGTGACCCCATTGATTAAATGACAACTCATGTCTATGGTTAGGAAACATAACCATCTTTGATCAATGAGCTAGTCTAGTAGAGGCATACTAGGGACACTCTGTTTTGTCTATGTATTCACACATGTACTAAGTTTCCGGTTCATACAATTCTAGCATGAATAATAAACATTTATCATGATATAAGGAAATAAATAATAACTTTATTATTGCCTCTAGGCCATATTTCCTTCAGTCTCCCACTTGCACTAGAGTCAATAATCTAGTTCACATCTCCATGTGATTTAATACCGATAATTCACATCGTTATGTGAATAACACCCATAGTTCACATCGCCATGTGACCAATACCCAAAGGGTTTACTAGAGTCAATAATCTAGTTCACATCACTATGTGATTAACACCCAAGAGTAGTAAGGTGTGATCATGTTTTGCTTGTGAGAGAAGTTTAGTCAACGGGTCTGACGCATTCAGATCCGTATGTATTTCGCAAATGCCTATGTCTACAGTGCTCTGCATGGAGCTACTCTAGCTAATTTCTCCCACTTCCAATATGCATCCAGATTGATACTTAGAGTCATTTGGATTAGTATAAAGCTTGCATCGGTGTAACTCTTTACGACGAACTCTTTATCACCTCCATAATCGAGAAACATTTCCTTAGTCATCCAGTAACTGACGATAATTTCGACCACTATCCAATGATCTACTCCTGGATCACTATTGTACCTCCTTGCCAAACTCATGGTAAGGTACACAACAGGTTTGGTACACAACATGGCATACTTTATAGAACCTATGGCTGAGGCATAAGGACCGAATTTCATTCTTTCTATATCTTCTGCCGAGGTCGGGCTTTGAGTCTTACTCAACTTCATACCTTACAACTCAGGAAAGAACTCCTTCTCTGACTAATCCATTTTGAACTACTTAAAAAACTTGTCAAGGTATGTACTCATTGAAAAAACTTATCAAGCGTCTCGATCTATCTCTATAGATCTAGATGCTCAATATGTAAGCAACTTCACCGAGGTCTTTCTTTGAAAAAACTCCTTTCAAACACTCCTTTATGCTTTCCACAAAATTCTACATCATTTCCGATCGACAATATGTCATTCACATATACTTATCAGAAAAGGATGTAGTGCTCCCACTCACTTTCTTGTAAATACATGCTTCTCCAAAAGTCTGTATAAAACCATATGCTTTGATCACCTCATCAAAGCGTATATTCCAACTCCGAGATGCTTGCACCAGTCCATAGATGGATCGCTGGAGCTTGCACATTTTGTTAGCACCTTTAGGATCGACAAAACCTTCTGGTTGCATCATATACAACTCTTCTTTGAGATATCCATTCAGGAATGCAGTTTTGACACCCATTTGCCAGATTTCATAATCATAAAATGCGGCAATTGCTAACATGATTCAGACAGACTTAAGCATCGCTACGGGTGAGAAAGTCTCATCGTAGGCAATTCCTTGAACTTGTCGAAACCCTTTCGCAACAAGTCGAGCTTTGTAAACAGTAACATTACCGTCAGCGTCGGTCTTCTTCTTGAAGATCCATTTATTTTCGATGGCTTGCTGATCATCGGGCAAGTCAACCAAAGTCCATACTTTGTTCTCATACATGGATCCCATCTCAGATTTCATGGCCTCAAGCCATTTTGCGGAATCTGGGCTCATCATCGCTTCCTCATAGTTCGTAGGTTCATCATGGTCTAGTAACATGACTTCCAGAACTGGGTTGCCCTACCACTCTGGTGCGGAACGTACTCTGGTTGATCTACGAAGTTCAATAGTAACTTGATCCGAAGTTTCATGATCATCATCATTAGCTTCCTCACTAATTGGTGTAGGAATCACTGGAACTAGTTTCTGTGATTTACTACTTTCCAATTTGGGAGAAGGTACAATTACCTCATCAAGTTCCACTTTCCTCCCACTCACTTCTTTCGAGAGAAACTCCTTCTCTAGAAAGGATCCATTCTTAGCAACGAATATCTTGCTTTCGGATCTGTGATAGAAGGTGTACCCAACAATCTCCTTTGGGTATCCTATGAAGACACATTTCTCCGACTTGGGTTCGAGCTTATCAGGTTGAAGCTTTTTCACATAAGCATCACAGCCCCAAATTTAAGAAACGACAACTTTGGTTTCTTGCCAAACCATAGTTCATAAGGAGTCGTCTCAATGGATTTAGATGTTGCCCTATTTAACGTGAATGCAGCTGTCTCTGATGCATAACCCAAAACGATAGTGGTAAATCGGTAAGAGACATCATAGACCACACCATATCTAATAAAGTACGGTTACGACGTTCGGACACACCATTACGCTGTGGTGTTCCGGGTGGCGTGAGTTGTGAAACTATTCCACATTGTTTCAAATGAAGACCAAACTCGTAACTCAAATATTCACCTCCACGATCAGATCGTAGAAACTTTATTTTCTTGTTACGATGATTCTCTACTTCACTCTAAAATTCTTTGAACTTTTCAAATGTTTCAGACTTGTGTTTCATCAAGTAGATGTACCCATATCCGCTCAAATCATCAGTGAAGGTCAGAAAATAACGATACCCGCCGCAATCTTCAACACTCATCGGTCCACATACATCAGTATGTATGATTTCCAACAAATCTGTTGCTCGCTCCATTGTTCCGGAGAATGGAGTTTTAGTCATCTTGCCCATGAGGCATGGTTCTCAAGCACCAAGTGATTCATAATCAAGTGATTCCAAAAGTCTATCAGTATGGAGTTTCTTCATGTGCTTTACACCAATATGACCTAAACGGCAGTGCCACAAATAAGTTACATTATCATTATTAACCTTGCATCTTTTGGCTTCAGTATTATGAATATGTGTATCACTACGATCGAGATCCAACAAACTATTTTCATTGGATGTATGACCATCGAAGGCTTTATTCATGTAAACAGAATAACAATTCTTCTATGACTTTAAATGAATAACCGTATTGCAACAAACATGATCAAATCATTTTCATGCTCAACGCAAATGCCAAATAACTTTTATTTAGGTTCTACACTAATCCCGAAAGTATAGGGAGTGTGCGATGATGATCATATCAATCTTGGAACCACTTCCAACACACATCATCACTTCACCTTTAACTAGTCTCTGTTCATTATGTAGCTCTTGTTTCGAGTTACTAATTTTAGCAACTGAACCGGTATCAAATACCCAAGGTTTGTTATGAACACTAGTAAAGTACACATCAATAATCTGTATATCAAATATACCTTTGTTCACTTTGCCATCCTTCTTATCCGCCTATTATCTAGGGCAGTTCCACTTCCAGTGACCATTTCCTTTGCAGTAGAAGCACTTAGTTTCAGGCTTGAGTTTAGCTTTGGGTTTCTTCATGGGAGTGACAACTTGCTTGTCATTCTTATTGAAGTTCCCTTTCTATCCTTTTGCCCTTTACTTGAAACAAGTGGTCTCGTTAACCATCAACACTTGATGCTCTTTCTTGATTTCTACCTTCGCCGATTTCAGCATCGCGAAGAGCTCGGGAATTACTTTCATCATTCCTTGCATATTATAGTTCATCACGAAGTTCTACTAACTTGGTGATGGTGACTAGAGAACTTTGTCAATTACTATCTTATCTAGAAGATTAACTCCCACTTGATTCAAGCAATTGTAGTACCTAGCAATCTGAGCACATGCTCACTAGTTGAGCTATTCTCCTCCATCTTGTAAGCAATGTACTGTCAGAGGTCTTGTCATGGTTTTGTCACGGCAGATGTCCTAGCGAAAGGACTTAATCGTGAGGCCATCGCTACAGGTTAGCTTAAAGGGGTTAAAGCAGACAAGGACGCAAGGGTTTATGCTAGTTCTGTCCCTTTGATGAAGGTAAAAGCCTACTTCTAGTTTGGGTTGGTATTGCTAGGGTTTCGATGACCAGGGAGCGAATACGCTTCGCCTGTGTCTCGAGTTGTTCTCCCTCTTGAACCGTCGCCGGGTCGTCCCTTTATATACACGAGGTGATGCCCGGTCCGATTTACAGAGTCCCGAGGCCGGCTCATAAACGTGTCCGGCTCGGTTTCTATCTTCATATCTTACATCATAAGTTACACGTCGTATGGCGGTTTACAAATCATGGGCCCTAACACCTCTTGGGCTTTATGTCTCCTGGAATGAAGCGTCATGTTCCCTGCTCCGCTGGGCTTCAGTAGAAGTAATCTTGATAGGCTTAAACCGGCCCCTCCTGGGCGGTTTACACCTAGTAGTAATATCCCTGACATTAGGCCCCAGATTGATTTGAACCTGTTCATGTCAATCTTCAACGTCTTGTAAAGATTTCACCCTTTGTAACTTCAAATGCTTTATAAACCGCCGTGACGTCATCTCCCCGGATCACATTAAATCGTCGTGACGTCATCCACCCATTTAATACTTGTACCTGTTTTTATTTTTTACTCATTAAAAGCTCCAAAGATCAAGGCGACAGTATCATCCCATATCCACTTTTCTGGCACCTCGATTCTCGCGCCTGCCGTTTCATTGTTCAGCTTATAAATAGGGCAGAGGGGCATCTCCTTTTCCCCCCTTGCTCCTTTGCCTCTTCTTCTTCCTTGCGCCCTCTCGTGCTCAAGCTCCGCCGCCACCGTTGAGCCCTGCATTTTCAGCAAGCTTGGCCGCTGCATCAACCTGGTTGGATCAGAAAACTGCCGGCGCTCCTCTACATCCGTCGACTCAGGTAAGTTTCTTCCCTTCCCCACACATCGATCTCATTAGGGTTTTTTCTTCCCTCGAGCTCACGGGTAGGCCCTGTTCTTCGTAGTTCTTCCTCATGGCTCCATTAATCAGTGTGGATCTAATCCTCTTTTTCCACAGCCATAGTAGTAATTCCGCTTTGTTAGTATGCCTTTATTCTTCCTCAATAGTACTAGTTTAGACTGCGTTTGTTAGAACACTTGTTGCGTCCGCTGAATATAAACTGAATACTTCTGAATTTCTAACATGCTGTAGATCCATAGCTTCATCACTGTTTTTACAAAACCTGTTTTTCCATAACTTCAGATCTGTAACCTTCATATCCTCAGTGGCGGTTTAGCTTTTAAATAAGACTATAAACCGGTAGATACCATTAGGCCCCTGCTTAAACCGCCACTGTAAATACCTTTGAAACACTGCCGGTTCAATCTTTGCATAAATCATAAACCGGCAATTCATTATATTTCAGCTTTCCGTTCAAAATGGCAAAACAAGCCAAACAGTTCACTTCCTGCAATTGGGTCCAGTCCCGGATTACTGAGGAAGAGTTGCAGAAACGGGCTGAAATCGGTGCTTTAGGTCCAAAAAATGTCCTCCACTGGAGAGTCCCTGGACCGGAGTGCCCTCCAGAACCCAAAGAAGGAGAAGTCATTGTATTTCTCGATCATTTAGCCCGGGGGTTCAGTCCTCCCGGATCAAAGTTCTTCCGTGATGTGTTAGCTGATTTTCAACTCCACCCTCAAGACATTGGGCCCAATTCTGTGTCCAACATCTGTAATTTCCAAGTTTTCTGTGAAGCTTATCTACAAGAGGAACCATTAGTTGAATTATTCCGGGATTTCTTCCACTTAAATCGTCGCACGGAATTTTCTGACGGTCCGAACACTGAACTCGACGGGATGCCCATTCAGAAGAGAAAGGACATTAGTTTTCCTCACGCCAATCACCACAGTCACCCTAAAGAGTGGAACCAAACTTGGTTTTATTGTCTGGACACTTCTCCGGAAGATGAGAATCCTCTGCCGGGTTATCGCTCCCATCGGCTGTCTGAGAATCACCCCTTTCCTCAACGGCTAAGTGCTCAAGAACGAGCCAAATATGCCCCTCAGCGTTCAAAGCTCAGGGCCTTCATTGCCAATGGTTTAACAAGGGTTGACTTTGTTTGTTGTTGGATTTCTTGGAGTATTCTCCCGCTAAGCCGGCGCTCCAGTTTAATATGCGAATATACCGGAAACCCCAAAGACCCTCTGCGCCATACAAAAGCTGTGCTAGCAGAAAATGAGATTAACGAGTCTGTTAAGAAACTGCTAAATGAACCGGTAGAAACATGCAGTCAAACCGGGCTGGCTCCCTTCTACAAGTTCAACAAACCGCCATCGGTATAGTTTTCCTCTGCCTTGTTTGCCTTATTTCCCGTCTATCTTTAATACTCCTTCTGAATGACTTCATAATCTTCAACAGAGTAATGACCCATTCTGGAAAAGGAAAGTCCAGGATAAACTGGTGAAGGTGCCTCGCCAAAAGACCAAAGCTGTTAAGAAAGCCGTCAAGAAGAAAACTACTGACGTATCTGAATCCAATCCGGAGGATGATGAACCGGCCTCAGAGGTATTACTTGACTCTCTTGGCTCTGTTGGCTCTCTTTTCTTGCATGTTATTAATAATGATTGTACCCAGGAGCACGCTGAAGGCAGCAAGGTGGATGATGTTGAGGTAATTACTCTTTCTTCCGGTTTAGAACCTCTGCCAACACCAAAAATTCGACGAACAAGCTGGAAAGTATAGTTTTCTCACCCTTCCGCTTATTTGGATCCAAACTTTATTTTGAGGAAACAACAACATGAGGCTCGCCGCACCACGCGACATAGTGGCCATGCCATTGAATCCACCGGTTTACCACATACACCAACCCGGAGACGTCGCTCAGAGGTTTTATATACTCCAGATCCTCTTTATCCCAAAGCAGGTCATATTCGTCATCCTCTTAATCCGTCTGATTCGAATTATCAGGAAACTCCTCATTTGTCATCTAGCGAATCAACAACTACACAGATTCCTCCTCTTAAGACTGTACATGGGTAAGTTTTTCCATTTTGCCATTTTAACCTCTTTCTTTACTCCTCTGACTATCATCACTTTTGCAGTAAGCCCAAGCCTAGTAAAAAGGCTAAGCTTAATAAACCGGCAGGTGATGACACGATTCCTGAACCGGCAAAGGATCCTGAACCCGCTGAAGAGAATATTGACACTTTGCATGATGATCCTCCTCCCATGGACCATGAAGTCTTTGTTGATCAAGGGAGTGCCCCAATGGATCGTAACGTTGATCCGGCCAGTCCTTTCCAGGCCAGCAGTAATCCTGCTAGCCCTGCCAAATCCACTGCCGCTTCAACCGAAGAAGTTCAGATCACTGGATTCGGCTACACTGCTCCTAGTGAACTTGTTGCCTTGTCCAAGCATACTGCGAAGGATGAAATTTCTGGCAAGGACAAAGGAAAATGGAGTGCTGACTTGTCCACTTACGCTCAACTTAGTGCCCAAGAGCTCCATTCCGGTTATCCGAACTGGCTGTATACTAGCCGTGATCATGAAGCCGGTTTAGTAATATGATGAAGGAACACTATGAGGTAACTTTTTGCTTTAACTTGAACTTTATTCCTGCGTAGGTCTTGTATCTTTCCTTTACTCCATCGTAGGCCCCAAGGGCCGGTTTACTCCTTTAGGATGAACCGAGTCTTTCAGAATATCCATTATATAGTTTTTCACATGCATAGTCCCCAAGGGCCAGTTTATCTTTTTAAGATGAACCGGGACTTCAGTTTGTAATCTTTGCTTAACAATGTCACATTAGCCCCCAAGTGCCAAGTGTATAACTTGTTATGTGCTTGGGACTTTATTTGAAAAAATGTCTAAGAACTGCAAATGCACATTAGCCCCCAAGTGCTAATTGTATAACTTGTTATGTTCTTGGGACTTTGAATATGCTTCATCAATGTATAATATGTTCTTCTCTTGACAGGCTGATTTAAACCGGAAAGACACTCAGGTGACTGAACTCCAGGATGCACTAAAATATCAACAGACCGCCGCTTCCAATGTCAAAGATGAACTGACCCTTGCTTTAGCAAGCATGGAAAAATTGAAGAAGGATATCCAGAAGGAGCGGGCGGATTGGGACGCTGAAAGGGCCGCTTTGGAAAAAAGGGCAACTGATGTAGAGGCTGCTCTCCATCGTGTGACAGAAGAGCTGTCCGATTTAAAGCAGCAGATAAATGCCATGACTACTGCTGTCTTCGGTAAGTGTACTTAACATAATCCTGAATATGATAGTTCTGCACTCTCGTGTTTAACTCAAGCTCTATTAACACAGGAAAACATATTGCTCATCTCGGCACGGATATGTGAAAGAAGTTGAAGGCCACATACACTCTCATAGAGCAATTGTATGCCGGCGCTCAAAGGATTGTCTACACTGCTTCCCATCATAAACCAGCTCCCACAACGATCAAAGGCACTTTGGAGAAGCTATCAATTCTACCTGCCCGTCTTGCAGAGCTGAAGAAATCATCTGCCAGGGCAGGTGCCTTGATGGCTTTAACTCGAGCGAAAGCTTGGGTGCCTGACCTTGATCCGACAGATGTGATGAATGGCTATCCTAGTATGAAGGTGGACGGATCAGCATTCACAGACAACGATTTAAGTGCTCTAACAAGAGAAATGCGGCCTTTGGCCAGCAAACTATCTGATGAGGCTGATTTGTCCCGTTATCATCCGGGTTACAATGCTGAAAACGTGCGGGCCGACCCTCCGGTCTACGAGGTTGAAGATCTCATTCCGCCCGTCCGTAAGCATACTTATGCCCCTGATGTTGAACCATCCGAACTCATAAGTGATGAGGCTGTTTTCAAAGTGTTGACAAAGATCAACTGGGCAACCTCTGACTTCCAGCCGCTGGATGAGGACGACGAGGAGATGGAGCAGGATGATCCACAACCTTCAAGTCGAGCTGGTGCTGATTCATAAACCGGTGCCGGTTTACCTATTATGTCATAGTGCTTTAAGCAAGGAACAAATCATTTTGGGCTGCCAATCGCCTTGTAATAGGGTAGTTAAAACACTTCGGGTATGTCCTCACACATAATCCTTTTTCATAACAGTGCTCCTTCTGGCAACTTCATAATTATTTCTGCATATGATGCTTTTAACAGTTTATTCCACCTGTTTCTGCATAAGAGAAAGCTTAAAGTGTCCTGGCGGTTTATCGCCGGATGGGTCATGATGCCCAAATACATGGTCTAGGTTTATAACCTGAACTTTATATAAAATATGAAACATATATCATACCTGTGATTAAATTTTGCACTACTGGCTTTAATCAATAATCGGTAGTAAAGACAATGATCCAAGTTGTAAGTATTGATAACTCCTTGATTATTTGCCGATTCATGATGAAACCGTGCCGGGTTATGATAAACACCGATATAACTATAGATAGCACTGGCGATTTATAATCAAACCAGACCAGGTTCTGTAAACACTGGTTTATTGTAGTGGCAACTTATAGTCACCCACTCACCGAATCAATGGACTTGGATAAACACCAATGACCTCAAAGATTTTTTTTAGCAAAATCAAAAGAGACATTATCAAATAAGACCGTGTAGTGGAGGCTTTTTATGAGCTGCCAGGCTCCAAATTCGAGGCTTTTTATGGGCTGCCAGGCCACTGAATTAACCATTTCACAAAGCCTATAAAGATGGACCTCAATCCTTAACCAATCGTCAATTTAACGTTGCCAAGTTTAGGGTCTGTAAAAAGATTGACTTGTGAAACGTTCGACGGGTCATACCAGGTTTACCTGGGCGGAGTGACTTACTTAATGCAGGCAAGCTAATCTAGGGTTTTAGGTTTATACACCAGGCTTCGAAGCCGTGGCTTGATAGCCTACTACAAGGGTTGTCAACTCATTGACGCTATGCGTCAGGAGCCCCCATGTAGCATTTTGAGCTATGCTCGTCGGGTGCCTATGTTTGAGTTGTGCTATGCATCAAACTCTCTTTTGCCCCTCATCATCATGTGGGCTTTGATAGCCAGATTGCCGAAGCAACCAGAGCTATGCTCTTATGATGGTGTTGGTTTAGTAGCCGGTTTAAGAGGCCATAGGAACTCCTTTGCACACAGAAGCCCCCATGTGACAAACTCCTATGAAAAAAAGTAGCAGATACCCCGCTTTAACGGGGACGCCGGTTTATTATATTGATCATAATATATACATTGCAAAATTATGTACATAAAGCGGAGCCTATGGCTCAGGTGTAGTAAGGTCAAAGAAGAGCGATGTTCCATGGCCGTCGGGTCTCCTCCTCCGCACTACGTGAGTCCTTGTGTTCTCGAACGTCGATGAGGTAGTATGATCCATTGTGTAGATTCTTGCTGACCACAAAGGGTCCTTCCCAAGGCGGGGATAGCTTGTGCATATCTGTCTGGTCTTGGATGAGCCGGAGCACTAGATCTCCTTCTTGAAACGTTCTCGTTTTAACCCGGCGACTGTGGTACCGGTGCAAATCTTGTTGATAAATCGCCGATCGAGCTATTGCCGTGTCACATTCCTCATCCAGTCGGTCCAACGCGTCTTGTCATGTCTTCTCGTTATCAGCTTCGACATAAGCCACCACCCGCGGCGAATCATGACGGATGTCACTAGGGAGGACCGCTTCAGCTCCATATACCATGAAGAAAGGCGTGTAACCTGTAGATATGTTAGGTGTGGTGTTGATGCTCCATAACACAGAGGGTATTTCCTCCACCCAACAACCCGACGTCCTCTGCAAAGGGACCATAAGCCGGGGTTTGATGCCTCTCAAGATCTCTTGATTGGCTCTCTCAGCTTGACCGTTGGATTGGGGGTGAGCCACTGAAGATACATCAAGGCGGATGTGCTCTTGTTGACAGAACTCCTCCATAGCCCCCTTGGACAGATTACCATTATCAGTTATAATGTTGTGTGGAAAGCCAAACCGGAAAATCTCCTTCTTGATGAATTGAACCGCCGTTGCCTCATCACACTTCCTGACTGGTTCCGCCTCAACCCACTTGGTAAACTTATCTACCGCCACCAGGAGGTGGGTCTTCTTATCTTGAGATCTCTTAAAGGGCCCGACCATTTCTAGCCCCCAAGTCACAAACGGCCAAGTAATTAGAATCATCCTCAATTCTTGAGCCGGTATATGAGCACGCCGTGAGAATTTCTGGCAAGCATCACATTTTCTGAGCAAGTCCTCTGCGTCGGCGTGAGCCATCAACCAGAAGAACCCATGACGAAAAGCTTTAGCCACCAAAGATTTTGAGTCGGCGTGATGACCACAATCTACTTCGTGGATATCTCTAAGAATATCACGGCCCTCGTCTGGCGATACACAACATTGAAACGCCCCAGAGACGCTGCAATGATGTAGTTCTCCATTGATAATAGTCATTGATTTGGATCGCCGGACTATCTGTCCAGCCAAGACTTCATCTTCTGGTAACTCACCTCGGTTTATGTACGCCAGATACGGGACCGTCCAATCCGGAATAACATGAAGCGCCGCCACAATTGAGCCTCCGGATCAAGAATAGCCAAGTCTTCTTCGGAAGGTAATTTAACCGACGGATTATGCAATACATCCAAGAAGACATTGGGTGGCACCGGTTTACGTTGAGAACCCAGCCGGCTTAACGCATTGTCCGCTTCATTCTTTCGCCGGTCCACATGGTCCACCTGATAACCCTTGAAGTGTCCAGCGACAACGTCCACCTCTCGACGATACGCTGCCATAAGTGGATCCTTGGAATCCCACTTACCAGATACCTGTTGAGCCACCAGGTCTGAATCGCCGAAACATTTAACCCGGCTTAAATTCATCTCCTTATCCATTCTCAGACCATGGAGGAGAGCTTCATACTCAGCTGCATTGTTAGTACAAGGGAACATTAAACGGAGGACATAACAGAACTTATCACCTCATGGGGAAGTTAATACGACTCCAGCCCCCGAGCCCTCCAATTGCCTGGATCCATCAAAGTGAATAGTCCAGTGCATATGATCCGGCTTTTCCTCTGGTGCTTGTAACTCTGTCCAGTCGTTGATGAAGTCCACCAGTGCTTGAGATTTGATTGCAGTACGAGGCACATACTTCAATCCGTGAGGACTAAGCTCAATGGCCCACTTTGCAACCCAACCAGTCGCTTCTCTGTTCTGGATTATATCTCCCAGAGGAGCTGAACTGACCAGAGTGATTGGATGGCCCTGAAAATACTGCTTCAGCTTTCGGTTTGCCATGAAGACTCCATATACCAATTTCTGCCAATGCGGGTATCTCTGTTTCGACTCAATGAGCACCTCACTAATATAGTAAACCGGTCGTTGAACCGGATATTCTTTCCTGGCCTCCTTGCACTCTACCACGATGTCAACGCTTACTGCTCGGGCATTAGCAGCCACATATAGCAACATCGGCTCATTATCAACTGATGCAGCAAGGACAGGCGGCTCTGCCAATTCCTTCTTCAGGTCCTCGAACGCAGCATCAACAGCATCACTCGAGACAAAGCGATCTGTGTTTTTCATCATCTGATAAAGCGGGATGGCCTTCTCTCCCAGACGGCTGATAAACCGGCTGAGCGCCGCAATGCGGCTCGCCAAACGTTGGACATCATTGATGCACGCCGGTTTAGCCAAGGATGTAATCGCCTTGATCTTCTTTGGATTAGCTTCAATTCCTCTGTTTGACACCAGGAACCCCAAGAGCTTACCTGCTGGTACACCAAAAACGCACTTGGCCGGATTAAGCATCATATTGTAAATCCGAAGATTATCAATGGTTTCCCTCAGGTCAGCTACCAATGTTTCTTCCTTCCTGGATTTTACCACAATGTCGTCCACGTAAGCATGAACATTCCGCCCAATCTGTCCATGAAGACAATTCTGCACACAACGTTGATAAGTTGCCTGGGCACTCTTGAGCCCGAAAGGCATAGATACATAACAGAAGGCTCCAAAGGGAGTCATGAAGGCCGTCTTCTCCTTGTCCTTAACTGCCATCTTGATCTGATGATAACCGGAATATGCATCCAAAAAACTTAAACGCTCACAACCCGCCGTAGCATCGATGATTTGATCAATACGGGGAAGGGCAAAGGGATCAGCTGGGCAAGCCTTGTTCAAATATGTGTAATCCACACACATTCGCCAAGTGCCGTTCTTTTTAAGTACCAGCACCGGATTAGCCAACCACTCCGGATGAAAAACCTCAATTATAAAGCCTGCTACCAAGAGCCTGGCTACTTCTTCACCAATAGCCTTGCGTCTTTCTTCATTGAACCGGCGGAGAAACTGTTTGACCGGTTTAAACTTGGGATCAATATTAAGAGTGTGCTCAGCGAGTTGCCTCGGTACACCTGGCATGTCAGAAGGTTTCCATGCAAAGATGTTCCGATTCTCACGGATGAACTCGATGAGCGCGCTTTCCTATTTCAGATCCAGGTTAGCACTGATAGTAAACTGCTTGGATGAATCGCCAGAGACAAATAAACCTGTTTGGTCTCATCAGCTGATTTGAACTTCAAAGCTAGGTCGTGCTCCGTGGTTGGCTTCTTCAACGGGGACATGTCTGCCGGATCAACATTATCTTTATAAAATTTCAACTCCTCGGTTGCACAAACCGCCTCAGCGTAAGCTGCATCACCTTCCTCGCACTCCAAAGCAATCTTACGGCTCCCATGGACCGTAATAGTTCCCTTGTGACCCGACATCTTGAGCTGGAGATAAACATAACAAGGCCTTGCCATGAACTTAGCATAAACTGGCCGCCCGAACAGGGCGTGATACGGGCTCTTGATCTTTACCACTTCAAAGGTCAAAGTTTCAGACCTCGAATCATGCTCATCCCCAAAAGTGACCTCCAAGTCTATCTTACCGACCGGATATGCCGATTTACCAGGCACCACGCTGTGAAAAACAGTATTGGACTGCCGAAGCTTTTTGTCCGTCAGTCCCATGCGACGAAAAGTCTCATAGTATAGGATGTTGATGCTGCTTCCTCCATCCTTGAGCACCTTGGTGAACTTATAGCCCCCAACCTGAGGTGCCACAACCAGAGCTAGCTGACCCGGATTATCAATCCGGGGCGGATGATCCTCTCAACTCCACACAATGGGTTGTTCTGACCAGCGCAGATAGCGTGGCACCGCCGGTTCAACGGAATGTACTGCCCTTTTGTAAACTTTCTGATCACGTTTACATAGGCTTGTGGTGAAGACGTGATACTGCCCACTACTCAACTGCTTCAGATTACTCTGATAACCTGATTGCTGCTGTTGATGTTGTTGTTGATTCCCCTGACTGTTATAACCACCCTGGCCGTGCTGCTGGTTATGCTGATTATGCCCATTCTGGTTGCTATGATTGTTTTGGTTACCTTGGAATCCTGAACCGGATCCACCACCTTGATAACACGGCCCATGAAAACCAGAACCTGAACCGCCGGATGATCCATGATCATATTGGGATCGGTTCATGATTTCCTTCATAATAAAGCAGTCCTTTCAGAGGTGCGTGGCTGGCTTTTCCTGCGTACCTTGCCTCGGGCAAGGTATGTTCATCTGGCGTTCTAGATTGCGGTCTCCCACCTCGCGGGGATGGCCTACCCTTGCGGCGCTGGCCATCCTCCCGGGCATTAGTTTTAGCCAAAAAATCTGAATTATTATCCGCTTTACGCTTACCATTATGTCCTTGATTCGCCGGGCTGGGATGCGGCACTTTACCATTCTTCTTTGTTTTCCCTGACTTCTCATCATCAGACTCTGGATATTTGGCACTATCTGAATCCGCATACTTCACCAGGGCCCCCATGAGTGTCCCCATGTCATGACAACGACGTTTGAGTCATCCTAGCTTCAACTTCAGAGGTTCAAACCGACAGTTGCCCTCCAATGTCACTACTGCTGTGTCCGGATTGATGCGGTATGAGGAGTGCAAGATCTCTGACACCCGGCGTACCCAGCGACTTGTTGACTCGTTTTCTCCTTGAACGCAGGCCGCCAAGTCCACAATGGACATGGGCTGCTTGCATGTGTCTTTGAAGTTATTGATAAACCGGCGCCGTAACTCGGCCCATGATCTGATGGAGTTTTGCGGTAATCCTTTTAGCCAGGCGCGAGCCGTGCCCTCCAGCATCATGGTGAAGTACTTTGCGCACGCCGCATCATCCACATCCAACATCTCCATCGCCATCTCGTAGCTTTCAACCCAGGCTTCAGGGGATAAATCTGCAGTATAATTGGGCACCTTGCGTGGTCCTTTGAAGTCCTTGGGCAGCCGTACGTTGCGTAAAGCGGGGGTGAGACAGGGCACTCCTAAGGAGCTGGATGTAACCCCTAGTTCAATTGTAGTAGAAGGATGAACCGGCGTCGGCTGACGGGCTTCGTACTGTGCCGTTAACTTGGCTTCCCGGCGTTGTTTGCCCTGATCCACCACGTTTTGAGCGTTTTCACCTCCTCCTGCTGGATTATCCATCCGCGACGGATTACGATTTCACGCGCTGCTTGACACGGCTGGTTCCTCCAGGTGCCTACTATAACTCCGGCTTGGGCGAGGGGTGGAGTGAATCCTCTCGCGGCTGTGAGAATAAGCTTGCTGCTGAGTTAAAGTCGTCTCCAGAAACTCCCTGGCCCGCCGTGCCTCCACCGCTATAGGGGATTCTCCTTCAATGGGAAGGGCGGCTAGTCGTGAAGCGCCAACAACTATGTTATCCAAAGGGTTGGAGTGGTGACCAGGAGGGTGGGCACATGCTGCGACGGGACGACCTGGCGGGTTGGCTCTGCGGCCTGTGGCTGGACTGATGCCCCTGTGCCGGGCGCTCCTCCCCGGTTTACCTCCGGCTGGTTACTGGTGCCTGCTCCAGGCGTACTGAAAAGGTTCCTCGCTTCGTAAACCGGCGGCAGGCGGGATCTTTGCCTTCTCCTCATTACATCGCGCGAAGCAGTTTGATCCAACATGAGCGGGTAAGCCTGAGCATCCAGCTCGGCCTGCCTCGCAACCATCCTAGTGTTCTCTGCAGCTAGGTCCAATTTCGCTTGATCTATTTGGCTCTTTACCTGAGCAACTTCTGCATCATGTTGTTCTTTCTCGGCCTGTCCGACCTCTGCAGTTAACAGCGTTGTTAAAGTGTCAACCAAGGTGGATAATACCTGAACCGGTGATTGAACCGGGCCTCCGGCCCTAGCCGCTGCTGCCACCAGGTCCGATGTTAAAGCCGCTGCAGTCAAAGACTGTTGTATAGGTTATGATCCGGCCATGAAGACTGTGACCCGGTTTGGCGGATCCAGGGGGTCCGGAATAATGTCACCATCGGAACAACCCCCAGACCGGCCATCCTGTAGCAAGTATAAAGATTTTGTTTCTCCAGCGGATGACTCATCGTTGAAATAAACAACGGTCTCACCACCGGAGTCCAATCCATACTTAGTTTGCGCTCCGTGAACCGCTCCGACGAAGACGTGTTTCACGACGGGCCAAATCCGGGCAGGTCTCGCACGCTGAGCCGACTCGACGATGTTGGGGAAGGTGTCCGGCTCAGGGCCCGGTTCGCCGATCTTGCCGATGAAAACGTGGATGCCGCCAAAGGGGACCCGATACCCGTATCCGATTGAATCGGCCTCGGGGCCCTAGCCGGCATCGTCGATGTAGATCTTGCCGCGACGACTCTTAGTCATCCGGCCCACTACATAGCCCTTGAGTCCTGCGAAGCTGCCCTTCAAGAACTCAAAACCATCATGCGATAGCCCCACGGTGGGCGCCAACTGTCGTGGTTTTGTCACGGCAGATGTCCTAGCGAAAGGACTTAGTCGTGAGGCCATCGCTACGGGTTAGCTTAAAGGGGTTAAAGCGGACAAGGACGCAAGGGTTTATACTAGTTCGGCCCCTTCGATGAAGGTAAAAGCCTACTTCTAGTTTGGGTTGGTATTGCTAGGGTTTCGATGACCAGGGAGCGGATACGCTTGGCCTTTGTCTCGAGTTGTTCTCCCTCTTGAACCGTCGCCGGGTCGTCCCTTTATATACACGAGGTGATGCCCGGTCTGGTTTACAGAGTCCCGAGGCTGGCTCATAAACGTGTCCGGCTCGGTCTCTATCTTCCTATCTTACATCATAAGTTACACGCCGTATGGCGGTTTACAAATCATGGGCCCTAACACCTCTTGGGCTTTAAGTCTCCTGGAATGAAGCGTCATGTTCCCTGCTCCGTGCTACCTCTTGAGCTTGCGTTGTATTCCCCCGAAGAGGAAAGGGAGATGCAGCACAGTAGCATAAGTATTTCCCTCAGTTTTTGAGAACCAAGGTACCAATCCAGTAGGAGACCACGCGCCAGTCCCTCGCACCTGCACAAACAAATAAGAACTTCGCAGCCAACGCGATAAGGGGTTGTCAATCCCTTTACGGTCACTTACGATAGTGAGATCTAATAGAGATGATAAGATAGTATTTTTGGTATTTTTGATATAGAAACAAAAAGTAAGAAAGCAAATAAACAACGGCGACAGAAATTGGCTAGTTGACGCGAAAGTAATATGATAAAGATAGACCCGGGGGCCATAGTTTTCTCTAGTGGCTTCTCTCATGATAGCGGTGTTCTACGGCGGGTAAACAAATTACCGTCGAGCAATTGATAGGAAAGCGAATAATTATGAGAATATCTAGGCATGATCATTGTATATAGGCATCATGTCCGAGACAAGTAGACCGAAACGATTCTGCATCTACTACTATTACTCCACACATCGACCGCTATCCAGCATGCATCTAGTGTATTGAGTTCATACGAACAGAGTAACGCCTTAAGAAAGATGACATGATGTAGAGGGTTAAACTCAAGCAATATGATGAAAACCCCATCTTTTTATCCTCGATGGCAACAATACAATACGTGCCTTGCTGCCCATACTGTCACTAGGAAAGGACACCGCAAGATTGAACCGAAAGCCAAGCACTTCTCCCATTGCAAGAACTATAGATCTAGTAGGCCAAACCAAACCAATAATTCGAAGAGACTTGCAAGGATATTATGAGCACACATAAAAAGTTCAGAGAAGAACCAAATATCTTTCATAGATAACCTTGATCATAAACTCACAATTCGTCGGATCTCGACAAACACACCGCAAAAAGAGATTACATCGAATAGATCTCCTCGAAGACCGAGGAGAACTTTGTATTGAGATCCAGAGAGAGAGAAGAAGCCATCTAGATACTAGCTATGGACCCGAAGGTCTGTGGTAAACTACTCACAACTCATGGTGAGGGCGATGATGATGATGATGAAGGCCTCCGTGATGGATCCCCCTCCTGGAATAGGCTCCAAGATGGGATCTCCACGGGAACAGCAGCTACGGCGGTGGAATTAGGGTTTTCTCTCTGCGTATGGAGTTTCTGGGGTACGTAGGTATATATAGGAAGAAGGGGGGCACCGGGGGCCACACGGGCTGCCCTCGAGGCAGGGGGCGCGCCCTGGGAAGGGGGGCGCGCCCCCACCCTCGAGGGTGGCCCCTTTGTCCCCTGGCTTGGCCCTGAAGTCTTTCGTGCGTGATTTCCTCCAAAAATATCTCTCGCGAAGGTTTCATTCCGTTTGGACTCCGTTTGATATTCCTTTTCTGCAAAACCCTGAAATAGGCAAAAAACTGCAACCTGGACTGGCCCCTTGGGTTAGTAGGTTAGTCCCAAAAATGTTATAAAAGTGAATGATAAAGCCCATTAAACATCCAAGACTTCATAAATAATAGCATGGAACAATCAAAAATTATAGATACGTTGGAGACGTTTTACTCCGCTGGGCTTCAGTAGAAGTAATCTTGATAGGCTTAAACTGGCCCCTCCTGGGCGGTTTACACCTAGTAGTAATATCCCCGACAGGTCTTATACCTCTCGACACGGGCATGAGTATGAAATACTAATTTCAACTCCTGGAACATCTCATATGCTTTGTGGCGTTCAAAACGTTTTTGGAGTCCCGGTTCTAAGCCGTAAAGCATGGTGCACTAAACTATCAAGTAGTCATCATACCGAGCTTTTGTCTAACTGTTCATAACGTCTGCATCTGCTCCTGCAATAGGTCTGTCACCTAGCGGTGCATCAAGGACATAATTCTTCTGTGCAGCAATGAGGAAATCCTTAGATCACGGGACAAGTCCGCATCATTGCTACTAACATTTTTCAACTTAGTTTTCTCTAGGAACATATAAAAACAAACGGGGAGCTACATCGTGAGCTATTGGTCTACAACATAGATATGCTAGTACTACCAGGACTAAGTTCATGATAAATTAAAGTTCAATTAATCAAATTACTTAAGAACTCCCACTTAGACAGACATCCCTCTAGTCATCTAAATGACACGTGATCCAAATCAACTAAACCATGTCCGTTCATCATGTGAGATGGAGTAGTTTTCAATGGTGAACATCTTATGTTGATCATATCTACTATATGATTCATGCTCGACCTTTCGGTCTCTAGTGTTCCGAGGCCATATCTGCATACGCTAGGCTCATCAAGTTTAACCCAAGTATTCTGCGTGTGTAAAACTGTCTTACACCCGTTGTATGTGAATGTAGAGCTTATCACACCCGACCATCACGTGGTATCTCGGCACGATGAACTTTCGCAACGGTGCATACTTAGGGAAAACACTTATACCTTGAAATTTTGTGAGAGATCATCTTATAATGCTACCGTCGATCTAAGCAAAATAAGATGCATAAAAGATAAACATCACATGCAATCAATATAAGTGATATGATATGGCCATCATCATCTTGTGCCTTTGATCTCCATCTCCAAAGCACCGTCATGATCACCATCATCACCGGCGTGACACCTTGATCTCCATCGTAGCATCGTTGTCGTCTCGCCAACTATTGCTTCCACGACTATCGCTACCGCTTAGTGATCAAGTAAAGCAATTACAAGGCGATTGCATTTCATACAATAAAGCGACAACCAAATGGCTCCTGCCAGTTGCCGGTAACTTTACAAAACATGATCATCTCGTACAATAACGTATCACTCATCATGTCTTGACCATATCACATCACAACACGCCCTGCAAAAACAAGTTAGATGTCCTCTACTTTGTTGTTGCAAATTTTATGTGGCTGCTACGGGCTTAGCAAGAACTGTTCTTACCTACGCATACAAAACCACAACGATATTTCATCAAGTTTGTGCTGTTTTAACCTTCACAAGGACCGGGCGTAGCCATACTCGATTCAACTAAAGTTGGACAAACTGACACCCGCCAGCCACCTGTGTGCGAAGCACGTCGGTAGAACCAGTCTCGCGTAAGCGTATGCGTACTGTTGGTCCGGGCCGCTTCATCCAACAATATTGCCAAATCAAGTATGACATGCTGGTAAGCAGTATGACTAGTATCGTCCACAACTCAGTTGTGTTCTACTCGTGCATATAATCTACGCATAGACCTGGCTCATGATGCCAGTGTTGGGGAACGTGGTATTTCAAAAAAATCCTACG
Organism: Secale cereale; assembly: GCA_902687465.1. Lineage (NCBI taxonomy): Eukaryota > Viridiplantae > Streptophyta > Magnoliopsida > Poales > Poaceae > Secale > Secale cereale. The sequence continues at coordinate 484,785,679 of LR738714.1, forward strand.
ATCACACAAGATCTATCTACTAGATGCATAGCAACGAGAGGGGAGAGTGTGTCCACGCACCCTCATAGACCGGGAGCGGAAGCGTCTAGTGACGCAGTTGATGTAGTCAAACTTTCTTCGTGATCCAACCGATCAAGCACCAAACGTGCGGAGCCTCCACATTCAGCACACGTTCAGCTTGATGACGTCCCATGAGCTCTTGATCCAGTAGAACCTCGCGGGAGAGTTTCCTTAGCACGACGGTGTGGTGACGGACATGATGAAGCTACCGGCGTAGGGCTTTGCCTAAGCACTGCAACGATATGACCGAGGTGTGTTTCTGTGGAGAGGGGCACTGCACACGGTTGGGAGAGATCAACTGATCAAGTGATCAACTTGTGTGTCTATGGGGTGCCCCTGATAACCTACAAGTGTAGGGGATCGCAACAGTTTTCGAGGGTAAAGTATTAAACCCAAATTTGTTGATTCGACACAAGGGGAGCCAAAGAATACTCTTAAGTATTAGCAACTGAGTTGTCAATTCAGCCACACCTGGAAACTTAGTATCTGCAGCAAGATAGTTTAGTAGCACAGTAATATGATAGTGGTGGTAGCAGCAATAAAAGTAAAGATAGTGTTTTTGTAGTTTCTGAGATATAAGCAACGGGAAAGTAAATAGCAACTAGCAATATAGGTAAAGCTCGTAGGCATTGGATCGGTGATGGGAAATTACGTCGGATGCAAATCATCATGTAGAAGTTATAACCTAGGGTGACACAGAACTAGCTCCAGTTCATCAATGCAATGTAGGCATGTATTCCGAATATAGTCATACGTGCTTATGGAAAAGAACTTGCATGGCATCTTTTGTCCTACCCTCCCGTGGCAGCGGGGTCCTATTGGAAACTAAGGGATATTAAGGCCTCCTTTTAATAGAGTACCGGACCAAAGCATTAACACATAGTGAATACATGAACTCCTCAAACTATGGTCATCACCGGGAGTGGTCCCGATTATTGTCACTTAGGGGTTGCTGGATCATAACACATAGTTAGGTGAATATAGACTTGCAAGATAGGATCAAGAACACACATATATTCATGGAAACATAATAGGTTCAGATCTGAAATCATGGCACTCGGGCCCTAGTGACAAGCATTAAGCATAGCAAAGTCATAGCAACATCAATCTCAGAACATAGTGGATACTAGGGATCAAACCCTAACAAAACTAACTCGATTACATGATAGATCCCATCCAACCCATCACCGTCCAGCAAGCCTACGATGGAATTACTCACGCACGGCGGTGAGCATCATGGAATTGGTGATGGAGGAAGGTTGATGATGACGATGGCGATGATCTCCACTCTCCGGAGCCCCGAACGGACTCCAGATCAGCCCTCCTGAGAGAGATTAGGGCTTGGCGGCGGCTTCATCTCATAAAACGCGATAATTCTTTCTCCTTTATTTTTTCTCCACGAAACATAATATATAGGACCTGGGGATACATCGGTGGGGCACTGGGCTGCCCTCGAGGCAAGGGGGCGCGCCCTGGGAAGGGGGGCGCGCCCCCCACCCTCGAGGACGGCCCGTGGGCCCCCAGGTGTGGATCTTCTTGCCAGTATTTTTTATATTTTCTGAAATAAATCTCCGTTGATTTTCACGCGATTCCGAGAACTTTTTATTTCTGCACAAAAAACAACACCATGGCAGTTCTGCTGAAAACAGCATCATTCCGGGTTAGTTCCATTCAAATCATGCAAGTTAGAGTCCAAAACAAGGGCAAAAGTGTTTGGAAAAGTAGATACGTTAGAGACGTATCAACTCCCCCAAGCTTAAACCTTTGCTTGTCCTCAAGCAATTCAGTTGATAAACTGAAAGTGATAAAGAAAAACTTTGACAAACTCTATTTGCTCTTGTTGTTGTAAATATGTAAGCTAGCATTCATGTTTTCAACAAGATCATGAACTAACCACATTCACAATGACTTTCAGGTCTCAAGACTACTCACATCAATGGCATAATCAACTAGCAAGCAATAATAATAAACCTCGGATGACAACACTTCTCAAAACAATCATGATATGATATAACAGGATGGTATCTCGCTAGCCCTTTCTGAGACCGAAAAACATATATGCAGAGCACCTTTACAGACCAAGGACTGACTAGACATTGTAATTCATGGTAAAAGAGATCCAATCATGATCATACTCAATGCAAATTAATAGTAATACATGCAGCGACAGAGGTGCTCTCCTACTGGTGCTCTTTGATAAGAGGATGATGACTCTGCATAAAAGTAAATAGATAGGCCCTTCGTAGAGGGAAGCAGGGATTTGTAGAGGTGCCAGAGCTCGATTTTTAAATAGAGATTGAATAACATTTTGAGCGGTATACTTTCATTGTCAACATAACAACCAAGAATTTTGATATCTTCCATGCTACGCACATTATAGGCGGTTCCCAAACAGAATGGTAAAAGTTTATACTCCCCCAACCACCAACAAGCACACTCCACGGCCAGCCGAAACCACGGGTGACCGTCCAAACAAGCAACAACCCTGGGGGAGTTTTGTTTAATTATTATGATTTAGAGCATTGGACTGGGCATCCCGATTACCAGCCATTTTCTTGTGAATGATGAGCGAGTCCACTCATCGTGAGAATAACCCACCTAGCATGGATGATATAGATAGCCCTAGTTGATACATGAGCTGTTCGAGCATGCAAAACAGAATTTCATTTGAAGGTTTAGAGTTTGGCACATACAAATTTACTTGGAACGGCAGGTAAATACCACATATAGGAAGGTATGGTGGACTCATGTGGAATAACTTTGGGATTTATGGAAGTGGATGCACACGCAGTATTCCCGCTTAGTACAGGTGAAGGCTAGAAAGAGATTGGGAAGCAACCAGCTAGAGAGCAACAACGGTCATGAACATGCATTAAAATTAATCAACAATGAATGCAAGCATGAGTAGGATATAAATCACCATGAACATAAATATCGTGAAAGCTATGTTGATTTGTTTCAACTACATGCGTGAACATGTGCCAAGTCAAGTCACTTAAATCGTTCAGAGGAGGATACCACCCATCATACCACATCACAACCATTTTAATATCATGTTGGCACGCAAGATAGACCATTATAAACTCTCAGCTAATTAAGCATGGCATAAGCAGCTATGATATCTAATTGTCATTGCAAACATGTTTCATTCATAACAAGTTGAATCAAGAACGACGAGCAATCATATTTACAAAAACAAGAGAGGTCGAGTTCGTACCAGCTTTTCTCATCTTAATTAGTTCATCATATATCATCCTTATTGCCTTTCACTCGCACAACATAACGGTGTGGATAATAATAATAGTGCACGTGCATTGGACTAAGCTGGAATCTGCAGACATTTAATACAAGAGAGAAGACAAGGTAATATGGCTCAAGGTTAAATCAACAATAGAGCATATGAGAGCCACTAAGCATTTTAATCATGGTCTTCTACTCTTAACCCCCAAAGAAAAGAAAAGAAACTATTTACACGGGAAAGCTCCCAACAAGCAAAAGAAGAATGGGAAATCTTTTTGGGTTTTCATTTTTAGTTACTACTACAAGCAAAGAAAGTAAGCTGGGTAGGAGTTACAACTAATATTTTTTTGTTTTTCTGGGTTTTTCTAGGACACAAGAAAAATACTAAGAAAAAGAAATTTAAACTAAGCATGGATGGTACAGTGAAAGAGTGTGAGCACCGACAACTAGAATAAGTGTGTGAACATGAATGTAAGTCGGTGAGAAACACGTACTCCCCCAAGCTTAGGCTTTTGGCCTAAGTTGGTCTATGGCCAGCACTGCCTGACGGATATCCAAAGTTGTAGTTGGGGTCGTACTGAGATGCAGCAGTTGCTGCCTGCTGAGCTGCAGCTCGAAGGCGGTTTGCCTCCGTCATGTTATAATAGGCATTTGCCTCCTCCATAGTTATAGTGTGTCTTCCTTTTTCCTGAAAGTTAAACAAAGTAGGGGCAGGAAGAACAATAGGGATGGCATGATGCCGGTTAAAGATTAGTCGATATTTGAGAGTTTGATTATCCCACTCTATAAACCGGTGACTAGCCATAGCATTACAGTCTAAATAAACAGTAGGTAAGGGGTTATCATAAGGGTGCACAGACACACCAAGGTAGCGGGCTATGCGAGTAGCATAGATCCCACCAAATAAATCTCCATTAGAACCATTATGGTGTAGCCTACGTGCAACAATAGCTCCCTGATTATATTGCTTATCACCTAGTACAACACTCCTGAGAACGCTAAGATCAGGGACACACATGTGACAAGCCTCATCTTTACCATTTATGCATCTACCGATAAAGAGAGTGAAGTAATGAATAGCAGGAAAATGTATGCTCCCAGTGGTGGCTTGTGTGATGTCCCTGGATTCCCCCACTGTAATACTAGCAAGAAATTCTCTGAATTCAGATTTATGAGGATCACTCATACTGCCCCACTATGGGAGCTTGCAGGCTTCATTAAAATCCTCTAAGTCCATGGTATAAGATTTATCATATAGATCAAACAAGACAGTGTGAGAATTACGTGAAGATGAAAATTTAAACCTTCTCACAAAACTATCAGTTAAGCCACGGTACTGGAGGCACTTATCTTGCATGAAGTCCTCGAGGTCAGCGTTACGCACATATGCGTAGAATTCATCTTTGATGCCCGCTTGACTCATAAATTCATCGGACGGCCATTCACAAGGCCGTACATCAGCATCCCTCGGTGGTTCATCATCCGGCTCACGGAACGCGAGCCTTGGTCCTTGCTTCCTTGAAGGACCACCTTGGAAGTTTTTCCTAGACATTTTTCTGAAATTTTCTGAAATTTTTAGTAACTCACAAATAAAAGTTAACCAAACTCAACAAGAATGATAGCAACAACTCCTACAAGTGCCTAGAGGCTATATCATGCATTAGAACTACTTGGGACCAAGAAAATTTGACATGCAAGCTCAAGAACAAGGTCACCACAGCAGCACAAATTTGCAACGTATAAAGCACTGGAACCAAAACTAATTGGACCAATGGAGGAGTCACATACCAAGGAACAATCTCCCCAAACAGTTTGGTGAATGGTGCTTTGAGCAAGGAGATCGAAAATGGCAGCAAAATGAGCTAGAACTCGAGTTTGAGTTGGCTGGGGATTTTTTTGGGAGGAAGAAGAAGGGTGTGGGTGAAAGGATAAGTGGAGGGGGCCACGTGGGGCCCTCGAGGCAGGGGGCGCGCCCTGTGAAGGGGGGTGCGCCCTGTGCCCTCGAGGCCAGGTGCTGGCTCCCCTCGCTATGTGTTCAGTGCCATATTTTCTTAAATATTCTAGAAAAAATCATATTTCATTTTCATGGCATTTGGAGAACTTTTATTTTTGGGAATTTTTTTATTGCACGGATAAGTCTGGAAACAGACAGATAATGCTAATTTTCTTTTATTTAACCTAATTAACAGAAAGTAAAAGAAGGGTACATAAGGTTTGTGCTATCTAGATTCACCTATCCCATGTTCATCAAAAGGAATCCATTAACAAGGTTGATCAGGTCTTGTTAATAAACTCTTTCCGAGTAACATGAAACCGGAGAATTTTCGAATAACACTATGTTACCTCAATGGGGATATGTATGTCCCCAACAATAAGTATGTGATATGCCTTCTTGATAGTAGGAATGGGAAACTCAAAACCTCCAATAGTAATAGTTGAAGTTTTTCCAATATAATTGATAGTGAAGACCTGAGGTTGTTTCCTCGGAAAGTGTACCGTATGCTCATTACCATTGACATGAAAAGTGACATTGCCTTTGTTGCAATCAATAACAGCCCCTGCAGTATTAAAAAAAGGTCTTCCAAGAATAATATACATACTATCATCCTCGGGAATATCAAGTATAACAAAGTCCGTTAGAATAGTAACATTTGCAACTACAACAGGCACATCCTCACAAATACCGACAGGTATAGCAGTTGATTTATCAGCCATTTGCAAAGATATTTCAGTAGGTGTCAACTTACTCAAGTCAAGTCTATGATATAAAGAGAGAGGCATAACACTAACACCAGCTCCAAGATCATACAAAGCAGTTTTAACATAATTTCTCTTAATGGAGCAAGGTATAGTAGGTACTCCCGGATCTCCTAATTTCTTAGGCATTCCACCCTCAAAAGTGTAATTGGCAAGCATGGTGGAGATTTCTACATCAGATATCTTTCTTTTCTTGGTAATAATGTCTTTCATATACTTGGCATAAGGATTTGTTTTAAGCACATCAGTCAAACGCATACGCAAAAAGATAGGTCTAATCATTTCAGCAAAGCGCTCAAAATCCTCATCATCCTTTTTCTTGGATGGTTTCGGAGGAAAAGGCATGGGTTTCTGAACCCCTGGTTCTCTTTCTCTACCGTGCTTCCTAGAAACAAAGTCTCTCTTATCATAACGTTGATTCTTTGATTGTGGGTTATCAAGATCAACAGCAGGTTCAATCTCTACATCGTTATCATTGCTAGGGAGCATCATCATGAACATCATTATTAATATTATCACTAGGTTCATGTTCATTGCCAGATTGAGTCTCAGCATCAGAAACAGATATATTATTGGGATTCTCAGGTGGGCGAGCTACAGGTTCACTAGAAGCATGCAAAGTCCTATCATTTTTCTTTTTCTTCTTCTTAGAAGAACTAGGTGCATCTAAATTAGCTCTCTGAGAATCTTGCTCAATTCTCTTAGGGTGGCCTTCAGGATACAGAGGTTCCTGAGTCATTTTACCACCTCTAGTTGCAACTCTAACAGCATAGTCATTATTCTTACTATTTAATTCATTGAGGAAATCATTCTGAGCCTTAAGTACTTGTTCTACTTGAGTGGTAACCATAGAAGCATGTATACTAATGAGTTTCAGTTCATCTTTAGCACTAGACGGATAATCACTCAAGCGTTCAATCATATGAGAATTGTGTTGTAATTGTCTACCAACATAAGCATTGAAGTTTTCTTGTTTCACAATAAAATTGTCAAACTCATCTAAGCATTGGCTAGCAGACTTATAACGAGGAATATCACTTTCATCAAATCTATAAAGAGAATTTACCTTTACTACCTATGTCGGGTTATAAAGACCATGTATTTCTTCAATATGTGGTAAATTCTTAACATCTTCAGCTTTAATATCTTTTTCTTTCATAGATTTCTTTGCCTCTTGCATGTCTTCGGGACTGAGAAATAGAACACCTCTTTTCTTCGGAGTTGGCTTAGGGGCTGGTTCAGGAAGTGTCCAATTATTTTCATTGGCTAACATATTATTCAATAGTAATTCAGCTTGTTCCATAGTTCTTTCACTGAAAACACAACCAACACAACTCTCCAGGTGGTCTCTCGAAGCATCGGTTAGTCCATTATAAAAGAGATCAAGTATATCATGCATCTCAAGAGGATGATCAGGCAAAGCATTAAGTAACTGGAGAAGCCTCCGCCAAGCTTGTGGGAGACTCTCTTCTTCAGTTTGAGCAAAGTTATATATTACCCGTAAGGCAGCTTGTTTCTTATGAGCGGGAAAATATTTAGCAGAAAAGTAATACATCATATCCCGGGGACTACGCACACAACTAGGATCAAGAGAGTTAAACCAAGTCTTAGCATCACCCTTTAACGAGAATGGAAACAACTTAAGGATATAATAGTAGCAGATATTTTCATCATTGGTAAACAGGGTGGCTATATCATTCAACTTGGTAAGATGTGCCACAACAGTTTTAGACTCATAGCCATGGTATGGATCAGATTCAACCAAAGTAATTAACTCAGGATCAACAGAGAATTCATAATCCTTATCAGTGACATACATAGGTGAAGTAGCAAAAGCAGGGTCATGTTTCATTCTAGCATTCAAGGACTTTTCTTTCAACTTAGCTAATAACTTCTTAAGATCATATCTATCATTGCAAGCAAGAAAGTCTTTAGCAGTTTCTTCATCCATAACATAACCCTCAGGCACAACAGGCAATTCATATCTATTGGGAGTAGTTTCATCATCACTTCCATAAATATCATCAACATTTGCACTCTCCCTAACCTTAGCAATTTGTTCATCTAGAAGTTCACCTAGTGACACAGTATCACGCATAGAGATAGTTTCATCATACGTAGCAGAAGTAGCATCATCAAGAACATACAACATATCAGATTCAATAGCAGGAGCAGGTGTCGCAAGTTTACTCATAACGGAAGGAGAATCAAGGGCAGAGCTAGATGGCAGTTCCTTACCTCCCCTCGTAGTTGAGGGTAAGATATTGGTCTTTGAGTCCTTCAAATTCTTCATAGTGATAAGAGATATAAATCCCAAGTGACTTAAAGAATAGAGCTATGCTCCCCGGCAACGGCGCCAGAAAATAGTCTTGATAACCCACAAGTGTAGGGGATCGCAACAGTTTTCGAGGGTAAAGTATTAAACCCAAATTTGTTGATTCGACACAAGAGGAGCCAAAGAATACTCTTAAGTATTAGCAACTGAGTTGTCAATTCAGCCACACCTGAAAACTTAGTATCTGCAGCAAGATAGTTTAGTAGCACAGTAATATGATAGTGGTGGTAGCAACAATAAAAGTAAAGATAGTGTTTTTGTAGTTTTTGAGATATAAGCAACGAGAAAGTAAATAGCAACTAGCAATATAGGTAAAGCTCATAGGCATTGGATCGGTGATGGGAAATTACGTCAGATGCAATTCATCATGTAGAAGTTATAACCTAGGGTGACACAGAACTAGCTCCAGTTCATCAATGCAATGTAGGCATGTATTCAGAATATAGTCATACGTGCTTATGGAAAAGAACTTGCATGACATCTTTTGTCCTACCCTCCCGTGGCAGCGGGGTCCTATTGGAAACTAAGGGATATTAAGGCCTCCTTTTAATAGAGTACCGAACCAAAGCATTAACACATAGTGAATACATGAACTCCTCAAACTATGGTCATCACCGGGCGTGGTCCCGATTATTGTCACTTCGGGGTTGCCGAATCATAACACATTGTAGGTGACTATAGACTTGCAAGATAGGATCAAGAACACACATATATTCATGGAAACATAATAGGTTCAGATCTGAAATCATGCCACTCGAGCCCTAGTGACAAGCATTAAGCATAGCAAAGTCATATCAACATCAATCTCAGAACATAGTGGATACTAGGGATCAAACCCTAACAAAACTAACTCGATTACATGATAGATCCCATCCAACCCATCACCGTCCAGCAAGCCTACAATGGAATTACTCATGCACGGCGGTGAGCATCATGGAATTGGTGATGGAGGAAGGTTGATGATGACGATGGCGACAATCTCCACTCTCCGGAGCCCCGAACGGACTCCAGACCAGCCCTCCCGAGAGAGATTAGGGCTTGGCGGCGGCTCCGTCTCGTAAAACACAATAATTCTTTCTCCTTTATTTTTTTCTCCATGAAACGGAATATATAGGACCTGGGGGTACGTCGGTGGGGCACCGGGCTGCCCTCGAGGCAGGGGGGGCGCGCCTTGGGAAGGGGGGCACGCCCCCCACCCTCGAGGACGGCCCGTGGGCCCCCACGTGTGGATCTTCTTGCCAGTATTTTTTATATTTTCTGAAATAAATCTCCGTTGATTTTCAGGCGATACCGAGAACTTTTTATTTCTGCACAAAAAACAACACCATGACAGTTCTCCTGAAAACAACGTTAGTCCCGGTTAGTTCCATTCAAATCATGCAAGTTAGAGTCCAGAACAAGGGCAAAAGTGTTTGGAAAAGTAGATACGTTGGAGACGTATCAGCCCCCACCCCTGTATGTAAAGGAATGGAGGAGGGGGAGAGGCCAGCCCTCTATGGCATGCCTAGGAGGAGTCCTACTCCCACCGGGAGTAGGATTCCCCCCTTCCCTAGTTGGAGTAGGAGAGGAAGGGAAGGAGGAGTAGGAGAGAAGGAAAGGGGGGCGCCACCCCCCAAACCCTTTGCAGTTCGGCCTCCTGCCCAAAGGGGGCACACCAGCCCCTTGTGGGCTGGTGTGCTTCTTTCTTATGGCCCATAAGGCCCATAACTTCTCTCGGGGGGTTCCGGTAACCTCCCGGTACTCCGGAAAAATGCCCGAACCACTCGGAACCTTTCCGATGTCCGAATATAGCCTTCCAATATATCAATCTTTACGCCCCGAACATTTCGAGACTCCTCGTCATGTCCATGATCTCATCCGGGACTCCGAACTACCTTCGGTACATCAAAACTCATAAACTCATAATACCGATCATCATCAAACGTTAAGCGTGCGGACCCTACGGGTTCGAGAACTATGTAGACATGACCGAGACTCATCTCCAGTCAATAACCAATAGCGGAACCTGGATGCTCATATTGGCTCCTACATATTCTACGAAGATCTTTATCGGTCAAACCGCATAACAACATATGTTGTTCCCTTTGTCATCGGTATGTTACTTCCCGATATTCGATCGTCGGTATCACCATACCTAGTTAATCTCGTTACGGGCAAGTCTCTTTACTCGTTCTGTAATACATCATCTCGTGACTAACTCATTAGTCATTTGCTTGCAAGGCTTATTATTATGTGTATTACCGAGAGGGCCCAGAGATACCTGTCCGACACTTGGAGTGACAAATCCTATTCTTGATCTATGCCAACACCACGAACACATTCGGATACACCTGTAGAGCATCTTTATAATCACCCAGTTATGTTGTGACGTTTGATAGCAGACAAGGTGTTCCTCCGGCATACGGGAGTTGCATAATCTCATAGTCATCGGAACATGTATAAGTCATGAAGAAAGAAATAGCAGTAAAACTAAACGATCATAGTGCTAAGCTAACGGATGGGTCTAGTCCATCACATCATTCTCCTAATGATGTGACCCCATTGATTAAATGACAACTCATGTCTATGGTTAGGAAAAATAACCATCTTTGATCAATGAGCTAGTCTAGTAAATGCATACTAGGGACACTCTGTTTTGTCTATGTATTCACACATGTACTAAGTTTCCGGTTAATACAATTCTAGCATGAATAATAAACATTTATCATGATATAAGGAAATAAATAATAACTTTATTATTGCCTCGAGGGCATATTTCCTTCACGCTCCCACCCTCGTGGGCCCCTCGTAGCTCCACCGACGTACTTCTTCCGCCTATATATACTCTTATACCCTAGAAAAATCAAGGAGAGCAACGAAACCACTTTTCCACTGTCGCAACCTTCTGTACCCGAGAGATCCCATCTTGGGGCCTTTTCCGGTGATCTGCCGAAGGGGGAATCAATCATAGAGGGCTTCTACATCAACACCATAGCCTCTTCGATGAAGCGTGAGTAGTTTACCACAGACCTTCGGGTCCATAGTTATTAGCTAGATGGCTTCTTCTCTGTCTTTGATCTTCAATACAAAGTTCTACTCGATTCTCTTGTAGATCTATTCGATGTAATACTTTTTGCGGTGTGTTTGCCGAGATCCGATGAATTGTTGATTTATGAACAAGTTTATCTATGAATATTATTTGGTTCTTCTCTGAATTCTTATATGCATGATTTGATATCTTTGCAAGCCTCTTCGAATTATCAGTTTAGTTTGGCCTACTAGATTGATCTTTCTAGCAATGGGAGAAGTGCTTAGCTTTGGGTTCAATCTTGCGGTGTCCTTTCCCAGTGACAGCAGGGGCATCAAGGCACGTATTGTATTGTTGCCATCAAGGATAAAAAGATGGGGTTTATATCATATTGCTTGAGTTTATCCCTCTACATCATGTCATCTTGCTTAATGTGTTACTCCGTTCTTATGAACTTAATACTCTAGATGCATGCTGGATAGCGGTCGATGTGTGGAGTAATAGTATTAGATGCAGAATCGTTTTGGTCTACTTGACACGAACGTGATGCCTATATTCATGATCATTGCCTTACATATATTCGTAACTATGCGCTTTTCTATCAATTGCTCGGCAGTAATTTGTTCACCCACCGTAATACATGCTATCTTGAGAGAAGCCACTAGTGAAACCTATGGTCCCTGGGTCTCTTTCCTATTATATTGAATCTCTTTTATTTCCATCGCATATTGTTCACTATTTTGCAATCTTTACTTTCCAATCTATACAACAAAAATACCAAAAATATTTAATTTACTATCTTTATGAGATCTCACTTTTGTGAGTGACCGTGAAGGGATTGACAACCCCTTTAACGCGTTGATTGCAAGGCTCTTGATTGTTTGTGCAGGTACTAGGTGACTTGAGTGTTGTCTCCTACTGGATTGATACATTGGTTCTCAAAACTGAGGGAAATACTTACGCTACTTTGCTGCATCACCCTTTCCTCTTCAAGGGAAAACCAACGCATGCTCAAGAGGTAGCAAGAAAGATTTCTGGTGCCGTTGCCGGGGAGATCTACGCCAAGTAAAGACATACCAAGTACCCATCATAAACTCTTCTCCCTCGCATTACATTATTTGCCATTCGCCTCTCGTTTTCCTCTCTCCCACTTCTAAAATGTTTTCAGAAAAACACAAAAATATTTACCTTCTTTTCGTTTGCCCTTTTCTCGTTCGATCTTATGTTTGCTCGTGTTGCCATGTACCTTCTATTTGCTAGCATCTTCGCTTGCTGAGAATCTATTTATGGATCCTCATTCGCTTGCTAATCTTTTTAAGAGATCCAACTATCCAACTATGTTGAACCTATTTCTAGTGAGTTGAGTGCACTAGATTATCTTTATGAGGTTTTGCTTGAAATTCGTGAATCTGACATTTGTGATGAAGTGTTGAAAGAAGAAATTTATGAAGTGATTCACGATAGTTCCTTCAATGAAAAGCATGATTGCAATGATGTTATTATAAATCCTATTAATGTCAATTGTGTTAATGATATGTAAAACCCTAAGCTTGGGGATGCTAATTTTTCCATGTCCACTACTTGTTGCAATAATCAGGATTGGGGTGGTTCTTCTTATGATCTTAATTTTTTTTAATCCCCATGATGAATGTAAGATTGATAATAATGTTTGCAATACTATTGAAAGTGGGTTTGGAAGATTGTCAACTTTAGATCCCACATATTTCGAGATTATTCAATCCTATGATTTTTTTGATAAAGGTGGGTTTGGAGAGGTCATGACTTTAGTTAATGTTGATCCCACTATTTTGGAAGAGTGTCAACTTCGTATGCCTGTGGATCGTGTTGAGAATATGTTTTGTGATAGCTATATTGTTGAATTTGCTTATGATCCTACATGCAATTATTGTGAGAGAGGAAAATATGGTTGTAGAAATCTTCATGTTACTAAATTACCTCTCTTCATGTTGAGATTGATCTTGTTTCTTTCTTCTTCCTTGCAAATGTTAGATCTTGCTTTTCTTGCTAATTTGTTTTCCTATAAAATGCCTACGCATAGGAAGTATGTTAGACTTAGATGTGATTTTCACATGTTATATGATACTCTTTTTGTGCTTCAAGTCTTGTCTTTCATGTGAGCATCATTGAATTCTCAAGCCTATCTTCATGGCTAGAAAGAAAGAGCTTGTTGGGAGACAACCCAATATTATTTTTGTTCTTTGCTTTTTGCTCCTGTTTAGTAATAAATAATTCATCTACCTTCTGTTTATATGTGGTTTTATGTTTTAATTAGTGTTCGTGAAAAGTAGAACCTTTGGGAAGACTTGGGTGAAGTCTTTGCGATCTTGCTGTAAAAAACAACAACTTTTGCGCTCACGAGATGTCAGGCCCAAGATGCGATTCTATCCCGATCACGTGACACTTACGTGATTGGGGCACAACCGCATTTCGGGCGCGTAGCAAGATGGATATCATTACATCGTACCATTACATACATACATGGGGGATACAAGAATACATACAAGTCACATGAATACAACAACATCAATACAAGGCATCCGACTACGGATGCAAACATGAAAAGAACAACGACATCCATTTGCTATCCCAGGCTGCCGACCTGGAACCTAACCCAAGACTGAAGAAGAAGAAGAAGAAAGAACTCCAAACAACGATCAACGCTCTCACGTCAAGACATCGGAAACCTGCACCTGCAACTGTTGTTATAGTATCTGTGAGCCACGAGGACTCAGCAATCCCATAACCATGGGTAACAAGACTATCAAAGCTTAATAGGTAGGAAGAGGTAAAGTGGTGAGGTTGCAGCAGTGGCTAAGCAAGATATATGGTGGCTAACTTACGAGTACAAGAATAAGATGAGCATCTACGCAAACGGTCACAAACTAGTAGTGATCGCTAAAGATCCTGAACTACCTACGAGTCAAACATAACCTGTCGGTGTACTAAGATAGGGGTACCTTAGTACCCCAACTTGTGCACGGGCAGTAGCAGCTTCCCGTGGCAGGGTTTACCACGTGCTCGCCAAGAACCTTTCTGGTCCCTATGAAGCCATTCAAGAACAAAGTATACAAGTCAGAAGATCAAGGCCCCGGCAAGAGGAGCTTGCCGGGAAGGCCGCACCAGGCTCAAGGTTATCACTTTAGCACAAGACCCTGGCAAGAGGAGCTTGCCAGGAAGGCCAAGGAACACTTACCTCAAGAGATGCCTCGGCGCATCATGCGCCCTGGCAGGACCCGGAGAGCGACAAGCTTCCGGGCCTGGCAAGATCACGACCCCGGCAAGGTGCTTGCCGGGGAAACCTACGCTGTGTGCCCGCGCTCCAGCTCATCTGCCCACGCGTCGCCCTGGGGCCCTTCCAGGGGCACGTGGCAGACGGCTGTGCAGCCTGGGGCACACGGTGGCAAGCCACGGTGACGAGGCTATCGCCGTGGCGAACGGAGAAGCATGGACGGACGCTTTTGGGGGCGACGGCAACGGGCATTTAATGCCTTTGTCCCCCACTGTCAAAGTTAGGTGAAGACCACTGTTCACATACTGTTCATGCACTGTTGCAACTACCACCAAATTTACACTTTTACGCTCCTCTACGTTGACACCTGTCGGTGACCCCTTTGAGCTATAAAAGGAGGCCCATGCACAACGTAGAGGGGGTTCGAAATCTAGACAACTCTTTCGCTCGGTGTAGCTAGTACTGTAGATCTTCAAGCTCCCGAGCCCAAGAGCTCAATACAACCTAAGCAGGAGTAGGGTTTTACGCGTGCGCGCGGCCTGAACCTGGGTAAACTGCCCGCGTGCGCTCCTCGATCTGCTCTCCGTGCTCCCTCCGCTCCCTTACCGCAACGTAGAAAGGGGCTCCGG
This sequence comes from Secale cereale, assembly GCA_902687465.1. Lineage (NCBI taxonomy): Eukaryota > Viridiplantae > Streptophyta > Magnoliopsida > Poales > Poaceae > Secale > Secale cereale. The sequence continues at coordinate 484,800,957 of LR738714.1, forward strand.
TCCCATAGGTGCTCGTGGGAGGACAGTTTCCCCTGACATCTTTGGCGCGCCAGGTAGGGGGCGTCGAGGTCGTGCGAACCTGATCCGGCGCTCACGCGGGCGCAACCTTCAGCAACTTCACCAGCTTCATCAACCTCATCGACAGCATCAACATGCCTCCGAAGAAGAAGGCTTCGGAGGTCGGAGGCCCGTCTGCGTCAATCCCACCGCCACCAGAACCAACGGTTGGTGGAGGAGACGCCGGCGGAAGGGTGGTCGCCGGCGAGGAAACTCACGGCGCCACCAAGTCCAAGGACAAGACGGACGACCGGGCGAACTCCAAAGCCTCGGCGTCCGTGCACGCACCACGTCCCTCTCAGGAGGTGCCGGACCAGCAGCGGCGTGGTACAGGAGGTACCATAGGCTTGCTGGGGCGTGGACAGACCGGCGGGTCGCGGGATGCTCAAGGCCAGCGCGCTGGTACAAGCAAGGCGCGGTCGCCGGGGCGAGAAACTGCTCCTTCTAACCTTGTTAGAAGTCCGAGCATATCTCGCTCCTCGCACCGCTCGCCGCCGCTCCCCTCCTCTCCAGCAGAAGCTCTAGCAAGAGCACAGCTGCTCCTCGACTTCCCTCCAGCGGCAGATAAAGCCGAAGACTGGAGGGCGATGATCCAGAGTCTCATCGCCTTCGCCAACAACGACGCGCCTCAGTAGCCAGCAACTTCACGGCCGCGGCAAGTCGACCAAGCGAAGGCCGATGGTGACAAGACCGCCGAGGGTGCAACTACCGTGCACTCCCCGCCACGGAAGCAGAAATCGCCACCCCGCCGGATCAACGTCGACGACGACTCTACGGCGTCGTCGGATCCGCGGGCTTGCCACGATCAGCGCCAAGTCCTAGACGACATGCGGCAAGAGGACGCTTGGACTCGCATCGAGCGACGACGAGAAGCCCGAAGACAGTCGGATCAGCGTGCTGGGACCGCTGTAGACGTGCACGCGCCCGGTGAACCAGGCGACTTGCCGTATGCGGCAGCTTGCCCTGCGTTCACCCGTGAGCTGCGGCAAGTCCAGTGGCCCAGCATGAAGAATTTCAAGCCCGACGTGCCCAAGAAGTACGACGGCAAGACACACCCCTCAGAGTTCCTCAACATCTACACCATTGCGGTGCAGGCTGCCGGGGGATGCGACGAGAAGATCTTAGCCAACTACTTCCTGCTAGTGCTTAAACCAAACGTCCGGTGTTGGCTTATGCACTTGCCGGAGAGCTCCATCTCCTCATGGGCAGACCTGTGCCACCAGTTTGTTGGCGCCTTCACGGGCGGCCACAAACCCCACGGCCAGGAGAGCGATCTCCACATCCTCGCCCAGAAGGAGGGAGAGTCCCTGCGCAAATACATTCAAAGATTCAGCCGCGTCCAGCACAACATTCCCGACGTCCACCCTGCCGCGGTTATCAGCGCGTTTCACCAGAACATGCGTAACCGCCGGATGAGGGAGGAGATGGCCATGACCAAGATCAGGGATGTCAGCGAGCTCTACGCTCTGGCTGACAAGTGCGCGCGCGCTGAAGAGGGGAGGAGACTTCCCGGAGAGGATACTGGCACAGGAGGAAGCGACAGTGAGGATGCCGCCCCGGCAAGGAAAAGCCGGCGGCGGAATAACAGAAAGAAGAAGAGCAAGGAGGTGCTGGTTGTCGAGCAGTCTGGCAAGGAGGCTCCCGCCAAGAAGGCACAGGCTGGCGGTTCCGGCAAGGAGCCCGCCCCTGTAGCGGCAGCCGATAAGCAGAACGGCTCCGACAAGCAGTACTGCAAGATCCACCGCACCAAGGGCCACGATCTCCAGAACTGCAAAAGAGTCGAGTACCTCGTAGAGCAGCAGAAGGCTGAATACGAGCGTCGTGACAAGGAGAAGGCCCAAGGAGGCGGAGGAGAGCCCAGCAAGAAGCGGCCGTTCAACGGCCGGGGAGGACGCCGCGGCAAGGCCAAGCAGCGGCAAGGTGATAGACCTCCCCGGGGCCGCGACAAGGATGAGGATGAAGACGACGATGATGACATGGAAGAAGGAGACAACAGCGAGCAGGAGTTCCAGAAGGCCACAGAGGTTCTGTGTGTCGACGGAGGTGCCTCTCTGCACACTTCCCACCGACAGCTCAAGCAGTGGGTGCGGGAAGTGAATGCAGCTGAGCCGCCCGTCGAGTCACGCAGGCTGCTGAAGTGGTCCGGCACGCCCATCATCTTTGACCTTGAGGACCACCCTGACCGCACAACTGCGGTCGGGTGCTTGCCGATGTTGGTCTCACCAACTATCCGCAACCTCAAGGTCACCAAGATGTTGGTTGACGGCGGGGCCGGCCTGAACTTGATCTCCTCGGCTGTGATCAAGAAGCTATAGATCCCCGACAGCGAGCTCGAGGAAACCGGGTCGTTCCAAGGGATCAACCCGGGAAGGAGCAAGCCGAAGGGGAAGATTACGCTGCCGGTGACCTTTGGCGGGGAGCTCAACTTCAGGACGGAGAGGATCACGTTCGACGTCGCCGATATCCCATTGCCGTATAATGGGATACTTGGCCGTCCTGCCCTCGCCAAGTTCATGGCGGCTTCCCACTACGCATACAACATACTCAAGATGCCGGGGCCGATAAGCGTCATCTCTGTCCCTGGCGACAAGAAGGACGCGCTTATCTGCGCCGACAAAATCTACCGGGATGTAGCAGCCGCAGCAGAAAGCAACACACTTGCCGCTGAAGCTCCCGGGGGGAAGAACAAGACCAAGTCCGGCAAGGGCTCTAGAGCCCACTCCGGCAAACGCACCTCCTCGGAGTGCTGCGCTGTCGTCGAGGACGCGTCATCGAGCTCCACCGGCAAGTGCAAGAAAGGAATGGCAACTCCACCGGCAACCAAGAAGGTGTCCGCCAAGGAGGATGGCACTGGTGGTACCTTCACCATCAGTGCTACACTCGACCACAAATAGGAAAGCGCGCTCGTTGCCTTCCTGCGGGCGAATGTCGACGTGTTTGCATGGCAACCGTCTGACATCCCCGGCGTTCCCAGGAAGGTAATGGAGCACAAGCTTGCTGTTTGTCCTCATGCGCGGCCCGTCAAGCAGAAGGTCAGGAAGCAAGCCGTGGAGCGCCGAGAGTTCATAGCTGAAGAGATAAAGAAGTTGGAAGCAGCAGGCCTGGTTAGAGGCGTAATCCATCCTACGTGGTTGGCCAATCCAGTTGTTGTGCGCAAGGCTAATGGAAGTGGAGACTTTGTATAGACTTCACTGATGTGAATAAAGCATGCCCCAAGGATCCATTTCCCTTGCCGCGTATTGACCAGATTGTTGACTCCACCGCCGCATGTGAGTTGCTTTCATTCCTTGATGCATATTCAGGTTACCACCAGATATTCATGGCCAAGGAAGATGAAGAGAAGACTGCATTCATTACTCCATGCGGCACATATTGCTTCATACGCATGCCCTTTGGATTGAAGAATGCAGGCTCAACATTTGCGAGGGTGGTGTACACTGCTTTTGAGCCACAGATCCACAGGAATATAGAAGCCTACATGGATGATATAGTGGTCAAGAGTAGGAGCAAAGATACCCTGATACAGGACTGAGAGGAATCCTTTGAGAATCTGCGCAAGATCCAACTCAAGCTGAATCCCGAGAAGTGCGTCTTCGGAGTTCCCTCCGGCAAGCTTCTCGGGTTCTTTGTGTCCCAGAGGGGGATTGAAGCCAATCCCGACAAGATAAAAGCCATCGAGCAGATTGAAGCCCCGAAGCGCGTCAAGGACGTAAGAAGACTTGCTGGTTGTGTGGCTGCCCTCAGCAGGTTCATTTCAAAGTCTGCAGAGCGCGCCCTGCCTTTCTTCAAATTTTTGAAAAAGGCAGGTCCTATGAAATGGACTCCGGAAGCGGAGGCAGCGCTGCAGGACTTGAAAGGATACCTGTCTTCCACTCCAATACTTGTCGCACCTAGGCCACAAGAAAAGTTGCTGCTATACCTAGCGGCAACCAATCAAGTGGTTAGTGCTGCGTTAGTAGCGGAGAGGGAAGCAGATGAGGAACCCACATCCCCGGCAAGCGAATCTAGCGACAAGCAGGGGGCTTCCCCGACAAGCTCTGGCCCCGACAAGGACAAGTCTGCGCAGGAACAAGGTGAAGTGCGAAGGAAGATGGTGCAGCGCCCAGTGTATTTTGTGAGTTCCCTCTTGCAGGGGGCTAGATCAAGATACTCTGGGGTGCAGAAGTTGCTTTTCGGCCTCCTCATGGCCTCAAGAAAGCTGCGCCATTACTTCCAAGCACATGAGATAACAGTGGTCACTCGCTTTCCGTTGAAGAGGATATTGCAGAATCCCGAAGCAACAGGCAGGATCGTCGAGTGGGCACTAGAGTTGTCAAGCTTTGGTCTCAAGTTTGAGAGTACTTCAACCATACAGAGCAGAGCTTTGGCAGAATTCATAGCGGAATGGACCCCAACGCCAGATGAAGAAGTCCCAGAGACAAACGTCCCCGTCCAAGAAGCAAGCAGAGAGTGGGTAATGTACTTCGATGGAGCTTTCTCGCTGCAAGGCGCCGATGCCAGCGTGGTACTCATAGCGCCCACCGGAGAGCACCTCAAGTATGTTATCCAGATGCACTTTCCCAAGGAACAAGCGACAAACAATACTGCTGAGTATGAAGGTTTGCTTGACGGCCTCAGAATAGCGGCCGAGCTTGGGATCAAGAAGTTGATTGTGCGGGGAGATTCACAGTTGGTGGTCCGACAAGTGAATAAGAGTTACCAGAGCCCTTTGATGGAAGCTTATGTTGATGAAGTGAGGAAGCTTGAAGAACACTTTGAAGGTCTGCAAATGGAGCACGTCCCAAGAGCTCAGAATGATATTGCAGATGGCCTCTCAAAGTGTGCTGCAATGAAGTTACCTGTGGAACCAGGGACCTTCGTGCTCAAGTTAACTCAGCCATCCGTTACACCATCAGTTGGGCAAAACAAGAAGAGGAAGTTGGTCTCCGGCGACTACTTGCCGGCGGATCTTCCCGAAGCCGCCGCCAAGGTCCCCAAGATCAACAGCCAAGATGCTGAGGAACAGTTTGCTCCTGCAGATCCAAGGGTCTGTACAGTTGAAGCAGGCGTTCCCGACAAGCCTTGCCCCGGCAGGCTTGCCGAGGGACCATCAGCTCCGGCAGAGCCGCAGGTTCTTGCCGTAGAAGCTGAGGTTCCCGCAGCAGCCCTCATGCCTTTAGTCCTTGTTGTTGAGCCTCAGGCTCCAGCATGGGCACAGCAAATCGTCCGCTTTCTGCAAACTGGAGAACTTCCCGACGTGCCAGAAGAGATAGAGAAAATAACCAGGCAGTCGAGCATGTACCAGTTCGTTGGCAATGAACTGTACAGAAGAAGACTCAATGGTGTCAGGTTGAAGTGCATTTCCAGGGAAGATGGACAGAAGCTGTTGGCAGAGATACATGGAGGCATATGTGGCCACCACATTGGCGCAAGGGCACTTGCCGGGAAGGCGTTCCGGCAAGGGTTCTTCTGGCCAGAAGCCCTCCAAGATGCAACTGCACAAGTAACCAAGTGTGAAGCGTGCCAGTTCCATGCCAAGCAAATTCACCAGCCAGCTCAAGCTCTCCAGACGATCCCTTTGTCCTGGCCCTTCTCGGTCTGGGGGCTCGATATTCTCGGCCCTTTTCCCCGCGCAGTCGGGGGCTTTGAGTACTTGTATGTAGCAATCGACAAGTTCACAAAGTGGCCAGAAGTGGAACCAGTGAGAAAGGTGACGGCACAGTCAGCAGTCAGGTTCTTCAGATCGATTGTTTGCCGTTTCGGAATCCCTAACAGGATCATCACCGACAACGACACACAGTTTACAAGTCGCACCTTCATGCAGTACGTCCAAGACCTTGGCGCCAAGGTCTGCTTCGCTTCTGTTGCTCACCCAAGGAGCAATGGTCAAGCGGAGAGGGCCAATGCTGAAGTGCTGCGCGGACTCAAGACAAGAACCTTTGACAGGTTGCACAAGTGCGGAAGAAACTGGATAGAGGAATTGCCGGCGGCTCTTTGGTCAATCAGAACGACACCAAATCGAGCCACCGGACAGACACCCTTTGCTCTTGTCTATGGAGCAGAGGCAGTTCTCCCCACGGAACTCGTATACGGATCTCCTCGAGTGCTCGCTTACGATGAGCTCGAGCAAGAGCAACTGCGACAAGATGATGCATTGCTCCTTGAGGAGGAACGTCTCCAGGCTGCTGTACGAGCTGCTCGATACCAGCAAGCCTTGCGTCGCTATCATAGCCGCAAGGTCAGGGCCAGGAGTCTCGATGAAGGCGACCTTGTTCTTCGGCGTGTTCAGTCCGCCAAGAATTCCAACAAGTTGACGCCAAAGTGGGAAGGCCCTTATCGGGCGAGACAAGTCACAAGGCCCGGCGCTGTCCGCCTTGAGACCGAAGAAGGCTTACTGGTGAGCAACTCCTGGAACATAGAGCATCTTCGCAAGTTTCACCCATAAGGCGCGGTTGCCGTGATCCGCTCCGGCAACCACCTTTTTGTACAAGTCTTGCCGCTATTGCATGTAAACCTTTGTACAAAGCCGGGAGCAGATCCCGTGCATCAGTAAAGCTTTTGTGCTTCGCACTATTTGTCATTTCCATGCTTTTCTTTGTTATTTGCATGCATCATCTGACACCTTGTGCAACGCACATCCCCGGTAAGCACTAGCAAGCCGTAAGGCCCTATACTTGTTTTTCCTCCTCTTTTTCTTTCCCTCTTAAGTAGAAGGAGTATTCCTCGCGCACAAG
>LR738714.1:484807799-484832112 GCA_902687465.1 Secale cereale
GGAAGATGGAGGCGTAAACCAAGTACTGTTCAAGAAAGAGAAGCCTTGTGGGGGAACAAACAATCTATGAAAGCTAAGTTACCAAAGTTCGAGTAATTCGAAATTTTCAAATTTTTTAGTTGTCTTCCTTGAACAACCACACTTTGTATGGAAAACCTGTGCGCGGAGGAACCTACCTGTGGCTAGCCGCGCCCTTACTTTGTTTCGAGCACGCTCAACGGCTTAAGTGAGCTGCGACAAGTGTCGCGCCCTTATTTCGTTTTCGAGTTCGCTCAGCAAGCTAAGTGTGCTGCGACTAGCTACGGCAAGGTTTCTTGCCGGCGAGGCCTTTGCCAGCAGGCTGCTAAGAGTCCAGCACTCAGCGCTCGCGGCAAGGGTCCTTTGCCGGCAAGTTCCCTAAAAACGTAGGGTGGAATGCATAAAAAGTGAAGGGACCAAAGCAAGGGAGATAACACTGCATTGATAGCTCAAAATAAGATTGTATATTACAAAGATAACTTGCCGCAATAATAACAGGTTCTTGTCCGTAACATGCTTTGCAGCGGCAAAGGAAGCAGAAAGAAAGAAATATAATCTACGCGGTCGCCTTCACGCCTCGTGATCTTGCCCACCTTGGCGACGATGTGGGCAACCTGCGCCTTCAACGCCTCCTGATCAGCTTCGGGCGGCAAGGTGCGGAGGACATTGACGAGGTTGATGCCGGGGTTGCGGTAGACGATCTTCGACAAGACCCGCTCCATGGTGCCCATGCAGAGCCGACGCGCCTCGTCGGCCAGCTGCACGGGGATCTTCTCCCGCAGCCGCGCAAGCGCCGGCGCAATTCCCCTGAAGAACAAGACTCAACTTGGCGCTGTGGGGGAGACTCTCATCCGGGGAGTACACGAGATGCTCCGCCCTCAGCGCCATCATCTCCATGTCAATATTGGCAGCGGAGGTGACCAGCTCATCAGTCCACTGCTCCACTGCCTGGTTGAAGTTGTTCGCCGAGACGGCGGCGCTCTCCACCAAGGCCCTTTCCTTGCGGAGTTCGTCCTTCAGCTTCGTCTCGCGGTCCCGGGCGGCGTTGAGCGAGTCAGTCAGAGTAGAGACCTTCAGTTCCAAGTCAGCAATGGAGTCCTTGGCGGCAGTGAGTTCCTGGCCCTTATCGGAGAGGCGGACCTGCAAATCCGAGTTGGTGTGGGCATCTTTCTCCCGCTCCACGTTGAGAGCGGTGACCCTGTCCTCGCTCGCCTTCAGGAACAACTCCAGCTGCGCCACCCTGGCCTCCAGATCCTTCTTGGCAGTCTCCGCGGCAGCGGCGGCGTCCCTCGCCTCCTTCAGGGCCCCGCCGATGGCTTGCTCCCGGGCGGTGAGGTCGTCCTCGTGGCTGTCGAGGTCGACCTTCCGCTGGTTGAGCGCTCCCTCCCGCCGAGACAGCTCCTCGGCGGCCAGACGCTGCTGCTCTTCTACCTCAGCCTTCTCCAGGAGGAAGGCCTGCTGCGCCCTGGCAAGCTCTTCACGCTCCTCCGCCAAGTTGCGGAGGGCCGCCTGGTTGGCGGCGCGGAGCTCCGCGGCGCGCTTCTCCAGATCAGCTCCAGCCTTGGCAGCCAGAGCCTCCCGAGACTCCAACTTCGCCTGCCTGGCCCGATACAAGGCCAGGAGCCGACGAAGGAGTCTCTCCTCTTCGGGCTCGTCGCTGCTGCCGGGCGCTTCAACGACCTTCAATCCGGCGGAGGCGAGGACCTCTCCGTCAAAGGTATCTCCCTCCGCGGGTGCTCGAGACGAGGACGCCCACGGGACTTGAATAAAGATCCCGTTGCCGGCCTCCAAGTAGACGCCCGACCGGTCCGCGGAGGCGGAGGGGTCGGCGGCCGGTGCAGCGTCTGGCGCTCCCGCAGCCTCCGGGCCAGCGGTATGGTCGCTGGTCCCTTCCCCAGCCGCGGCGTCTGCGGTCGGGGCGGTCTCTTCAGCGGCGGGCTCGTCGGCTCCAGCCATTCCCTCCGTGGCAGTGGCGTTGCCGCCGTCGCCGTGCACCTCCTCCTCAGCGGTGGCCTCCGTCTGCATCAGCTCTGGGGCAGGAGGATCTAGTGGAAGAAAAAGAAAAGAAAGAATCAAGCAAATATCCAAAAAGACAAATCCAAGAAGAAGAAGTTGCAAGGCTTACCTTCGCGGATCTCTTCGACGACGGGGTCCCTCGTGTTGGGGAACGTTGCATGGGAAACAAAAAAAATTTCCTACGCTCACCAAGATCAATCTAGGAGATGCATCTACGAGGGGAGAGTTGGATCCACATACCCTTGTAGATCGCTAAGCGGAAGCGTTCAAGAACGCGGTTGATGGAGTCGTACTCGCCGCGATTCAGATCGCTAAAGATCCTAGCACCGAAGCAACGGTGCCTCCGCGTTCTTCACACGTACAGCTCGGGGACGTCTCCTCCTTCTTGATCCAGCAAGGGGGAAGGAGAGGTTGATGGAGACACCGGCAGCACGACGGCGTGGTGGAGATGGTGGTGGAGGATTCCAGCAGGGCTTCGCCAAGCACTGCGGAGTTCGCGAAGATGGATGTGGGAGAGGGAGGGCAGCGCCGAGGCACGAACGTGTGTGGCTGCCCTCCCTCTGCCTCTCTTTATATAGGGGGGAGAGAGGGAAGGGGGCGCCCTAGGGTTTCCCCTAGGGGCCGGCGGCCAGGGCAGATGGGGAGGGGGCGGCGCCCCCTGGGGCTAGGGTTTCCTCCCCAGGTGCCTTGCCCCCCAAGCCTAAGGGGGTGCGGCAGCCCTAGGGGGGTCCACCCCCCTTGGCGCATGAGGAGAGGGCCCTAGGGGGGGCGCACAGGCCTATGAGGGCTGTTGCGTCTCCCCTTTGTGGCCCATTAGGCCCGAAACTCTTTCCGGGACCCCGAAAACCCCTTTCGGTCATCCGCCGATTTCCCGATACTCCCCGGAACACTTCCGGACTCCGATCACTCTCATCCTATATATCAATCTTCGTCCCCGGACCATTCCGGAGACCCTCGTCACGTCCGGGATCTCATCCGGGACTCCGAACAACCTTCGGTAACCATGCACTGTTCTCACTAACAACCCTAGCGTCACCGAACCTTAAGTGTGTAGACCCTGCGGGTTCGGAAACTATGCAGACATGACCGAGACACTCCCAGGTCAATAACCAATAGCGGGATCTGGATACCCATATTGGTTCCCACACGTTCCTCGATGATCTCATCGGATGAACCACGATGTCAAGGATTCAGGCAATCCCGTATACAGTTCCCTTTGTCTCGTCGGTATGTTACTTGCCCGAGATTCGATCGTTGGTATCTCTATACCTAGTTCAATCTCGTTACCGGCAAGTCTCTTTACTCGTTACCGTAATACATAATCCTGTGACTAACTACTTAGTCACTTTGAGCTCATTGAGATGATGTATTACCGAGTGGGCCCGGAGATACCTCTCCGTCACACGGAGTGACAAATCCCAGTCTCGATCCATGTCAACTCAACAGACACCTTCGGAGATACCTGTAGAGTACCTTTATAGTCACCCAGTTACGTTGCGACGTTTGGCACACACAAAGCACTCCTACGGTGTCAGTGAGTTACATGATCTCATGGTCATAGGAACTTATACTTGACATGCAGAAAACTATAGCGATAACTGATACGATCAAAAGCTATGTTTAACGTTTGGGTCTCGTCCATCACATCATTCTCCTAATGATGTGATCCCGTTATCAAATGACAACTCATGTCTATGACCTGGAAACCGCGGTCATCTTTGATCAACGAGCTAGTCCTGAAGAGGCTTACTAGGGACACAAAGTTTGTCTATTTATCCGCACATGTATTTGAGTTTCCAATCAATACAGTTATAGCATGGATAATAAACGATTATCATGAACAAGGAAATATAATAATAACTCTTTTATTATTGCCTCTAGGGCATATTTCCAACAGTCTCCCACTTGCACTAGAGTCAATAATCTAGCATTACAAGGTAATGAATCTAACACCCATAGAGTCTTGGTGTTGATCATGCTTAGCCCGTGGAAGAGGCTTAGTCAATGGATCTGCAACATTCAAATCCGTGTGTACTTTGCAAATGCTTATGTCCTCCTCCTTGACTGAATCGCGGATGGAATTGAAGCGTCGCTTTATGTGTCTGGTCCTCTTGTGAAACCTTGGTTCCTTGGCTAGAGCAATGGCACCAGTGTTGTCACAAAACAGAGTCATTGGATTCAATGCACTAGGCACAACTCCAAGATCTGTCATGAACTCCTTCATCTAGACACCTTCCTTTGCTGCCTCCGAGGCAGCTATGTACTCCGCTTCGCATGTAGAATCGGCTACCACGCTTTGCTTGGAACTGCACCAGCTTACCGCTCCCCCGTTGAGAATATATACGTATCCGGTTTGAGACTTAGAGTCATCCGGATCAGTGTCAAAGCTTGCATCGACGTAACCCTTTACGACGAGCTCTTGATCACCTCCATAAACGAGAAACATTTCCTTAGTCCTTTTCAGGTACTTTAGGATATTCTTGACCGCTGTCCAGTGATCCATACCAGGATTACTTTGAAACCTTCCGGCCATACTTATGGCAAGGCTGACATCTGGTCTTGTGCACAGCATTGCATACATGATAGAGCCTATGGCTGAAGCATAGGGGACGACACTCATCTTTTCTCTATCTTCCGCAGTCACTGGGCATTGAGTCTTACTCAACTTTGTACCTTGCAATACCGGCAAGAATCCCTTCTTGGATTGATCCATTTTGAACTTCTTCAAAACTTTATCAAGGTATGTACTTTGTGAAAGTCCTATCAAGCGTCTTGATCTATCTCTATAGATCTTGATGCCCAATATGAAAGCAGCTTCACCGAGATCCTTCATCGAAAAACTCTTGTTCAAATACCCCTTCACGCTATCCAAAAATTCTATATTGTTTCCAATCAGCAATATGTCATCCACATATAATATTAGAAACGCTATAGAGCTCCCACTCACTTTCTTGTAAATACAAGCTTCATTATAAACTTGTACAAACCCAAACGCTTTGATCACCTCATCAAAGCGAAGATTCCAACTCCGAGATGCTTGCACCAGCCCATAAATGGAACGCTGGAGCTTGCATACTTTGTCAGCATTCTCTGGATCGACAAAACCTTCCGGTTGTATCATATACAACTCTTTCTTAAGAAAACCGTTAAGGAACGCTGTTTTGACATCCATCTGCCAAATTTCATAATCGAAATATGCAGCTATTGCTAACATGATTCGGACGGATTTAAGCATCGCTACGGGTGAGAAAGTCTCATCGTAGTCAATTCCTTGAACTTGTGAAAAACCCTTTGCCACAAGTCGAGCTTTATACACGGTGACATTGCCGTCAGCGTCCGTCTTCTTCTTAAAAATCCATTTATTCTGAATGGCCTTCCGACCTTCAGGTAATACTTCCAAAGTCCATACTTTGTTTTCATACATGGATCCCATCTCGGATTTCATGGCCTCTAACCATTTGTCGGAATCCGGGCCCGCCATCGCTTCTCCATAGCTCGTAGGTTCACTGTTGTCTAACAACATGACCTCCAAGACAGGGTTACCATACCACTCAGGTGCAGTGCGTACCCTTGTCGACCTACGAGGTTCGGCAGTAACTTGATCAGAAGTTTCTTGATCATCATCATTGGCTTCCTCTTCAACCGCTGCAGGCTCCACAAAAACATCTTTCTGTGCTGCGCAACTCTCTGGTTGAAGCAGAGGTTCAATAACCTCATCAAGTTCTACCTTCCTCCCACTCAATTCTTTCGAGAGAAACTCTTTCTCGAGAAAGGACCCGTTCTTAGCGACAAACACTTTGCCTTCGGATCTGAGATAGAAGGTGTACCCAACAGTTTCTTTTGGGTATCCTATGAAGACACATTTGTCCGCTTTGGGTTCGAGCTTTTCTGGCTGAAGCCTTTTGACATAAGCATCGCAACCCCAAACCTTGAGAAAAGACAACTTAGGTTTCTTACCAAACCATAGTTCATACGGTGTTGTCTCAACGGACTTAGATGGAGCCCTATTTAAAGTGAATGCAGCTGTCTCTAACGCATATCCCCAGAACGATAGTGGCAAATCGGCAAGAGACATCATAGAACGCACCATATCTAATAGGGTCCGATTACGACGTTCGGACACACCATTACGCTGTGGTGTTCCAGGTGGCGTCAACTGTGAAACGATTCCACATTTTCTTAAGTGATTGCCAAACTCATAACTCAGATACTCTCCCCCTCGATCAGATCGTAGGAACTTGATCTTCTTGTTACGATGATTCTCAACTTCACTCTGAAATTGCTTGAACTTTTCAAACGTTTCAGACTTATGCTTCATTAAGTAAATATACCCATATCTACTTAAGTCGTCAGTGAAGGTGAGAAAATAACGATATCCACCGCGCGCCGTGACACTCATCGGGCCACACACATCAGTATGTATGATTTCCAATAAGTCACTTGCCCGTTCCATTGTTCCTGAAAACGGGGTCTTAGTCATCTTGCCCATGAGGCACGGCTCGCATGTGTCAAGTGATTCAAAATCAAGAGACTCCAAAAGTCCATCAGCATGGAGCTTCCTCATGCGTTTCACGCCGATATGACCCAGACGGCAGTGCCACAAGAAAGTGGTACTATCGCTATCTACTCTACATCTTTTGGCATCAATGTTATGAACATGTGTATCATCACTATCGAGATTCAATAAGAATAAACCCCTTACTTCGGGTGCATGAACATAAAAGATATTACCCATATAAATAGAACAATCTTTATTCTCAGATTTAAATGAGTAACCGTCTCGCAATAAACAAGATCCAGATATAATGTTCATGCTCAACGCAGGCACTAAATAACAATTATTCAGGTTCATAACTAATCCCGATGGTAATCGAAGAGCGAGCGTGCCGACGGCGATCACATCAACCTTGGAACCATTTCCCACGCGCATCGTCACTTCGTCCTTCGCCAGCCTCCGTTTATTCCGTAGTTCCTGTTTAGAGTTGCAAATGTGAGCAACCGAACCGGTATCAAATACCCAGGCACTACAACGAGAGTTGGTAAGGTACACATCAATAACATGTATATCATATATACCTTGCTTGTTGTTGTTGTTGGCCCCCTTCTTGTCTGCCAGATACTTGGGGCAGTTCCGCTTCCAGTGGCCGTTCCCCTTGCAATAGAAACACTCAGTCTCTGGCTTAGGCCCAGCCTTGGGTTTCTTCACCGGATGAGCAACTGCCTTGCCACCCTTCTTAGAGTTACCCTTCTTGCCCTTGCCATTTTTCTTGAAACTGGTGGTTTTATTGACCATCAACACTTGATACTCCTTCTGGATGTCTGCCTCAGCGACTTTCAGCATGGAAAACAGCTCGGCGATGGACTTGTTCATCCCTTGCATGTTATACTGCTGCACGAAGCTCTTGTAGCTAGGTGGGAGTGACTGGAGAATTCTGTCAATGATAGCCTCCTCCGGGAACACAAGTCCCAGATCAGCTATGCGGGTATAGTACCCAGACATCTTCAGTAAGTGCTCACTGACAGACGAATTCTCCTCCATCTTGCAAGCAAAGAATTTATCGGTGGTCTCATACCTCTCGATCTTAGCATTCTTTTCAAAGATGAACTTCAACTCCTGGAACATCTCATATGCTCCATGACGTTCAAAACGCCTTTGAAGTCCTCCTTCCAAGCTATACAACATGGCACACTGCACGACTGAGTAGTCATCCGAGCGCGTCTGCCAGGCGTTCATAACGTCCACAGAGGTCGGAGCGGGGGGTTCACCTAGCGGTGCACTTAGGACATAAACCTTTTGGGCGGCTGTGAGGATGATCCTCAGATTGCGGAGCCAGTCCACAAAGTTGCTCCCATCATCTTTCAGTTTAGCTTTCTCTAGGAACGCATTAAAATTCAGGGGAGCTACTGCGCGAGCCATCTACAACAAAAGATTTGCAAAGACATTTTAGACTATTGTTCATGATAAGTGAGTTATTACCTAATCAAATTATTTATAACTCCCACTCAAATTGACATCCCTCTGGTCATTCGAGCGTGACATGATCCAGATCCACCAACCCAAGTCCGATCATCACGTGAGATGAGGTGGTGTCAATGGTGAACATCTACATGTTGATCATATCTACTATATGACTCATGCTCGACCTTTCGGTCTTCCGTGTTCCGAGGCCATGTCTGTACATGCTAGGCTCGTCAAGTCTAACCCGAGTGTTCTGCATGTGCAAAACTGGCTTGCACCCGTTGTATGCGAACGTAGAGTCTATCACACCCGATCATCATGTGGTGCTTCGAAACGACGAACCTTCGCAACGACGCACACTCGGGGGGAACACAATTTTATCTTGAAATTTTAGTGAAGGATCATCTTATAATGCTACCGTCGTCCTAAGCAAAATAAGATGCATAAAAGGATTAACATCACATGCAAATCATAAGTGACATGATATGGCCATCAACTCGTGCTTTTGATCTCCATCTCCAAAGCACCGGCATGATCTCCATCGTCACCGGCGCCACACCATGATCCCCATCATCATGATCTCCATCATCGTGTCGCCATCGGGGTTGTCGCGCGCCCACCATGCTCTTACTACTATTGCTACCGTTTAGCGATAAAGTAAAGCATTACAAAGCGCTTAATGATTGACACGCAGGTCATACAAAAATTAAAGACAACCCTATGGCTCCTGCCGGTTGCCGTATGCATCGACATGCAAGTCGATATTAACTATTACAACATGATCATCTCATACATCAAATATATCTCATCATGTCATTGGCCATATCATATCACATACATACCCTGCAAAAACAAGTTAGACGTCCTCTAATTTGTTGTTGCATGTTTTACGTGGCTGCTATGGGTATCTAGCAAGAACGCTTCTTACCTACGCAAAGCCACAACGGTGATATTTAAGTTGCTATTTAACCTTCTACAAGGACTGCCTTGTTCTATTCCGATTCAACTAAGATAGGAGAGACAGACACCCGCCAGCCAACTTATGCAACAAAAGTCACATGTCTGTCGATGGAACCGGTCTCATGTACGTGGACATGTAAAGTTGGTCCGGGCCGCTTCATCCCATAATACCGCTGAATCAAGAAAGACTAAGGAGGGAAGCAATCTAAACATCAACGTCCTCAAACCCTTTTGTGTTCTACTCGTGAAAGCATCTACGCAAGATCCTAGCTCATGATGCCACTGTTGGGGAACGTTGCATGGGAAACAAAAATTTTTCCTACGCTCACCAAGATCAATCTAGGAGATGCATCTACGAGGGGAGAGTTGGATCCACATACCCTTGTAGATCGCTAAGCGGAAGCGTTCAAGAACGCGGTTGATGGAGTCGTACTCGCCGCGCTTCAGATCGCCGAAGATCCTAGCACCGAAGCAACGGTGCCTCCGCGTTCTTCACACGTACAGCTCGGGGACGTCTCCTCCTTCTTGATCTAGCAAGGGGGAAGGAGAGGTTGATGGAGACACCGGCAGCACGACGGCGTGGTGGAGATGGTGGTGGAGGATTCCAGCAGGGCTTCGCCAAGCACTGCGGAGTTCGCGAAGATGGATGTGGGAGAGGGAGGGCAGCGCCGAGGCACGAACGTGTGTGGCTGCCCTCCCTCTGCCTCTCTTTATATAGGGGGGGAGAGAGGGGAGGGGGCGCCCTAGGGTTTCCCCTAGGGGCCGGCGGCCAGGGCAGATGGGGAGGGGGCGGCGCCCCCTGGGGCTAGGGTTTCCTCCCCAGGTGCCTTGCCCCCCAAGCCTAAGGGGGTGCGGCAGCCCTAGGGGGGTCCACCCCCCTTGGCGCATGAGGAGAGGGCCCTAGGGGGGGCGCACAGCCCTATGAGGGCTGTTGCGTCTCCCCTTTGTGGCCCATTAGGCCCGAAACTCTTTCCGGGACCCCGAAAACCCCTTTCGGTCATCCGCCGATTTCCCGATACTCCCTGGAACACTTCCGGACTCCGATCACTCTCATCCTATATATCAATCTTCGTCCCCGGACCATTCCGGAGACCCTCGTCACGTCCGGGATCTCATCCGGGACTCCGAACAACCTTCGGTAACCATGCACTGTTCTCACTAACAACCCTAGCGTCACCGAACCTTAAGTGTGTAGACCCTGCGGGTTCGGAAACTATGCAGACATGACCGAGACACTCCCAGGTCAATAACCAATAGCGGGATCTGGATACCCATATTGGTTCCCACACGTTCCTCGATGATCTCATCGGATGAACCACGATGTCAAGGATTCAGGCAATCCCGTATACAGTTCCCTTTGTCTCGTCGGTATGTTACTTGCCCGAGATTCGATCATCGGTATCTCTATACCTAGTTCAATCTCGTTACCGGCAAGTCTCTTTACTCGTTACCGTAATACATAATCCTGTGACTAACTACTTAGTCACTTTGAGCTCATTGAGATGATGTATTACCGAGTGGGCCCGGAGATACCTCTCCGTCACACGGAGTGACAAATCCCAGTCTCGATCCATGTCAACTCAACAGACACCTTTGGAGATACCTGTAGAGTACCTTTATAGTCACCCAGTTACGTTGCGACGTTTGGCACACACAAAGCACTCCTACGGTGTCAGTGAGTTACATGATCTCATGGTCATAGGAACTTATACTTGACATGCAGAAAACTATAGCGATAACTGATACGATCAAAAGCTATGTTTAACGTTTGGGTCTCGTCCATCACATCATTCTCCTAATGATGTGATCCCGTTATCAAATGACAACTCATGTCTATGACCTGGAAACCGCGGTCATCTTTGATCAACGAGCTAGTCCTGTAGAGGCCTACTAGGGACACAAAGTTTGTCTATTTATCCACACATGTATTTGAGTTTCCAATCAATACAGTTATAGCATGGATAATAAACGATTATCATGAACAAGGAAATATAATAATAACTCTTTTATTATTGCCTCTAGGGCATATTTCCAACACCTCGCCGGGGAGTTTTCCCTTGGCGGCGGAGTAGTAGCCCCTGCTGTCGAAGGGCCGCCTGCGCCCTCCCTTGGCGGGGTGCTCACCCTTGTCGGGCTGCTCACCCTTGGCGGGGTACTCGCCCTTGGCGGAGTGCCCATCCTTGGCGAAGCGTTCTCCCTTGCCGGGGAGTTCATCCTTGGCGGGGAGGGTGGAGCAAGTGGCTCGTCGGGGGCGACCTCCTGGTGCTCCTGCGACTGCGGCTCCACTTCTGTACAAGACAGCAAGACATCAACTAAGATGATAACCTCAAGCGCACCCGTCAAGCAGAAAGATAAAAACCAGACTTACGCTGGGGGCTGCGCTGGGGGCTGCTCCTCGGAGCAGCAGGTTGATCCGGCAAGCTCGTCGCCGGCGCGTCGCTTGTCGCCGCGACGGGCTCGTCGTCCTCGATAGTGACCATAGGGATCTTGGCCCTCTTCGCCATCCGCTGGGTCACGGTCCTGCGAAGCAAAACAAAGACAAGATCAGAACCAAGCAAGGAAAATCAAGACAAAATCGAAGAAACTAAAAGAATTGCAAGTACTTACTCCTCTTCTTCTTCGTCGGAGCTGAGGGCGGAGAAGTCGAACTCCGCCTGGTGCGCTTCCGCGCGAGGAGCAGGAGGAGAAGGCTCCCTCGGGCGCTTGGCGGTCTCCGGGGCTGTGGGCTGTGAAGACCCGGCCCCCGTCGTCGCCGAGGACTGAGGGGCAGAAGGAGCACCCGTTCCGCTCCGGGAAGATCCCCCTCCGCTTGGCGCTCTAGCACGGGGCGCCTCCTTGACGACTTCGCTCGTCTTGGTGGCGCGCATCGCACGGCGCGCCGGCTGCTGTCGAGGCGCCTGCGGCCTCGCCGTCTCAGTTGCCTTGCGGAGGCGCTTCTTCGGTTGCTGCGGAGGGCTTGGCGGAGGCGGAGAGTTCTCCGAGGACGAGGAGGCATCGTCGTCAAGATTCAGAGATCCACCGGAGTCTTCATCGGAATCTCCAGCCTCGGCGTCCTCCTCCTCCTCGGCAGGCCCTCTGGACTCAGTGCCATGCCCGACAGCCTCGCTCCCCCCGGCAGCTTCGCTCGTCCCGGCAAGTTTCACGAAAGGCTCCCCGGCAAACTCCTCGGGCGCAATCTTCAGTAGCTTGAGGATTTCCGCCTCCTCTGCTTGACTCACTGCGTCCGCGGCCGCTGCCTCGTCCACAGTGTATCCAAATTCGCCCGCAGCCGCAGCTGCGGCGGCCTCCTCCATCCTGGAGGCGATGTAAGCTACATCCCGGTCAGTAGTATCCCGGGTGAGGCCCTTCCTCTCCTCGGTGTTGCGGGGCTTCTCGACCAAGTTGTCGAAGAAGGTCAACACGGTCTCCGGTGGAGGCTCCAGCCAGGTGGGGACGACGCCATGGGAGTCGCACTCGGGCATCATCGCGCGTATGGAATCACGGGCAGTGCTGTTGCACAGCGGCACCACTCCCCGGGAAGGTCTGAACCACTCCGGGTGGGCCGGGTCATGCTTGAAGAGCTCCCAAACCATCCCCTTCAACTCCAAGGCGGTGAAGTTGTAGTTCAATCCAGGGCGCAGCCTCATGATGTCTGCCGCATTGCCGAATTCCCAGGCGGGCCTCTTCCTTTCTTGTAAATGGGCGATGCGGCGGCGGAGGAAATCTGCTCCAACTTCTCCAACATAACCCCACCGTGTTCTCTTCTCAAAATGAAAAGGGACAGTCACGGTTACTCACACAGTTGTGTGTTTTACTTCGGATCCTCTGTCAAGTTTTCTACAACCGGACATTAACAAATTCCAATCAGCCACATAACCGTGGGCACGGCTTTCGAAAGATCATAACCCTGCAGGGGTGTCCCAACTTAGCCCATCACAAGCTCTCACGATCAGCTGAAGTGATAAATATAATATCATCACCCCTTATCTTAGGGAAATCCGATCAGGCTCGGCATCCCGGTGCACAAGACATTTCGACAATGATAAAACAAGTCCAGCAAGACCTCCCGGCGTGCCGACACCCTAATAGTAGCCGCGCGTATCTCATCTTAGACCACGTCCGGATGGGACAGCCTACAGGAAAATACCAGATACCTCGGGTTTCCCCAAGGCGGCCCTACAGTCTACCCGTTTGGGACCAACACCATCAGCACTGGCCCCCCTGCTATGTAGAAAAGAATCTCCAAGGAGCGTCCCCCTTATGCAATTTAATTAATTAATTAAGTTGTTATTATGAGCAAATTAAAACCAATGTTGGGCCTTGCTGGAGGAGTTTTATTCAAAGACGAAGTGTCAAGGGGTCCCCATATACCCAACCATGTAAGGAACGCAAAATCAAGGAACATAATTCCGGTTTATCGGCGCCTAAGGTGGCATGAGTGGAACAAAACACCGAGCAAAAGGCCAAGCCTTCCACCCATGCCCAGTATATAGGTGTGTTATTATATATATAACATATTATGATATTCCAACAACAAGTTCCCTCCTGGAACGATCTTCATCTTCACCTACAACTAACAACGCTATAAGAGGGGCTGAGCAAGCGGGTAACATAGCCAAACAATGGTTTTGCTAGGAAGGTTTCAAAGGTTAGAGGTTTCATGGCAACAAGGAGAGGCTGACAATAATGATGGCTAGCGCGACATGTAACGATAGCATCGAGACAACTAAGCAAACGCAATGATAGTAAAGGTATCCAAGGGTATGGTCATCTTGCCTGAGATCCCGCAAGGAAGAAGAACGGATCCATGAAGAAGACGGAGAAGAAGCCTTGAAGAAGAACCACGGGTAGACGAACGGATCCTCACGAACGCAACGGAACAAGCACTAACGAGAAGAAGCAAGCAACACGGTAAACACACCACACGAGACATGACAATATGCTCAACCAAGTATGATGCAAGACAGTTCTATATAGGAAGCACAACAAGTCTATACAGGAAGCACAACATGGCAAGGTAGGAAGCACAAAAAAACAACACAAGTTTATATATGATGCAAAACATGGCAAGGCATGATGCAAGACAAATCTATACATGAAGCAATACATGGCAAGGTAGGAAGCACAGAAAACAACACAAGTCTATATGATGCAATACAGGGCAAGGTATGATGCATGACAAGTCTATACAAGAAGCATTACATGGCAAGGTAGGAAGCACAGAGAAACAACACAAGAAACATGAAAATAAGCTCAAGCAAGTATGATGCAAGACAAGTCTATATGATGCAATACATGGCAAGCCAGGAAGCACTCAAAAACAACACAAGTCAACAAGTTTAGATGAGGCCGGAAACTACTTAAGACAAATCCGGTAAGTCCTCATATGCATAGTTTGAAATTAGTCCAGATCTGAACAAACCTTATGTTAAAGTGGTTAAACAGCAATTTAACATGCACCAACATGATCTACACGAAATTCTAGTCAAGTTTCATAAAAAGTTTGTTTAATTCGGAGCTATGGCCTAGAAGATATGAGCAAAACAAGTCAAGCAAGGCAACGATGCAAAATGCACCCAAACATCAAGCAAACATACTCCAAACATGTAAACAACATGATATTATGATTCTACATGCAAACACACAAGTTTCATATAAGGAACACTCAAAACGGAGCAACGGGCTAAAAGATACACCCGAAACAAGAAACAATGCAATGCTGAAACTAACAGCCACATAGCAACTTTGGAGCAAGAAATATATACTCTACAACACTCAAACATGGTGACAAGAAGCATGGACATGAAGTATACATATCCTACAGCAAACAACTCCATTGGAGCATCTCCATAGGAGGCATGGATCAATAGCAACAAGCTACAACATTTTGATCAAGACACTAAAAACCTGACAGTAATATTTCATAGCAACTTGGGAGCAAGAATTAAATAAGCTACAACAAGCCAAATGAGCAAGTGAAAACATGGATGGATAGACAACAACATATAAAACAAGGAATGATCAATGGCCACCCCAAAGCTAACATGGATTTGCCTAGAACATCAAGCAAACATGGCATCAGGATAAGACAGATTCCAGACTTGGCGAAATTTCACTAAGTGTTAAAACAGTAACATTAGCATGGCATGTTTGCGAGCATGTTTAAGTCAACACAAGACATATCATGGCAAATGATTTGCACCACAGCAAAGAACACATCAAGGAGATTCTAAAACAACTAGGCATGTGACAAGGGGACAAACACAACAATAGCAACGAGCTCCTCAACTAGGCATCTCGTAACAAGTTACAAAACCTAACAACCACATGCACTTTTGCAACATAGATAAACATGGCAATATGAACTCAAACAAGCATGCTATAGCAACCAAATGTAGAGCATCTCATGATGAACATTTTGATATATCATTTGCATCATTTGGATAAACATGCACCAAGTTATCATATCACAAACATGGCAACAAAATACCAAGTAGCAGCAGTTTATAACAAGTAGCACTCTTGCAACAGAGATTAGAGCATCTAGATGAACTCAAATGAGCATGGCACAATGGAACAAAGTGTAGAGCATATCACCACGGTCATTTTGACATATCATACACTCAATTTGGATAAACACACAAAAAGATATCACCATGCAAACATAGCAACATAATATGCACTTTTAGGGACTTGGAAGAGAACTACCCAAGGGAAACGCACATGTCCAGAGGCAGCGGACACCTCTGACGAACGGGGACCGCGGACAGAGAGAGGGGCGGACACGTCCGTCGCCAATCGGACATGTCCGTCGGCGGCGGCGGCCGGGCCCGCCTGGTAGTGGCTCGAGGGGCGGTCAACGCGGCTGGCAACGCCGGCGACGAGGGGAGATCGGGCGCTATGTGCTCCTCCGGCCGGATCTCGCCGGATCCGGGCCGGAGGCGGTCGGCGGCGAGGTCTCCGGGCGGTGGCCGGCCGGAGGGCGCCGGATCTGGCCGGAAGTCGGCCAACGGTGAGTTGAAGGGGTCGGGGCGGAGCTGCGGTCGGGAACGACGCCGGCGGGTCAACCAGGGCGGCGGCGGCCTCAGATCCGTCGCGGCCGGAGCGAGCTGGCCGACGGCGGGAAGCAAAGCAGCGGCGGGGAGCGAACGCTGGGCGCGGGCGCTCGGGCGCAGCGGGGCGGACGACGCGGTCGGGCCTCGGCCCAGATCGAGGCCCGAGGCGGGCCTGGCGCGGGCCGCGCGGGGGGAGGCGCCTGGGGGACAGGTGGCGCCCAAGGGTGGCCGAGGGAGGCTGTTCCAGCGGCGGCTGGCCACTGGCAGGCTGCCAAGTGGCAGTTCAGGGCTGGCCGGTGCCGGAAAACTAGGAGGAGGCGGCTGGAAGCTGCTGGTGGCGCGTTTTTCGAGGAGGAGGCTGCTAGGAGGTGGGGGAAGAGGGTAGGGATGCCAAAATAGGAAGGGGGGTTGTTTATATAGGGTAGGAGGCTAGGTTTAGGGGATTTGGAGGGGGTTTAGAGCCCTCCGATCGCGATCCGACGGATCCGATCGCGAGGGGAGTTAGGTTGGGCCTAGAGGAGGTAGTGGGCTGTGTAGGAGGGGTTGTGGGGAGAGTAGGGAAGAGGCCCGCGGAGGTTTTCGGAGACCGAAAACGTCCGACGAATTAACCGGCGACTAGTGCCGCTATATATATCCGTTGGGCTATCAAACGAGCTCCGAATGCGATGAAATTTGGCAGGCGGCCTGTCTACACTATAATAAGACCACACGCCAAGTTTCAACCCATTCCGAGAACATTTTTCGGCCACTCATAAAATAAATATTCGGAGGCACCGCGGGCGCGTGTGAGTGTGTCTGGGCTCAGAACGGACAACGGAGAGGACGAGGGAACTCGGACGGATGCAAGTTTTAAAAACATGATGATGCAACACACATGATGACATGGCAAGATGCACACGCAAGCAGATGACATGGCACTGACAACGAATAACTGGCTGACACCTGGCGCACTGGTCTCGGGGTGTCACACGAGATTAGCTGTCATTTTTTACTAGAGAGTGCTTTTAGGTTGATTCTTTTTTCAGATGATTAATAGACAAATTCCTCACGTCCACCAATTTATTTCAGCATTTTTAGAGTAACAGAAGTATTCGAAAGTTACAGATTGCTACAGACTGTTCTGTTTTTGACAGATTCTGTTTTTCGTGTGTCGTTTGCTTATTTTGATGAATATATGAGTAGTATTGGGGGTATGAACCATAGATAAGTTGGAATACAGTAGGTTTAAAACCAATATAATTAAAGAATGAGTTCATTACAGTACCTTAAAGTGGTGGTTTATTTTCTTATACTAACGGAGCTCACGAGATTTTCTGTTAAGTTTTGTGTTGTGAAGTTTTCAAGTTTTTGGGTAAGGATTTGATGGACTATGGAATAAAGAGTGGCAAGAGCCTAAGCTTGGGGATTCCCAAGGCACCCCAAGGTAAAATTCAAGGACAACCAAAAGCCTAAGCTTGGGGATGCCCCGGGAAGGCATCCTGTTTCGTCTTCGTATATCGGTAACTTTACTTGAGACTATATTTTTATTCACCACATGATATGTGATTTGCTTGGAGCGTCATGTATGATATGAATCTTTGCTTTTTAGTTTGCCACAATCATCCTTCCTGTACACACCTTTTGGGAGAGACATGCTGATACGTCCAAAACGTATCTATAATTTCTGCTTGCTCCATGCCTCTTTTGTGTGATATTGCTATGATATTTATGCACTTCCATACACTTTTGATCATATTTGGACTAACCTATTAACTCAGTGCACCCCAGTGCCAGTTTCCGTTTTCTGCTGTTTTTGTATTTCAGGTTTTCCCATTACGTAAACTGCCAGAAAAATTCCGGGAAAAATATGTAAAAAATCAGCGTTCCGGAAGCTTCCATGCGGCCAAAGTAGGGCCGGAGGGGGGCCACCAGGGCTCCAGGCGCCCTGGGGGCGCGCCCCCCCCTCTGGCCGCGCCGGGGGGCGCCTGGGCCCCCCAGGTCTCCGCTGATGCCCCCCTTTGGCATATATTTACACCGCGTCCCGAAACCCTCGAGGACGGAACCCTTTTTCGCGATCTCATCTCTGTTCCGCCGCCGCCGCGCTTCCAAGATCAGGAGCACCAGGAGAACTCTTCCCGGCACCCTGCCGGAGGGGAGGATCACCACCGGGAGCTTCTCCACCACCATGGACGCCTCCCGGATGAGTTGTGAGTAGTCTCCCTTGGACCATGGGTCCATGACCAGTAGCTATGTGATGTTCTCCTCCCCTCTTTGTTCTTCACCGATTAGACCTCGTGAGCTGCCCTACATGATCGAGGCACATATGTAATCCTTATGCTGTTGCTATGATGAGTTTGCTGGGATCCGATGGATTATGAGATTATGTTCAGATTGTGTTTCAGTAATATATTTGATTTACCTCTTTTATATTTATGTTCTTGAGTAATTCTTGCATGTTCTCCGTTGCTGTTTATTGCTTTGGCCAAGTAGTAGGTAGTAACTCCAAGAGGGAACGTTATGCTTGATTGTGGGTTCATGCCCCTCGATGACTCGCTTGAGTGACAGAAACATGAGTCTAGGGGATGTGCTGTTGCCACAAGGGGGAAAACAACGGTGCTTGTACTCGCGGGTGCAAGGATTGTTTACTTTACGCAAAGTTCTTTTAATGCAGTTGTCTGTTGCTTTGAGTTTACACTATGGGTGGGACTCGCAACTTAATACCAGCGAGATGTTCTGGATAGATATCTCAAGGTAGATGATTAGTAGTAGATGCAGATGGATTTCGGTCTACTTGCCTTGGCGTACCACCCATGCTTTTGAGCCTCTACCTTTCTTGCAGCATAGTTAGCATTGGTTTGCGCACATAATCCTGTCAATTGCCCAGCTGTAATTTGTTTACCTCGCTTAGCTGTTTTATCGTCTTTTGGAGAGAGACATCACTAGTGAACATCATGGGACCCCGGTCCATATTACCATCACTGATCACATCCGCTATTTACTTTCCGTTTTTACTTACTAGTTGCAGTAATACCTATCACTATTATCTCTTGCGTTTGATCCTTTGTAAACGACAAGGCCGGAGGGATTGACAACCTCTCTGTACTCGTTGGGAGCAAAGTTATTTGTATCTGTGTGCAGGTCCGGTCGATCACTAGTTGCGCTGCTAGCAGTTGACACCTTCTTCTTGAACCTTGGAGTCTCAGGGGAATTCGATCCTTGGTATCTTTGCCAAGGGAAAACTACCGCTACACTGCATCTCAAACCTTCCACTTGGGGTAACCAACGAGGGGCGAGAAGCCATCAAGCAAAGTTTTCTGGCGCAGTGGCCGGGGACTCCACTCTTCAAGATAGGGGAGTTGCACGCTATCTTTTACCTTTGCTTTTTAGTCTTGTTAGTTTAGCTTTCAGTTTTTGCTTTAGTATCCTTTATCAAAAATCACAAAAATAGTTATCTTGCTTGCTTGCTGCTATGGGTTCCACCGAGAACACCAAGTTGTGTGACTTCACTAGTCATAACAACGATGACTTTATTTGCACGCCTATCACTACACCTGCCACTTCAGCACCTTCTTATGAAATTAAACCTGCTTTACTGAATCTAGTTATGAAAGATCAATTCTCCGGTGCTGGAGATGATGCTGCTTTACACTTAAACAATTTTGTTGAACTCTGTGATATGCAAAAGTACCAAGAAATAGATGGTAATATTGTTAAGCTTAAGCTTTTTCCTTTCTCCTTGAGAGGAGGAGCTAAAATTTAGTTTCAATCTTTGCCTAGAAATAGCATAGATTCTTGGGACAAGTGCAAGGATACTTTTATTGGAAAGTACTATCCACCTGCTAAAATTATCCAACTAAGGAGTAACATAATGAATTTTAAACAATTGGATAATGAACACGTTGCCCAAGCTTGGGAACGCATGAAATCTCTTGTCAAGAACTGCCCTACTCATGGTTTGACTACTTGGATGGTTATCCAAACTTTTTATGCAGGCTTGAACTTTACCTCGTGGAACTTGTTAGATTCGGCCGCGGGAGGAACCTTTATGTCAACTACACTTGGTGCTACCACGAAGCTTCTCGATGAGACGATGACCAATTATTCCCAATGGCACACCGAACGCGCTCCAACAGGTAGGAAGGTAAACTCTGTCGAGGAGATTTCCTCCCTAAATGAAAAAGTTGACTTGATCATGTCTCTACTTTCCAAGCAATCTTCTGTTGATCCTCGTGATGTTCCTTTAAATTCTTTGATTGCTCAAGAACAAGTAGATGTGAACTTTATCTCTAGAAACAATTTCAATAACAATGCTTATAGGAGTAATTTTGGTAGCAATCCTAGACCGTTCCCCTCTAATTCCTATGGGAACAACAATGCTTATCCTAGCACCAAGAACTCCACTTCTGAACTAGAGATTATGCTTAAAGATTTCATCACTACCCAAAAAGCCTTCAATAAGAGTGTAGAAGAAAAACTAGCCAAACTAGATGATCTCTCTTCGAAGGTAGACACTTTAGCCCATGAGGCAGAATTGCTTAAAATTAGAACTTCCCCTCTTGAGGAGAGGAAGACCACTCCTATGAATGCTATTCAAGTGCAAATTAATGAAAACATTAGGATGTTGGCTAAACTTAAAGAGAGATGGGCTAGAGAAAAGGAGGAAGAAGATAGAATTAAGAACCTTCCTACCCACCACACTGTTGCTACTATCCAAGTTGTTGAGGATATCCAAACTCTTAGCACCCAATGCACTCCTGGTCCCATTGGACCTATTAATGGTGATGCTATGACCATAGAAACTACCAAACAAGTGAGCCTAAAGGACACCACTACCACTTTACTTGATAGTAGTGACCTTGATTTTGATAATTGCACCCTTACCGAAGTTATTGATTTCCTTCACAAGATGTCTAGAGATC
Source organism: Secale cereale (assembly GCA_902687465.1). Taxonomy (NCBI): domain Eukaryota; kingdom Viridiplantae; phylum Streptophyta; class Magnoliopsida; order Poales; family Poaceae; genus Secale; species Secale cereale. Next base: position 484,828,685 of record LR738714.1, read on the forward strand.
CCCGCACTAGCACACTTAATCTTGCCTTCAGAGAGCATATCACTAATGCTCTCATCAAAGCTAGGGAGGAGAAACTTAGAGTAGAAGCCTCCATACCTAGAAAGCTAGAAGATGGTTGGGATCCTATGATTAAAATTAAGTTGAATAACTTCTCTTGCTATGCTTTATGTGATGTTGGAGCTAGTACCTCCGTTATGCCCAAAAGAATATATGATATGCTTAAATCGAAACCTTTTGATTCTTTTTATTTTGGTGTTCGTCTTGTTGATTCTTCCATAAAGAAACCTTTGGGGAGGATCGACGATGTTCTTATCATTGTCAATGAAAATTATGTTCCCGTTGATTTTACTATTATGGATATTGAATGTGAACCTTCTTGTCCAATTATTTGGGGACGTCCTTTTCTTCGCACCGTTGGTGCCATCATTGACATGAAAGACGGGAATATAAGATTCCAATTTCCTCTCAAGAAATGGATGTAAAACTTCCCTAGAAAGAAGATTAAGTTACCTTTTGAGTCCGTTATACGGGCTAGCTATTCTTTTACTCTTGATAAAACTTGATCTCCTTGCATTATGCCTAGCTTAAAGGCATAAAAGAAAGCGCTTTTGGGAGGCAGCCCACAATGAATAAAATTTTATTTTGCTTTTGTTGTGTCTTGATGGTTGTTACTACAGTAGCATCATCATTGTATCTTTACTTTTCAACTTTGTGCCAAGTGTAGCCTCTGATTGCAAGAAAGTTCAAAAGTTGTGACGTGCTGTCCCGGAAACAGATTCTGTCCTTGGATAAAAAAATTCGTATAAAATCACCAGATCATCTTTTTGGTCTGAATTTTTTTGACAGCGTGCTCTATACAATTGTCTTTCGGGCGTTTGTTCTGAGTTTTTCGATTTGAGTTGCAGAAGTGCCCCGAAAAAATTATTTACTACCTGCTGTTCTGTTTTTCACAGATTCTGTCCTGTTTTGCCTTTCCTTCATTTTGCAAACCAAGAGCTTGCTTTTTCTTTGCAAAAACCTTTTGGCAATCTTGAGAAACAGTAGAACTTCAAGAATATCTTTATTTCCAGCAAGGAACAATTATTTTATTAAGGGTACTAATCTCGCTAATCAGATTATGATGAGTTATGTATGAAGGGAGTTTTCAGGTGTGCGAGGGAAGATGATAAAAAGATTCAGGAGTGTCAAGCGCTCAAGCTTGGGGATGCCCCCGTGCACCCCCAAGAAATATTCAAGGAGACTCAAGCGTCTAAGCTTGGGGATGCTCCCATGCATCCCCTTCTCCATCAACATTATCAGTTCGTCTTTCGTTCCGCTATATTTTTATCACTTCATGTGTTATGTGCTATGCTTGGAGCGTCTTGCTTTTAGTTTTCTTTTTAGTTTTTCATAACGAGTCGGAACTCAGCTTTCTTTATGTGGGAGAGAAACACGCTCCACTTCTACCTAGAACATAACATAGAATTTTCATGTCTATCCATGTTGTGTGTGTTCTTTGTCTTTTAATAGCTACTATCATGCTCTGCTCTTAGTATTCATTCTTATCTTTTTCAAAGAGCTTTTGTTTAGTTGGTTGCTTGAACTTTCTTTAATTATCATGCTTATCTTATTAAGAGAGTTTTCTTCCGTTGCATTGGTTAATATGTCTATGATAAAGATGCTACTTGCATAATGGTGCTTAGTAATTCATGTTTTCTTGTGGTTAGTCTCAAATAGCTGGGGGATTCCCAATGTGTTATTGGAGTACCAACTTGATTTGTTTGCCTATGATGTGGTATGGTTTAGTAATATTTTCCTTCAAGAATTTATTTTGATTGACTTGGCGTATGCTCACGCATATTTAAGACTATAAAGAAAGTCTGTCAAGCCTTGATGATCTTTTATTTCTGAGTAGCGATATAACTACCATGCCTGATTCAATATTGCTTTGTCGCTGTGCATGATTATGACCGTCATTGCTCTCTTAGTTGGTCGCTCCCAGTCTTTTGCTAACCTCCACCTGTACTAAGCAAACTAACTTTGCAATACAAAGCTCATGGGAAAGTAGCTTAAAAACTATTGTGGTAAAGAATATGTTGCTTATGTATCTTATTTCTTATAAGTTGCTTGCTGAGCGGTAACCATGTTTCTGGGGACGCCATCAACTGTCACACTTTTGTTGAATATCATGTGAGTTGCTATGCATGTTCGTCTTGTCTGAAGTAAGGGTGATTAGCCATGGGTTGGTTTGAATATGCATATTGTTAGAGAAGAACATTGGGCCGCCAACCAAAGCCATGTATCATGGTGGAAGTTTTAGCTTGGACATTAATCCTCAATCTCTTATGAGAATATGCTTATGCATTAAAGAGGAGTCCATCATCTATTTTCTATGTTGTCTCGGTATGGATATCCTCAAGTTGAGATCTATCAAAAACGAGAAATCAAATGCGATCTATCTCCTTGGACCTTTGTACAGGTGGCATAGAGGTACCCCTTTGTGACACTTGGTTGAAACATATGTAATGCAATGATAACCCATGGAAATCCGAGCTAATTAGGACAAGGTGAGAGCACTATTGGTATTCGATGCATGAGGCTTGCAACTTATAGGATGTCTTATGCATGACACATATGAAGTACTACTACCATTGACAAAATTGCTTCTATGTTTTCAAAATAAAAAGCTCTAGCACATAACCATTCTTTTACTTTTATTTTGAGTTTCCACCTTCTTTCTTCAAGCACCAACTACTGAGAGCATGATTGTCATTCTGAGTGTAATGTGCATTGTCCCAAAGTAGCATTGTCTTTTGCATGATTGTGATATCGTTATTTCTGAAATCATTGTATCTAGTCATCACTTAAACCTTGGAGGTGCCCCTGCATTTATGTTTTGCTTCACTAAAGGGGGCAAGCTAGATATCACTTTATCATATTTGCACATCATGTTCATTGCAAATCTTTTTGATGTTTCAGTTTCATGTTGTAAAACTTTCAGTCATTTGTGATTTTCTCATGAGGCAACTTAATTACTATAGAATCATTGTCTCAGTAAGCTTTTGTCATATGACTATGATAAGTCCTATATGGTTAATAGCATGTCACCACAGAAATTATTCTTGTTATCATTTACCTACTCCAGGACGAGCAGGAATTAAGCTTGGGGATGTTGATACGTCCAAAACGTATCTATAATTTCTGCTTGCTCCATGCCACTTTTGGGTGATATTGCTATGATATTTATACACTTCCATACACTTTTCATCATATTTGGACTAACCTACTAATCCAGTGCACCCCAGTGCCAGTTTCTGTTTTCGGCTGTTTTTGTATTTCAGGTTTTCACATTACGAGAACTGCCAGGAAAAATCCAGAAAAATTATATAAAAAATCAGCGTTCCAGAACCTACCTTGCGCCCGAAGGACAGCCGGGGGGGGGGGGGCAC
>LR738714.1:484832173-484923136 GCA_902687465.1 Secale cereale
GGGGGGGCGCCTGGGCCCCCCGAGCCCCATCTGGTGCCCCCCTTTGGCATATATTTAGAGCGTCTTCGAAACCCTCGGGACAAAAACTCTTTTTCGCGATCTCATCTCTGTTCCGCCGCCGCCGCCGCTTCCAAGATCGGGAGCACCAGGAGAACTCTTCCCGGCACCCTGCCGGAGGGGAGGATCACACCGGGAGCTTCTCCACCACCATGGACGCCTCCCGGATGAGTTGTGAGTAGTCTCCCTTGGACCATGAGTCCATGACCAGTAGCTATGTGATGTCCTCCTCCCGTTCTTGTGCTTCACTAATTAGTCCTCGTGAGCTGCCCTACATGATCGAGGCACATATGTAATCCTTATGCTGTTGCTATGATGAGTTTGCTGGGATCCGATGGATTGTGAGATTATGTTCAGATTGTGATTGAGTAATATATTTGATCTACCTCTTTTATATTTATGTTCATAAGTAATTCTTGCATGTTCTCCGTTGTTATTTATTGCTTTGGCCGAGTAATAGGTAGTGACTTCAAGAGGGAACGTTATGCTCGATTGTGGGTTCATGCCCCTCGATGACTAGCTTGAGTGACAGAAACATGAGTCTAGGGGATGTGCTGTTGCCACAAGGGGGAAAACAACGGTGCTTGTGCCCGCGGGTGCAAGGATTGTTTACTTTACGCAAAGTTCTTTTAATGCAGTTGTCTGTTGCATTGAGTTTACACTATGGGTGGGACTCACCACTTAATACCAGCGAGATGTTCTGGATAGATATCTCAAGGTGGATGATTAGTAGTAGATATTGATGGATTTCGGTCTACTTACTTTGGCGTACCGCCCATGCTTTGAACCTCAACCTTTCTTGCAATGTAGTCAGCATTGGTTTGCGTTCGTGGTCCTGTCAATTGCCCAGCTGTAATTCGTTTACCTCACATAGCTGTTTTATCGTCTTTTGGGAGAGAGACATCACTAGTGAACATCATGAGACTCCGGTCCATATTACCATCATTGATCACATCCGCTATTTACTTTTCACTTTTACTTACTATTGCAAACATTATCTATCACTACTATCATTTGCGTTTAATCCTTTGTGAACTACAAGGCCGGAGGGATTGACAACCTCTCTGTACTCGTTGGGAGCAAAGTTATTTGTATCTGTGTGCAGGTCCACGTTGATTGCTAATATCTGGCGCCGTTAGCAGTTGACACCTACTTGTTGAACCTAGGAGTCTCTGGGGATTCGATCCTTGGCATCTTTGCTAAGGGAAAAACTTCCACAACACTGCATCTCACACCTTCCACTTGGGGTAACCAACGAGGGGTTACAAGCCCATCACTGGATAGCGGTCGTTGTGTCGAGTAATAGTAGTAGATGCAGAATCATTTCGGTCTACTTGACACGGACGTGATGCCTATATTCATGTGCGCTTTTCTATCAATTGCTCAACAGTAATTTGTTCACCACCGTAATACATGCTACCTTGAGAGAAGCCACTAGTGAAACCTATGGTCCCCGGGTCTCTTTCCTATTATATTGAATCTCTTTTATTTCCATCGCATCTTGTTTACTATTTTGCAGTCTTTACTTTCCAATCTATACAACAAAAATACCAAAAATATTTACTTTACTATCTTTATTAGATCACACTTTTGCGAGTGACCGTGAAGGGATTGACAACCCCTTTATCGCGTTGGTTGCAAGGTTCTTGATTGTTTGTACAGGTACTAGGTGACTTGAGCATTGTCTCCTACTAGATTGATACCTTGGTTCTAAAAACTGAGGGAAATACTTACGCTACTCTGCTGCATCACCCTTTCCTCTTCAAGGGAAAACCAACGCATGCTCAAGAGGTAGCACCAAGCAACACAACGTAAACAGCACCTGCACACAAATAACAACACCTCGCAACCCGACATGTTAAAGGGGTTGTCAATCCCTTTCGGGTAACGAACATGAGAGAGAGATAAATATTGGTAGGTTGATAAATAAGATAAATTGCAGCGAGATATTTTTGGGTTTTTGGTTTAGTAGATATCAAAATAAAATCAAAGGCAAATAGATCGTAAAGGCAAATATATGAGAAAGAAAACCCGGGGGCCGTAAGTTTCACTAGTGCCTTCTCTCGAGAAAAATAGCAAATGGTGGGAAAACAATTACTGTTGGGCAATTGATAGAACTTCAAATAATCATGACGATATCCAGGCAATGATCATTACATAGGCATCATGTCCAGGATTAATAGACCGACTCCCGCGTGCATCTACTACTATTGCTCCATAGATCGACCGCTATCCAGCATGCATCTGGTGTATTAAGTTCATGGAAAAATGGAGTAATGCATTAAGAACGATGACATGATGTAGACAAGATCCGTTTATCTATGGTGTTAGATATGGATCTCGTCGTTTTATCCTTAGTGGCAATGATACATACGTGCCATTTCCCCTTCTGTCACTGGGATCAAGCACTGTAAGATCGAACCCACTACCGGGCACCTCTTCCCATTGCAAGATAAAGAGATCAAGTTAGCCAAACAAAATCCCATATCGAAGAAGAAATACGAGGCTATAAGAAATCATGCATATAAGAGATCAAAGAAAGTCAAATAAATTTCATGGATATAAAAAGATAGATCTGATCATAAACTCAAATTTCATCGGATCCCGACAAACACACCGCAAAAAGAGTTACATTATATGGATCTCCAAGAGACCATTGTATTGATAATCAAAAGAGAGAGAGGAAGCCATCTAGCTACTAACTACGGACCCATAGGTCTACAAAGAACTACTCATGCATCACCGGAGAGGCACCAATGGAAGTGGTGAACCCCTACGTGATGGTGTCTAGATTGGATCTGGTGTTTCTCGACTCTGCGGCGGCTGGATGAATATTTTGTCGACTCCCTTAGGGTTTCTGGAATGTTGGGGTATTTATAGAGCAAAGAGGCGGTCCGGGGGGACCCGAGGTGGGCACAGCCCACCAGGGCGCGCTTGGGCCTCCTAGCGCGCCCTGGTGGGTTGTCCCCTCCTCGGGACTCCCCCTAGGTGCCACCAGGGCCCATAGTATTCCTTCTGGCCCAAAAAAATCTCCAAAAAGTTTCACGGTGTTTGGGCTCCGTTTGATATTGATTTCATGACAACAACTGGCACTTGACACTATGTCAATAGGTTAGTACCAAAAAATGATATAAAATTACTATAAAATGATTGTAAAACATCCAAGAATGATAATATAACAGCATGGAACAATCAAAAATTATAGATACATTGGAGACGTATCATCTATCCATAGAGATACATAGCAACGAGGGGGAGAGTGTGTCTACGTACCCTCGTAGACCGTAAGCGGAAGCGTTTCACAAAGTGGTTGATGTAGTCGAATTTCTTCGTGATCCAACCGATCAAGTATTGAACACACGACACCTCCATGTTCTGCACACGTTCGGCTCGATGCCGTCCCTCACCTTCTTGATCCAGCAAGATGTTGAGGTAGTAGATGAGTTCCGTCAGCATGACGGCTGGTGACGTTGATAGTGAAGTAATCTCTGCAAGGCTTTGCCTAAGCATTGCGAAAGTATGGCCGGGGGAGTGAACGGTGGATAGAGGCGCCTGATGTCTACTACGCAACCTTCTTCTTGTAGACGTTGTTGGTCCTCCAAGTGCAGAGGTTTGTAGGACAGTAGCAAATTTCCCTAAAGTGGATGACCTAAGGTTTATCAATCCGTGGGAGGCGTAGGATGAAGATGGTCTCTCTTAAACAACCCTGCAATCAAATAACAAAGAGTCTCTTGTGTCCCCAACACACCAAATACAATGGTAAATTGTATAGGTGCACTAGTTCGGTGAAGAGATGGTGATACAAGTGCAATATGGATGGTAGATATAGGTTTTTGTAATAAGAAAATATAAAAACAGCAAGGTAGCAAGTGGTAGAAGTGAGCATAAACGGTAGTGCAATGCAAGGAAACAAGGCCAAGGGTTCATACTTTCACTAGTGCAAGTTCTCTCAACAATAATAACATAACTGGATCATATAACTATCCCTCAACATGCAACAAAGAGTCACTCCAAAGTCACTAATAGCGGAGAACAAATGAAGAGATTATTGTAGGGTACGAAACCACCTCAAAGTTATTCTTTCTGACCGATCTATTCAAGAGTTCGTAGTAAAATAACACGAAGCTATTCTTTTCGTTCGATCTATCATAGATTTCGTACTAGAATAACACCTTAAGATACAAATCAACCAAAACCGTAATGTCACCTAGATACTCCATTGTCACCTCAAGTATCCGTGGGCATGATTATACGATATGCATCACACAATCTCAGATTCATCTATTCAACCAACACAAAGTACTTCAAAGAGTGCCCCAAAGTTTCCATCGAAGAGTCAAGACGAATACGTGTGCCAACCCCTATGCATAAGTTCACAAGGTCACTCAACCCGCAAGTTGATCACCCAAACATACATCAAGTAGATCACATGATATCCCATTGTCACCATAGATAAGCACATGCAAGACATACATCAAGTGTTCTCAAATCCTTAAAGACTCAATCCGATAAGATAACTTCAAAGGGGAAACTCAATCCATTACAAGGAAATAGAAGGGGAGAAGCATCATAAGATCCAACTATAATAGTAAAGCTCGCGATACAACAAGATCGTGCCATCTCAAGAACACGAGAGAGAGATCAAACACATAGCTACTGGTACATACCCTCAGCCCCGAGGGTGAACTACTCTCCCCTCGCCATGGAGAGCGTTGGGATGATAAAGATGGCCACCGGAGAGAGATTCCCCCCTCCGGTAGGGTGCCGGAATGGGTCTAGATTGGTTTTCGGTGGCAACAGAGGCTTTCGTCGGCGGAACTCCCGATCTAGGTTATTTTCCGGAGGTTTCTGTATATATAGGAGGTGTTGGAGTCGGGGACAAGTAAAGGGAACCTCCGGGCTATTCGTGAGGCAGGGGCGCGCGCCCCCTACCATCGTGGGCAGCCCGGGAACCTTCTGGTCCCCCTCGAGCACTTCCTGGGCTTCTTCTGGTCCAATAATAACCTCCGTTGAGTTTTAGGTCAATTGGGCTCCGTTTGACATTCCTTTTCTGCGATACTCTAAAACAAGAGAAAAACAGAAACTGTCGCTGGGCTCTGGGTTAATAGGTTAGTCCTAAAAATCATATAAAAGTGTATATAAAAGCCCATAAAACATCCTAGAAGGATAATATAATAGCATGGAACAATAAAAAATTATTGATACGTCGGAGATGTATCAAGCATCCCCAAGCATAATTCCTACTCGTCCTCGAGTAGGTAAATGATAAAAAGGAATATTTGATGTGGAATGCTACCTAACATAATTCTCAATGCAATTTTCTTTATTGTGGCATGAATGTTCAGATCCGAAAGATTCAACACAAAAGTCTATATTGACATAAGAATAATAATACTTCAAGCATACTAACAAAGCAATTATGTCTTCTCAAAATAACATGGCCAAAGAAAGTTCATCCCTACAAAATCAAATAGTTTGGCTATGCTCCATCTTCATCACACGAAATACTCAAATCATGCACAACCCCGGTTTCAGCCAAGCAATTGTTTCATACTTAAATTTTTTCAAACTTTTCAACTTTCACACAATACATGAGCGTGAGCCATGGATATAGCACTACAGGTGGAATAGAGTGGTGGCTGTGGAGAAGACAAAAGGAGGAAGATGGTCTCACATCAACTAGGCGTATCAATGGGCTATGGAGATGCCCATCAATAGATATCAATGCGAGTGTGTAGGGATTGCCATGCAACGGATGCACTAGAGTTATAAATGTATGAAAGCTCAACAAAAGAAACTAAGTGGGTGTGCATCCAACTTGCTTGCTCACGAAGACCTAGGGCATTTGAGGAAGCCCATCATTGGAATATACAAGCCAAGTTCTATAATGAAAATTCCCACTAGTATATGAAAGTGACAAAACAAGAGACTCTCTATCATCAAGATCATGGTGCTACTTTGAAGCACAAGTGTGGAAAAAGATAGTAGCATTGTCCCTTCTTTTCTTTTCTTTTTTTTTTCTTTTTTTTGGGCCTTCCCTTTTTTTGCCCTTTCATTCCCTTTTTTCTCTTTTTTTCTTTGGGACAATGCTCTAATATGACGATCATCACACTTATATTTATTTACAACTCGATATTACAACTCGATACTAGAACAAAATATGACTCTATATGAATGCTTCTGGCGGTGTACTAGAATGTGCAATGAATCAAGAGTGACATGCATGAAAAATTATGCATGGTGGCCTAGCCACAAATACGATGTCAACTACATGATCATGCATGGCAATATCACAATGATGAAGCGTGTCATATGAATGTAATGGTGGAAAGTTGCATGGCAATATATCTCGAAATGGCTATGGAAATGCCATGATAGGTTGGTATGGTGGCTGTTTTTAGGAAGGTATATGGTGGGTGTATGGTACCGGCGAGAGTTGCGCGATACAAGAGAGGCTAGCAAAGGTGGAAGGGTGAGAGTGCGTATAATCCATGGACTCAACATTAGTCATAAATAACTCACATACTTATTGCAAAAATCTACAGGTCATCAAAACAAAGTACTACACACATGCTCCTAGGGGAAGGGTTGGTAGGAGTTAACCATCGCGCGATCCCGACCTCCACACAAAGGATGACAATCAAAGAAATACCCCATGCTTCAAATTTGTCACACAATGGTTACCATACGTGCATGCTACGGGACTTGCAAACCTCAACACAAGTATTTCTCAAATTCACAACTACTCTACTAACATGACTCTAATATCACCATCCTCATATCTCGAAACAATCATCAAGTATCAAACTTTTCATAGTATTCAATGCACTTTATATGAAAGTTTCAATTATACCCATCTTGGATGCCTATCATATTAGGACTAATTTTAACACCAAAGCAAATTACCATGTCGTAGTACTTTCAAAATAATATAAGTGAAGCATGAGAGTTCATCAATTTCTTCAAAATAAAACCACCGTCGTGCTCTAAAAGATATAAATGAAGCACTAGAGCAAATGACAAACTACTCCAAGAGATATAAGTGAAGATCAATGAGTAGTTGAATAATTATGTAACTATATGAAGACTCTCTAACATTTAAGAATTTAATATATTGGGATATTATTCAAACAACAAGAAAAACAAATTCAAACGGAATGATGCTCCAAGCAAAACACATATCATGTGGTGAATAAAAATATAGCATCGAGTAAAGTTACCGATAGACGAAGACGAAAGAGGGGATGCCTTCCCGGGGCATCCCCAAGCTTGGGATTTTGGTTGTCCTTGAATATTACCTTGGGGTGCCTTGGGAATACCCAAGCTTATGCTCTTGCCACTCTTTGTTCCATTGTCCATTAAATCCATACTCAAAACTTGAAAACTTCACAACAGAAAACTCAACAGAAAACTCGTAAGCTCCGTTAGTATAAGAAAATAAAACCACCACTTAGGTACTGTTGTGAACTCATTCTAAATTCATATTGGTGTAATATCTACTGTATTCCAACTTCTCTATGGTTCATACCCTCCGATACTACTCACAGATTCATCAAAATAAGCAAACAACACATAGAAAACAGAATCTGTCAAAAACAGAACAGTCTGTATTAATCTGTAACTTTCGAATACTTTTGTAACTCTAAAAATTCTAAAATAAATTGGTGGACGTGAGGAATTTTTCTATTAATCATCTGCAAAAAGAATCAACTAAAAAGCACTCTCCAGTAAAAAAATGGTAGCTAGTCTCGTGAGCGCTAAAGTTTCTGTTTTTTTACAGCATGATCGCATAAACTTCACACTAGTCTTCCCAAAGGTTTTACTTGGCACAAACACTAACTAAAACAGAAAAACACATATAAATAGGAGCTAGATGCAATATTAATTCCTAAACAGAAGCAAAATAAAATAAAATTGGCTTTTCTCCCAACAAGCGCTTTTCTTTAATGCCTTTTAGCTAGGCATGATGATTTCAATGATGCTCGCATTAAAGATAATAATTGAAACATAAGGAGAGCATCATGAAGAATATAACTAACACATTTAAGCCTGAACCACTTCCTATGAATAGGGATTTTGTGAGCAAACAACTTATGGGAACAAGAATCAACTAGCATAGGAAAGCAAAGCAAGCATAACTTCAAGATTTTAAGCACATAGAGAGGAAACTTGATATTAATGCAATTCCTACAAGCATATGATCCTCTCTCATAATAATTTTTAGTAGCATCATGAATGAATACAACCATATAACCTTCACATAAAGCATTCTTTTCATGATCAACTTGCATAGAAATTTTACTAGTCTCCACATAAGCAAAATTCTTCTCATTCATAGTTGTGGGAGGAGCAAATTCAACAAAATAACTATCAGGTGAAGCATAATCCAATTGAAAATTAAAATCATGATGAAAAATTTCATGGTTATATTTATTCTTTATAGCATACATGTCATCACAATAATCATCATAAATAGGAGGCATGCTTTCATAATAATAAATTTGCTCATCAAAACTTGGGGGACTAAACATATCATCTTCATCAAACATAGCATCCCCAAGCTTGTGGCTTTGCATATCATTAGCATCATGGGTATTCAAAGAATTCATACTAACAGCATTGCAATCATGCTCATCATGCACATATTTTATGCCAAGCATTCTATGTAATTCTTATTCTAGTACTTGAGCACAAATTTCCTTCCCATCATTTTCACGAAAGATATAAAAAAGATGAAGCATATGAGGTAACCTTAATTCCATTTTTTGTTTTCTTTTATAGACCAAACTAGTGATAAAACAAGAAACTAAAAGATTTGATTGCAAGATCTAAAGATATACATTCAAGCACTCGCCTCCCCGGCAACGACGCTAGAGAAGTGCTTGATGTCTACTACGCAACCTTCTTCTTGTAGACGTTGTTGGGCCTCCAAGTGCAGAGGTTTGTAGGACAGTAGCAAATTTCCCTCAAGTGGATGACCTAAGGTTTATCAATCTGTGGGAGGCGTAGGATGAAGATGGTCTATCTCAAACAACCCTGCAACCAAATAACAAAGAGTCTCTTGTGTCCCCAACACACCCAATACAATGGTAAATTGTATAGGTGCACTAGTTCGGCGAAGAGATGGTGATACAAGTACAATATGGATGGTAGATTTTGGTTTTTGTAATAAGAAAATATAAAAATAGCAAGGTATCAAGTGGTAAAAGTGAGCATAAACGGTAGTGCAATGCTAGGAAACAAGGCCTAGGGTTCATACTTTCACTAGTGCAAGTTCTCTCAACAATATTAACATAACTGAATCATATAACTATCCCTCAGCATGCAACAAAGAGTCACTCCAAAGTCACTAATAGCAGAGAACAAGCGAAGAGATTATTGTAAGGTACGAAACCACCTCAAAGTTATTCTTTCTGATCGATCTATTCAAGAGTCCATAGTAAAATAACACGAAGCTATTCTGTCTGTTCGATCTATCATAGAGTTCGTACTAGAATAACACCTTAAGATACAAATCAACCATAACCCTAATGTCACCTAGATACCCCATTGTCACCTCAAGTATCCGTGGGCATGATTATACGATATGCATCACACAATCTCAGATTCATCTATTCAACCAACACACAGTACTTCAAAGAGTGCCCCAAAGTTTCCACCGGAGAGTCAAGACGAAAGTGTGTGCCAACCCCTATGCATAAGTTCACAAGGTCACTGAACCCGCAAGTTGATCACCAAAACATACATCAAGTAGATCACGTGATATCCCATTGTCACCACAGATAAGCACATGCAAGACATACATCAAGTGTTCTCAAATCCTTAAAGACTCAATCCGATAAGATAACTTCAAAGGGAAAACTCAATCCATTACAAGGAAGTAGAGGGGGAGAAGCATCATAAGATCTAACTATAATAGCAAAGCTCGCGATACATCAAGATCGTGCCATCTCAAGAACATATGAGAGAGATCAAACACATAGCTACTAGTACATACCCTCAGCCCCGAGGGTGAACTACTCTTCCCTCGTCTTGGAGAGCGCCGGGATGATGAAGATGTCCACCGAAGAGGGATTCCCCCCTTCGGCAGGGTGCCGGAACGGGTCTAGATTGGTTTTCGGTGGCAACAGAGGCTTTCAGCGGCGGAACTCCCGATCTAGGTTATTTTCCGGAGGTTTCTGTATATATAGGAGGTGTTGGAGTCGGGGACAAGTAAAGGGGACCTCCGGGCGGTCCATGAGGCAGGGGGCGCGCCCAGGGGGGCGCCCCTACCCTCGTGGGCAGCCCGGGAACCATCTGGTCCCCCTCCGACACTTCCTGGGCTTCTTCTGGTCCAAAAATAACCTCCGTTGAGTTTCACGTCAATTGGGCTCCGTTTGATATTCCTTTTCTGCGATACTATTAAACAAGAGAAAAACAGAAACTGGCACTGGGCTCTGTGTTAATAGGTTAGTCCCAAAAATCATATAAAAGTGTATATAAAAGCCCATAAAACATCCTAGAAGGATAATATAATAGCATGGAACAATAAAAAATTATAGACGTTGGAGACGTATCAGCGCCGCACACGGCTAAGGCAATGTTGTGTCGCCTTGTGTGGCGCCCCCTCCCCACATATATATAGGTGGAAGGGGAGGGGAGGTAGCCAGGGCTTGCCCTAGGGTTGGCCGTCGCCCCCTAGGGGCCCCCCTTCCGGTGACCCGATAAGTACATGACACCCTCCGGAAAACTTCCAGTGTTCGAATACCGTTGTCCTATATATCAATCTTTACCTCTCGACCATTTTGAGACTCCTCGTCATGTCCATGATCTCATCCGGGACTTCGACCAACATTCGGTCACCAAATCACATAACTCATATAACACTATATCGTCAACGAACGTTAAGCGTGCGGACCCTACGGGTTCGAGAACTATGTAAACATGACCGAGACACCTCTCTGGTCAATAACCAATAGCGGAACCTAGATGCCCATATTGGCTCCTACATATTCTACGAAGATCTTTATCGATCGAACCGTTATGACAACATACACAATTCCCTTTGTCCGTCGGTATGTTACTTGCGTGAGATTCGATCGTCGGTATCTCTATACCTAGTTCAATCTCGTTACCGGCAAGTCTCTTTACTCGTTCCGTAATACATCATTATGTGACTAACTCATTAGTCATTTGCTTGCAAGGCTTATTATGATGTGTATTACCGAGAGGGCCCAGAGCTACCTCTCCGATACTCGGAGTGACAAATCCTAATATCGATTCATGCCAACCCAACAAGACACCTTTGCAGATACCTGTAGAGCATCTTTATAATTACCCAGTTATGTTGTGTCGTTTGATAGCACACAAGGCATTCCTCCGGTATCCGGGAGTTGCATGATATCATAGTCAAAGGAATATGTATTTGACATACATGAAAGCAGCAACAATAAAATGTACGATCAAATGCTAAGCTAACAGATGGGTCTTGTCCATCACATCATTCTCATAATGATGTGACCCCGTTATGAAATGACAACTCATGTCCATGGTTACGAAACCTTAACCATCTTTGATTAACGAGCTAGTCTAGTAGAGGCTTACTAGGGACACGGTATTTGTTTATGTATTCCCACATGTATTTGGGTTTCCGGTCAGTAACAATTCAAGCATGAATAATAAACCTTTATCATGAATAAGGAAATATAATAATAACAATTTTATTATTGCCTCTAGGGCATATTTCCATCGGTCTCCCACTCGCACTAGAGTCAATAATCTAGTTCACATCGCCATGTGATTAACACACATAGTTCACATTGCCATGTGATTAATACCCAAAGAGTTTACTAGAGTCAATAATCTAGTTCACATCGCCATGTGATTAACACCCATAGTTCTAAGGTACGGCATGTTTTGCTTGTGAGAGAGGTTTTATTCAATGGGCCTGCAACATTCAAATCCGCGTGAACTTTGCTAATTTCTATGTCTACAAAGCTCTGCATAGAGCTACTCTAGATAATTTCTCCTGCGTTCAATACGCACCCAGATTGATACTCAGACTCATCTGTATTAGTGTCAAAGCTTGCATCGGCATAACCCTTTACGACAAACTCTTTACCACCTCCATAACCGAGAGACATTTCCTTATTTCCTCTAAGGATAAAATTGACCGCTGTCAACTGATCCACTCCTAGATCACTCTTGTATCCCCTTGCCAGACACGTGACAATGTACACATTTGGTCTGGTACATAGCATGGCATGCTTTTTAGAACCTATGGCTGAGGCATAGGGAATGAATTTCATTCTTTTTCTATTTTTCTGTCGTGGTCGGGGTTTGAGTCTTACTCAACTTCATACCTTACAACTCAGGAAAGAACTCCTTCTTTGACTGATCCATTTTGAACTCCTTCAAAATCTTATCAAGATATGTACTCATCGAAAGTCTCATAAGCGTCTTGATCTATCTCTATAGATCTTGATGCCCAATATGTAAGTAGCTTCACCGAGGCCTTTCTTTGGAAAAGTCTTATTTAAATATCCTTTTATGTTATCCAAAATTCTTCATCATTTCCGATCAACAATATGTCATCCACATATACTTATCAGAAATATTGTAGTGCTCCCACTCACTTTTCTTATATACAGGCTTCACCGTAAGTCTGTATAAAATCATATGCTTTGATCACCTCATCAAAGCATATATTCCAACTCCGAGATGCTTGCACCAATCCATAGATGGATCACTGGAGCTTGCACACTTAGCACCTTTAGGATCGACAAAACATTCTGGTTGCATCATATACAACTCTTCTTTCAGAAATTGCTAACATGATTCGGACAGACTTAAGCATCGCTATGGGTGAGAAAGTCTCATCGTAGTCAATCCCTTGAACTTGTCGAAAAACCCTTTGCGACAAGTCGACCTTTCTAGATAGTAACATTACCATCAGCATTAGTCTTATTCTTGAAGATCCATTTATTCTTTATGGCTTCCCGATCATCGGGCAAGTCCACCAAAGTCCACACTTTGTTCTCATACATGGATCATATCTCAGATTTCATGGCCTCAAGCCATTTTTCCGAATGTGGGCTCATCATAGCTTCTTCATAGTACGAAGGTTCGCCGTTGTCTAAAAACATGACTACCAAGACAAGGTTACCGTGCCACTCTGGTGCGATACGCGTTCTGGTCGACCTTCGAGGTTCAGTAGTAACTTGATCTGAAGTTGCATGATCATCGTCATTAGCTTCTTCTCTAGTTAGTGTAGGCATCATGGGAGCGGTTTTCTCTGATGAGCTAGTTTCCAATTTGAGAGAAGGTACAATTACCTCATCAAGTTCTACTTTCCTCCCACTCACTTCTTTCGAGAGAAACTCCTTCTCTAGAAAGGACCAATTCTTAGCAACAAAAATCTCGCCTTTGGATCTGTGGTAGAAGGTGTACCCAACAGTTTCTTTTTGGGTATCCTATGAAGATGCACTTCTCCGATTTGGGTTCGAGCTTATCAGGCTGAAGACTTTTTCACATAAGTATCGCAACCCCAAACTTTATGAAACGACAACTTTGGTATATTGCCAAACCATAGTTCATACGATGTCGTCTCAACGGATTTAGACGATGCCCTATTTAACGTGAATGCGGTTGTCTTCTAATGCATAACTCCAAAATGATAAAGGCAAATCAGTAAGATACATCATAGAACGCACCATATCCAATAGAGTACGGTTACGATGTTCGGACACACCATTACACTGTGGTGTTCCAGGTGGCGTGAGCTATGAAACTATTCCACATTGTTTCAAATTAAGACCAAACTCGTAACTCAAATATTCGTCTCCGCGATCGGATCGTAGAAACTTTATTTTCTTGTTACGATGATTCTCTACTTCACTCTGAAATTCTTTGAACTTTTCAAATGTTTCAAACTTGTGTTTCATTAAGTAGATATACCCATATCTACTCAAATCATCTGTGAAGGTGAGAAAATAACGATACCTTCCGCTTGCTTCAACACTCATTGGACCGCATACATCGATATGTATTATTTCCAATAAGCCATTAGCTCGCTCCATTGTTCCGGAGAACAGATTTTTTGTCATCTTGCCCATGAGTCATGGTTCGCAAGTATCAAATGATTCATAATCAAGTGATTCCAAAAGCCCATCAGCATGGAGTTTCTTCATGCGCTTTACACAAATATGACCTAAATGGTAGTGCCACAAGTATGTTGCACTATCATTATCAACTCTGCATCTTTTGGCTTCAATATTATGAATATGTGTATTACTACGATCAAGATTCAATAAACCATTCACCTTGGGTGTATGACCATAGAAGGTTTTATTCATGTAAACAGAATAACAATTATTTTCTGACTTAAATGAATAACCGTATTGCAATAAACACGATCCAATCTTGTTCATGATCAACGCAAACACCAAATAACATTTATTTAGGTTTAACACTAATCCCGAAAGTATAGGGAGTGTGCGATGATGATCATATCAATCTTGGAACTACTTCCAACATACATCGTCACCTCACCCTCAACTAGTCTCCGTTTATTCTGCAACTCCTGTTTCGAGTTACTAATCTTAGGAACCGAATAAGTATCAAATACACAGGTGCTACTACGAGCACTAGTAAGGTACACATTAATAACATGTATATCAAATATACCTTTGTTCACTTTGACATCCTTCTTATCCGCCAAATCTTTGGGGTAGTTCTGCTTCTAGTGACCGTTTCCTTTACAGTAGAAGCACTTAGTTTCAGGCTTGGGTCTAGCTTTGGGCTTCTTCTTGGGAGTGACAACTTACTTGCCATTATTTTTGAAGTTCCCTTTCTTTCCCTTGTCCTTTTACTTGAAACTAGTGGTCTTGTTAACCATCAACACTTGATGCTCTTTCTTGATTTCCACCTTCGCTGATTTCAGCATCATGAAGAGCTCGGGAATCATTCTCGTCATCCCTTGCATATTATAGTTCATCACGAAGTTCTAGTAGCTTGGTGAGAGTGACTAGAGAACTCTGTCAATCACTATCTTATCTGGAATATTAACTCCCACTTTATTCAAGTGATTGTAGTACCCAGACATTCTGAGCACATGCTCACTAGCTGAGCCATTCTCCTCCATATTGTAGGCAAAGTACTTGTTAGAGGTCTCATACCTCTTGACATGGGCATGAGTCTGTTCAGCTCTTGGAACATCTTATATGCTCTGTGGCGTTCAAAACGTTTTTGAAGTCCCGGTTCTAAGCCGTAAAGCATGGTGCACTAAACTATTAAGTAGTCATCATATCAAGCTTGCCAAATGTTCATAACATCTGCATCTGCTCCTGCAATAGGTCCGTCACCTAGCGGTGCATCAAGGGCATAATACTTCTGTGTAGCAATGAGGAAAATCCTCAGATTACGGACCTAGTCCGCATCATTGCTACTAACATCTTTCAACTTAGTTTTATCTAGGACCGTATCAAAACAGGGAGCTAATCGTGAGCTATTGATCTTCAACATAGATATGCAAATACTATCAGTACTAAGTTCATGATAAATTAAGTCAATTAATAAAATTACTAATGAACAACATCCCTCAGGTTTATCTAAGTGACACATGATCCAAATCAACTAAACCATGTCCGATCATCACGTGAGATGGAGTAGTCATCAATGGTGGATATCTCTGTGTTGATCATATCTTCTATATGACTCATGTTTGACCTTTCGGTCTCAAGTGTTCCGAGGCCATGTCTGTACATGCTAGGCTCGTCAAGTTTAACCCAAGTATTCCACGTGTGTAAAACTGTCTTACGCCCATTGTATGTGAACGTAGAGTCTATCACACCCGATCATCACGTGGTGTCTCAAAACGATGAATTGTAGCAGTGGTGCATACTCAGGGAGAACACTATTATCTTGAAATTTAGTGAAGGGATCATCTTATAATGCTACCTCCGTGGTAAGCAGAATAAGATGCATAAAGGATAAACATAACGTGCAATCAAATTATGTGACATGATATGGCCATCATCATCTTGTGCTTTTTGATCTCCATCTCCAAAGCATCGTCATGATCTCCATCGGAACCGGCTCGACACCTTGATCACCATCGTTGCGTCGTAGTCGTCTCGCCAACTATTGCTTCTACGACTATTGCTAACTCATAGCGATAAAGTAAAGCAATTACATGGCGCTTGCATTTCATACAATAAAGAGACAACCATAAGGCTCCTGCCGGTTGCCAATAAATTACAAAACATGGTCATCTCATACAATAACGTATAACTCACCACGTATTGACCTTATCACATCACAACATGCCCTGCAAAAACAAGTTAGATGTCCTCTACTTTGTTGTTACAAGTTTTACGTGACTGCTACATGCTTCTAGCAAGAACCGTTCTTACCTACTGCACAAAACCACAACGGTGATTTATCAAATTTGTTGTTTTAATCTTCAACAAGGACCGGCCGCAGTCAAATTCTATTCAACTAAAGTAGGAGAAACTGTTGGGGAACGTAGTGTTTAAAAAAATTCCTACGATCACGCAAGATCTATCTACTAGATGCATAGTAACGAGAGGGGGGAGTGTGTCTACGTACCCTCGTAGACCGAAAGCCGAAGCGTCTAGTGACGCGGTTGATGTAGTCGAACGTCTTCGCGATCCAACTGATCAAAGCACCGAACGTACGGCACCTCCGCGTTCAGCACACGTTCAGCTCAATGACGTCCCACGAGCTCTTGATCCAGTTGAGCATCACAGGAGAGTTTCGTCAGCACGACGGCGTGGCGACGGAGATGATGAAGCTACCGACGCAGGGCTTCGCCTAAGCACTGCAATGATATGACCGAGGTGTGTTTTTGTGGAGGGGGACACCGCACATGGCTAAAACAATGTTTCTTGTGTGTTCTTAGGTGCCCCTGCCTCCGTATATAAAGGAGCAAGGGGGGAGGGCCGGCCGGCCATGTATGGCGCGCCAGGAGTAGGATTCCTACTCCTAGTAGGAATAGGAATCCCCTTTCCTATTCCTACTAGGAGTAGGAAAGGAAGAAGGAGAGGAGAAGGAAGGAGAGGGGCGCCTCCCCCCTTCTCCTAGTCCAACTAGGATTCCTAGGGGGCGCAGCCAGCCCTATGGGCTGCCTCTCTCTTTTCCCTCAAGGCCCACTATTACCCATACTCCCCCCGGGGGTTCCGGTAATCCCCTCCGACACTCTGGTTTTATCCGATAACACCCAGAACACTTCCAGTGTCCGAATATAGTCGTCCAATATATCAATCTTTATGTCTAGGACATTACGAGACTCCTCGTCACGTCCGTGATCTCATCCGGGACTCCGAACTACCTTCGGTACATCAAAACTCATAAACTCATAATACCGATCGTCATCGAATGTTAAGCGTGCGGACCCTACGGGTTCGAGAACTATGTAGACATGACCGAGACTCATCTCCGGTCAATAACCAATAGCGGAACCTGGATGCTCATATTGGTTCCTACATATTCTACAAAGATCTTTGTCGGTCAAACCGCATAACAACATACGTTGTTCCCTTTGTCATCGGTATGTTACTTGCCCGAGATTTGATCGTCGGTATCACTATACCTAGTTAATCTCGTTACCGGCAAGTCTCTTTACTCGTTCTGTAATACATCATCTCGTGACTAACTCATTAGTCATTTGCTTGCAAGGCTTATTGCTACTTCTCGAGCTTGCGTTGTATTCCCTCGAAGAGGAAAGGGTGATGCAACATGGTAGCGTAAGATTTCCCTCAATTTTTGAGAACCAAGGTATCAATCCAGTAGGAGACCAAGCGAGAGTCCCTCGCACCTGCACAAACAAATAAGAACCTCGCAACCAACATGATAAGGGGTTGTCAATCCCTTCACGGTCACTTACGAGAGTGAGATCTGATAGATAGGATAGGATAATATTTTTGGTATTTTTCGTATAGAAACAGAAAGTAAATAAAGCAAAGTAAAGTAGATGGAAGATTAATATGATGAGAATAGACCCGGGGGCCATAGGTTTCACTAGTGGCTTCTCTCATGATAGCAGAATTATACGGTGGGTGAACAAATTACCGTCGAGCAATTGATAGAAAAGTGGATAGTTATGAGAATATCTAGGCATGATCATTGTATACAGGCATCACATCCGTAACAAGTAGACCGAAACGATTCTGTGTCTACTACTATTATGAAGGAAATATGCCCTAGAGGCAATAATAAAGTTATTATTTATTTCCTTATATCATGATAAGTGTTTATTATTCATGCTAGAATTGTATTAACCGGAAACTTAATACATGTGTGAATACATAGACAAAACAGAGTGTCCCTAGTATGCCTCTACTAGACTAGCTCATTGATCAAAGATGGTTATGTTTCCTAGCCATAGACATGAGTTGTCATTTGATCAACGGGATCACATCATTAGGAGAATGATCTGATGGACAAGACCCATCCGTTAGCTTAGCACTATGATCGTTTAAGTTTTACTGCTATTGCTTTCTTCATGACTTATACATGTTCCTATGACTATGAGATTATGCAACTCCCGAATACCGGAGGAACACTTTGTGTGCTACCAAACGTCACAACGTAACTGGGTGATTATAAAGGTACTCTACAGGTGTCTCCGAAGGTACTTGTTGGGTTGGCGTATTTCGAGATTAGGATTTGTCACTCCGATTGTCGGAGATGTATCTCTAGGCCCACTCGGTAATGCACATCACTATAAGCCTTGCAAGCATTGCAGCTAATGAGTTAGTTGCGGGATGATGTATTACGGAACGAGTAAAGAGACTTGTTGGTAACGAGATTGAACTAGGTATTGAGATACCGACGATCGAATCTCGGGCATGTAACATACCGATGACAAAGGGAACAATGTATGTTGTTATGCGGTTTGACCGATAAAGATCTTCGTAGAATATGTGGGAGACAATATGAGCATCCAGGTTCCGCTATTGGTTATTGATCGGAGACGTGTCTCGGTCATGTCTACATAGTTCTCGAACCCGTAGGGTCCGCACGCTTAAGGTTTCGATGATAGTTTTATTATGAGTTTATGAGTTTTGATGTACCGAAGGAGTTCGGAGTCCCGGATGAGATCGGTGACATGACGAGGAGTCTCAAAATGGTCGAGACGTAAAAATCGATATATTGGACGACTATATTCGGACATCGGAAAGGTTCCGAGTGATTCGGGTATTTTCGGAGTACCGGGGAGTTACGGGAATAGAGGAGAGAGGCCAAAAGGAAGGAGGCGTGCACCCCCCCTTCTGGTCCGAATTGGACAAGGGGTGCAGCCCCCTTTTCCTTCTCCCTCTCCCCCTCTTTCCTTCTCTCCTACTCCGGAAAGGAAAGGGGAATCCTACTAGGACTTGGGAGTCCTAGTAGGACTCCCCACACTTGGTGCGCCCCCTCTAGGGCCGGCCTCTCCCTCCCTCCTTTATATACGGGGGCAGGGGGCACCTCTAGACACAAAAATTGATCTCTTGATCTCTTAGCCGTGTGCGGTGCCCCCCTCCACCATAGTTCTCCTCGATAAATATTGTAGCGGTGCTTAGGCGAAGCCCTGCGACGGTAGAACATCAAGATCGTCACCACGCCGTCGTGCTGACGGAACTCTCCCTCGACACTCGGCTGGATCGGAGTTCGAGGGACGTCATCGAGCTGAACGTGTGCTAGAACTCGGAGGTGCCGTAGTTTCGGTGCTTGATCGGTCGGGCCGTGAAGACGTACGACTACATCAACTGCGTTGTTCTAACGCTTCCGCTTTCGGTCTACGAGGGTACGTAGACTCACTCTCCCCTCTCGTTGCTATGCATCTGGTAGATAGATCTTGCGTGATCGTAGGAAAATTTTAAAATACTACGTTCCCCAACAGTGGCATCATGAGCCAGGTCTATGCGTAGATGATATGCACGAGTAGAACACAAGTGAGTTGTGGACGATACTAGTCATACTGCTTACCAGCATGTCATACTTTGATTCGGCGGTATTGTTGGATGAAGCGGCCCGGACCGACATTACGCGTACGCTTACGCGAGACTGGTTCTACCGACGTGCTTCGCACACAGGTGGCTGGCGGGTGTCAGTTTCTCCAACTTTAGTTGAATCAAGTGTGGCTACGCCTGGTCCTTGTGAAGGTTAAAACAGCACATACTTGACGAAATATCGTTGTGGTTTTGTATGCGTAGGTAAGAACGGTTCTTGCTAAGCCTGTAGCAGCCACGTAAAACTTGCAACAACAAAGTAGAGGACGTCTAACTTGTTTTTGCAGGGCATGTTGTGATGTGATATGGTCAAGACATGATGAGTTATACGGTTTTGTATGAAATGATCATGTTTTGTAAAGTTATCGGCAACTGGCAGGAGCCATATGGTTGTCGCTTTATTGTATGAAATGCAATCGCCATGTAATTGCTTTACTTTATCACTAAGCGGTGGCGATAGTCGTAGAAGCAATAGTTGGCGAGACGACAACGATGCTACGATGGAGATCAAGGTGTCGCGCCGGTGACGAAGGTGATCATGACGGTGCTTTGGAGATGGAGATCTAAAGCACAAGATGATGATGGCCATATCATGTCACATATTTAGATTGCATGTGATGTTTATCTTATTATGCTTCTTATTTTGCTTAGTTTGACGGTAGCATTATAAGATGATCCCTTACTAAATTTCAAGGTATGAGTGTTCTCCCTGAGTATGCACCATTGCGAAAGTTCGTCGTGCCGAGACACCACGTGATGATCGGGTGTGATAAGCTCTACGTTCAAATACAACGGGTGTAAGCCAGTTTTGCACACGCAGAATACTCGGGTTAAACTTGACGAGCCTAGCATATGCAGATATGGCCTCGAAACACTGGAGACCTAAAGGTCGAGCGTGAATCATATAGTAGATATGATCAACATAAGATGTTCACCATTGAAACTACTCCATCTCACGTGATGATCGGACATGGTTTAGTTGATTTGGATCACGTGATCATTTAGATGACTAGAGGGATGTCTATCTAAGTGGGAGTTCTTAAGTAATATGATTAAATTGAACTTCAATTTATCATGAACTTAGTCCTCGTAGTATTAGCATATCTATGTTGTAGATCAATAGCTCGCGATGTTGCTCCCCGTTTATTTTTTATATGTTCCTAGAGAAAACTAAGTTGAAAGATGTTAGTAGCAATGATGCGGAATTGTTCCGTGATCTGAGGATTATCCTCATTGCTGCACAGAGAATTATGTCCTTGATGCACCGCTAGGTGACATACCTATTGCAGGAGCAGATGTAGACGTTATGAACGTTTTGACAAAAGCTCGGTATGATGACTACTTGATAGTTTAAGTGCACCATGCTTTATGGCTTAGAACCGGGACTTCAAAAACGTTTTGAACGCCACGGAGCATATAAGATGTTCCAAGAGTTGAAATTAGTATTTCATACTCATGCCCGTGTCGAGAGGTATAAGACTTCTGACAGTACTTTGCCTACAAGATGTTGGAGAATAGCTCAACCAGTGAGCATGTGCTCAGATTGTCTGGGTACTACAATTACTTGAATCAAGTGGGAGTTAATCTTCCAGATAAGATAGTAATTGACAAAGTTCTCTAGTCACTATCACCAAGTTAGTAGAACTTCGTGATGAACTATAATATGCAAGGGATGACGAAAGGAATTCCCGAGCTCTTCGCAATGCTGAAGTCGGCGAAGGTAGAAATCATGAAAAAGCATCAAGTGTTGATGGTTAACAAGACCACTTGTTTCAAGTAAAGGGCAAAGGGATAGAAGGGGAACTTCAAGAAGAATGACAAGCAAGTTGTCACTCCCGTGAAGAAACCCAAAGCTAAAACTCAAGCCTGAAACTAAGTGCTTCTACTACAAAGGAAATGGTCACTGGAAGTGGAACTGCCCTAGATACTTGGCGGATAAGAAGGATGGCAAAGTGAACAAAGGTATATTTTGATATACAGATTATTGATGTGCACTTTACTAGTGTTCATAGCAACCCCTGGGTATTTGATACCGGTTCAGTTGCTAAAATTAGTAACTCGAAATGAGAATTGCAGAATGAACAGAGACTAGTTAAAGGTGAAGTGACAATGTGTGTTGGAAGTGGTTCCAAGATTGATATGATCATCATCGCACACTCCCTATACTTTCGGGATTAGTGTAAAACCTAAATAAATGTTATTTGGCATTTGCGTTGAGCATGAATATGATTTGATCATATTTTTTGCAATACGGTTATTCATTTAAAGTCATAGAATAATTGTTATTCTGTTTACATGAATAAAACCTTCGATGGTCATACACCCAATGAAAATAGTTTGTTGGATCTCGATCGTGGTGATACACATATTCATAATATTGAAGCCAAAAGATGCAAGGTTAATAATGATAGTGCAACTTATTTGTGGCACTGCTGTTTAGGTCATAATGGTGTAAAGCGCATGAAGAAACTCCATAGTGATGGACTTTTGGAATCACTTGATTATGAATCACTTGGTGCTTGCGAACCATGCCTCATGGGCAAGATGACTAAAACTCCGTTCTCCGGAACAATGGAGCGAGCAACAGATTTGTTGGAGATCATACATACAGATGTATGTGGACCAATGAGTGTTGAAGCTCGCGGCGGGTATCGTTATTTTCTGACCTTCACTGATGATTTGAGCAGATATGGGTATATCTACTTAATGAAGCACAAGTCTAAAACATTTCAAAAGTTCAAAGAATTTCAGAGTGAAGTGGAGAATCATCGTAACAAGAAAATAAGAGTTTCTACGATATGATCGTAGAGGTAAAATATTTGAGTTAGCGAGTTTGGCCTTCAGTAAAAACAATGTGAAATAGTTTCACTACTCACGCCACCTGGAACACCATAGTGTAATGGTGTGTCCGAACGTCATAACCGTACTTTATTAGATATGGTGCGATCGATGATGTCTCTTACCGATCTACCACTATCGCTTTTGGGGTTATGCATTAGAGATAGATACATTCACGTTAAATAGGGCACCATCTAAATCCGTGGAGATGACACCGTATGAACTGTGGTTTGACGAGAAACCTAAGCTGTCATTTCTTTTAGTTTGGGACTACGATGCTTATGTGAAAAAGTTTCAACATGATAAGCTCGAACCCAAATCGGAGAAGTAAATCTTTATAGGATACCCAAAAGAAACTGTTGGGTACACCTTCTATCACAGATCCGAAGGCAAGGTCTTTGTTGCTAAGAGTGGATCCTTTCTAGAGAAGGAGTTTCTCTCGAAAGAAGTGAGTGGGAGGAAAGTGGAACTTGATGAGGTAATTGTACCTTCTCCCGAATTGGATAGTAGTAAATCACAGAAACTGGTTCCAGTGATTCCTACACCAATTAGTGAGGAAGCTAATGATGATGATCATGAAACTTCGGATCAAGTTACTACTGAACTTCGTAGATCAACCAGAGTACGTTCCGCACCAGAGTGGTACGGCAACCCGGTTCTGGAAGTCATGTTACTGGACCATGATGAACCTACGAACTATGAGGAAGCGATGATGAGCCCAGATTCCGCAAAATGGCTTGAGACCATGAAATCTGAGATGGGATCCATAACAAAGTGTGGACTTTGGTTGACTTGCCCGATGGTCGGCAAGCCATCGAAAATAAATGGATCTTCAAGAGGAAGACTGACACTGACAGTAATGTTACTGTTTACAAAGCTCGACTTGTTGCGAAAGTTTTTCAACAAGTTCAAGGAGTTGACTACGATGAGACTTTCTCACCCGTAGCGATGCTTAAGTCTGTCCAAATCATGTTAGCAATTGCCGCATTTTATGAAATCTGGCAAATGGATAACAAAACTGCATTCTTTAATGGATTTATTAAAGAAGACTTGTATATGATGCAACCAGAAGGTTTTGTCAATCCTAAAGGTGCTAACAAAATGTGCAAGCTCCAGCGATCCATCTATGGACTGGTGCAAGCATCTCGGAGTTGGAATATACGCTTTGATAAGTTGATCAAAGCATATAGATTTATACAGACTTGCGGTGAAGCCTGTATTTACAAGAAGTGAGTGGGAGCACTACAACCTTTCTGATAAGTATATGTGAATGACATATTGTCGATCGGAAATGATGTAGAATTTTCTGGAAAGCATAAAGGAGTGTTTGAAAGGAGTTTTTTCAAAGAAAAACCTTGGTGAAGCTGCTTACATATTGGGCATCAAGATCTATAGAGATAGATCAAGACGCTTGATAAGACTTTCGATGAGTACATACCTTGATAAGATTTTGAAGTAGTTCAAAATGGATCAGTCAAAGAAGGAGTTCTTGCCTGACTTGTAAGGTGTGAAGTTGAGTAAGACTCAAAGCCAGACCACGGCAGAAAAATATAGAGAGAATGAAAGTCATTCCCTATGCCTCAACCATAGGTTCTATAAAGTATGCCATGCTGTGTACCAAACATGTTGTGTACCTTGCCATGAGTTTGACAGGGAGGTACAATAGTGATCCAGGAGTAGATCACTGTACAGCGGTCAAAATTATCCTTAGTAACTGGATGACTAAGGAAATGTTTCTCGATTATGGAGGTGATAAAGAGTTCGTCGTAAAGGGTTACGCCGATGCAAGCTTTGACACTAAATCTAGATGACTCTAAGTATCAATCTGGATGCGTATTGAAAGTGGGAGCAATTAGCTAGAGTAGCTCTATGCAGAGCATTGTAGACATAGAAATTTGCAAAATACATACGGATCTGAATGTGACAGACCCGTTGACTAAACTTCTCTCACAAGCAAAACATGATCACACCTTATTACTCTTGGGTATTAATCACATAGCGATGTGAACTAGATTATTGACTCTAGTAAACCCTTTGGGTGTTGGTCACATGGCGATGTGAGCTAGATTATTGACTCTAGTGCAAGTGGGAGACTGAAGGAAATATGCCCTAGAGGCAATAATAAAGTTGTTATTTGTATTTCCTTATATCATGATAAATGTTTATTATTCATGCTAGAATTGTATTAACGGGAAACTTGGTACATGTGTGAATACATAGACAAAACAGTATGTCCCTAGTATGCCTCTACTAGACTAGCTCATTGATCAAAGATGGTTATGTTTCCTAGCCATAGACATGAGTTGTCATTTGATCAACGGGATCACATCATTAGGAGAATGATGTGATGGACAAGACCCATCCGTTAGCATAGCACTATGATCGTTTAGTTTTACTGCTATTGCTTTCTTCATGACTTATACATGTTCCTATGACTATGACTTATACCCAAAAGAGACTGTTGGGTACACCTTCTATCACAGATCCGAAGGCAAGATATTCGTTGCTAAAAATGGATCCTTTCTAGAGAAGGAGTTTCTCTCGAAAGAAGTGAGTGGGAGGAAAGTAGAACTTGATGAGGTAATAGTACCTTCTCCCGGATTGGAAAGTAGTACATCACAGAAAATTGTTCCAGTGATTCCTACACCAATCAGTGAGGAAGTTAATGATAATGATCATGAAACTTTGGATCAAGTTTCTGCTGAACGTCGTAGATCAACCAGAGTACGTTCCGCACCAGAGTGGTACGGCAACCCAGTTCTGGAAATCATGTTACTAGACCATGATGAACCTACGAACTATGAGGAAGCGATGATGAGCCCAGATTCCGCAAAATGGCTTGAAGCCATGAAATCTGAGATGGGATCCATGTATGAGAACAAAGTGTGGACTTTGGTTGACTTGCCCGATGATCGGCAGGCCATCGAAAATAAATGGATCTTCAAGAGGAAGACCGACGCAGACGGTAATGTTACTGTTTACAAAGCTCGACTTGTTGCGAAAGGTTTTCGACAAGTTCAAGGAGTTGACTACGATGAGACTTTCTCACCTGTAGCGATGCTTAAGTCTGTCCGAATCATGTTAGCAATTGCCGCATTTTATGAAATCTGGCAAATGGATGTCAAAACTGCATTCCTGAATGGATATCTCAAAGAAGAGTTGTATATGATGCAACCAGAAGGTTTTGTCGATCCAAAAGGTGCTAACAAAGTATGCAAGCTCCAGCGATCCATCTATGGACTGGTGCAAGCATCTCGGAGTTGGAATATACGCTTTGATGAGGTGATCAAAGCATATCGTTTTATACAGACTTTTGGAGAAGCCTGTATTTACAAGAAAGTGAGTGGGAGCTCTGTAGCATTTCTAATATTATATGTGGATGACATATTGTTGATTGGAAATGATATAGAATTTCTGGACAGCATAAAAGGATACTTGAATAAGAGTTTTTCAATGAAAGACCTCGGTGAAGCTGCTTATATATTAGGCATCAAGATCTATAGAGATAGATCAAGACGCTTAATTGGACTTTCACAAAGCACATACCTTGATAAGATTTTGAAGAAGTTCAAAATGGATCAGTCAAAGAAAGGGTTCTTGCTTGTATTACAAGGTATGAAGTTGAGTAAGACTCAATGCCCGACCACTGCAGAAAAATATAGAGAGAATGAAAAGTCATTCCCTATGCCTCATCCATAGGTTCTATAAAGTATGCCATGCTGTGTACCAAACATGTTGTGTACCTTGCCATGAGTTTGTCAAGGGGGTACAATAGTGATCCAGAAGTAGATCACTGTACAGCGGTCAAAATTATCCTTAGTAACTGGATGACTAAGGAAATGTTTCTCGATTATGGAGGTGATAAAGAGTTCGTCGTAAAGGGTTACGCCGATGCAAGCTTTGACACTAAATCCAGATGACTCTAAGTATCAATCTGGATGCGTATTGAAAGTGGGAGCAATTAGCTAGAGTAGCTCTATGCAGAGCATTGTAGACATAGAAATTTGCGAAATACATACGGATCTGAATGTGACAGACCCGTTGACTAAACTTCTCTCACAAGCAAAACATGATCACACCTTATTACTCTTGGGTATTAATCACATAGCGATGTGAACTAGATTATTGACTCTAGTAAACTCTTTGGGTGTTGGTCACATGGCGATGTGAACTATGGGTGTTATTCACATAACGATGTGAACTATCGGTATTAAATCACATGGCGATGTGAGCTAGATTATTGACTCTAGTGCAAGTGGGAGACTGAAGGAAATATGCCCTAGAGGCAATAATAAAGTTGTTATTTATATTTCCTTATATCATGATAAATGTTTATTATTCATGCTAGAATTGTATTAACCGGAAACTTAATACATGTGTGAATACATAGACAAAACAGAGTGTCCCTAGTATGCCTCTACTAGACTAGCTCATTGATCAAAGATGGTTATGTTTCCTAGCCATAGACATGAGTTGTCATTTGATCAACGGGATCACATCATTAGGAGAATGATCTGATGGACAAGACCCATCCGTTAGCTTAGCACTATGATCGTTTAAGTTTTACTGCTATTGCTTTCTTCATGACTTATACATGTTCCTATGACTATGAGATTATGCAACTCCCGAATACCGGAGGAACACTTTGTGTGCTACCAAACGTCACAACGTAACTGGGTGATTATGAAGGTACTCTACAGGTGTCTCCGAAGGTACTTGTTGGGTTGGCGTATTTCGAGATTAGGATTTGTCACTCCAATTGTCGGAGAGGTATCTCTGGGCCCACTCGGTAATGCACATCACTATAAGCCTTGCAAGCATTGCAGCTAATGAGTTAGTTGCGGGATGATGTATTACGGAACGATTAAAGAGACTTGTTGGTAACGAGATTGAACTAGGTATTGAGATACCGACGATCGAATCTCGGGCATGTAACATACCGATGACAAAGGGAACAATGTATGTTGTTATGCGGTTTGACCGATAAAGATCTTCGTAGAATATGTGGGAGCCAATATGAGCATCCAGGTTCCGCTATTGGTTATTGACCGGAGACGTGTCTCGGTCATATCTACATAGTTCTCGAACCCGTAGGGTCCGCACGCTTAAGGTTTCGATGATAGTTTTATTATGAGTTTATGAGTTTTGATGTACCAAAGGAGTTCGGAGTCCCGGATGAGATCGGGGACATGACGAGGAGTCTCAAAATGGTCGAGACGTAAAAATCGATATATTGGACGACTATATTCGGACATCGGAAAGGTTCCGAGTGATTCGGGTATTTTCGGAGTACCGGGGAGTTACGGGAATAGAGGAGAGAGGCCAAAAGGAAGGAGGCGTGCACCCGAAGGTCCGAATTGGACAAGGGGTGCAACCCCCTTTTCCTTCTCCCTCTCCCCCTCTTTCCTTCTCTCCTACTCCGGAAAGGAAAGGGGAATCCTACTAGGACTTGGGAGTCCTAGTAGGACTCCCCACACTTGGTGCGCCCCCTCTAGGGTCGGCCTCTCCCTCCCTCCTTTATATACGGGGGCAGGGGGCACCTCTAGACACAACAATTGATCTCTTGATCTCTTAGCCGTGTGCGGTGCCTCCCTCCACCATAGTTCTCCTCGATAAATATTGTAGCGGTGCTTAGGCGAAGCCCTGCGACGGTAGAACATCAAGATCGTCACCACGCCGTCGTGCTGACGGAACTCTCCCTCGACACTCGGCTGGATCGGAGTTCGAGGGACGTCATCGAGCTGAACGTGTGCTAGAACTCAGAGGTGCCGTAGTTTCGGTGCTTGATCGGTCGGGCCTTGAAGACGCACGACTACATCAACCGCGTTGTTCTAACGCTTCCGCTTTCGGTCTACGAGGGTACGTAGACTCACTCTCCCCTCTCGTTGCTATGCATCTGCTAGATAGATCTTGCGTGATCGTAGGAAAATTTTAAAATACTACGTTCCCCAACATATTACTCCACACATCGACCGCTATCAGCATGCATCTAGAGTATTAAGTTCATAAGAACAGAGTAACGCCTTAAGCAAGATGACTTGATGTAGAGAGATAAACTCAAGCAATATGATATAAACCCCATCTTTTTATCCTCGATGGCAACAATACTATACGTGCCTTACTGCCGCTACTGTCACTGGGAAAGGACACAGCAATATTGAACACAAAGCCAAGCACTTCTCCCATTGCAAGAACTACAGATCTAGTAGGCCAAACCAAACCAATAATTCGAAGAGACTTGCAAGGATATTATAATCATACATAAAAGATTTCAGAAAAGAATCCAATATTGTTCATAGATAATCTTGATCATATACCCACAATTCATCAGATCTCGACAAACACACCGCAAAAAGATTACATCAAATAGATCTCCTCGAGGATCGAGGAGAACTCTGTATTGAGATCCAAAGAGAGAGAAGAAGCCATCTAGCTAATAACTATGGACCCGAAGGTCTGTGGTAAACCACTTACAACTCATCGGAGAGGCTATGGTGTTGATGTAGAAGCCCTCCGTGATCGATGCCCCCTCCGGCGGAGCTCCAGAACAGGCCCCAAGGTGGGATCTCACGGGAACAGAAGGTTACAGCGGTGGAATTAGGGTTTCTTCGTGCTCCTCGATGTTTTCAGGGTATATGGGTATATATAGGAGGAAAAAGTACGTCGGTGGAGCAACGTGGGGCCCACGAGGGTGGGGGGCGCGCCTACCCCCTGGGCGCGCCCTGCCCCCTCGTGGGCACCTCGTTTTTCTCTGACTTGTACTCCAAGTCTCTCGTGAAGATATCGTTCCAAAAATAACTCTCCTGAAGGTTTCATTCCGTTTGGACTCCGTTTGATATTCCTGTTATGCGAAACACTAAAATAGGCAAGAAAACAGCAATTTGCACTCGGCATTGGGTTAGTAGGTTAGTCCCAAAAATAATATAAAAGTGTATAATAAAGCCCATTAAACATCCAAAACAGAATATATAATAGCATGGAACAATCAAAAATTATAGATACGTTGGAGACGTATCAAGCATCCCCAAGCTTAATTCCTGCTCGTCCTCAAGTAGGTAAATGATACAAACATAATTTTTGGTGTGGAATGCTAACCAACATAATTCCTAATGTAATTCTCTTTGTTGTGGCATGAATGTTCCGATCTGAAAGATTCAAGACAAAAGTTTATATTGACATAAGAATAATAATACTTCAAGCATACTAACAAAGCAATCATGTCTCTCAAAATAACATGGCCAAGAAAGTTCATGCCTACAAAATCATATAGTTAGGCTATGCTCCATCTTCGTAACACAAAATACTCAAATCATGCACAACCCCGGTTGCAACCAAGCACTTGTTTCATACTTTAAAATTTTCAAACTTTTTCAACTTTCACGCAATACATGAGCGTGAGCCATGGACATAGCACCGTGTGGAATAGAGTGGTGGCTGTGGAGAGGACAAAGAGGAAGCTGGTCTCACATCAACTAGGTGTATCAATGGGCTATGGAGATGCCCATCAATAGATATCATTGTGAGTGAGTAGGGATTGACATGCAACGGATGCACTATAGCTAAAAATGTATGAAAGCTCAACAAAAGAAACTAAGTGGGTGTGCATCCAACTTGCTTGCTCACGAAGACCTAGGGCATTTGAGGAAGCCCATCGTTGGAATATACAAGCCAAGTTCTATAATGCAAATTCCCACTAGTATATGAAAGTGACAAAACAAGAGACTCTCTATCATGAAGATCATTGTGCTACATTGAAGCACAAGTGTGGAAAAAGATAGTAGCATTGTCCCTTTTTTTCTTTTTTTGGCCTTTCTTTTTTTCTTTGACCTTTCCTTCTTTCCTTATTTTTTTCTATTTTTTTTCTTTAGGACAATGCTCTAATAATGATGATCATCACACTTCTATTGATTTACAACTCGATACTAGAACAAATTATGACTCTACATGAATGCCTCCGGCGGTGTACCGGGATGTGCAATGAATCAAGAGTGACATGTATGAAATTATGCATGGTGGCCTAGCCACAAATACGATGTCAACTACATGATCATGCATGGCAATATGACAATGATGAAGTGTGTCATAGCAAACGGAACGGTGGAAAGTTGCATGGCAATATATCTCGAAATGGCTATGGAAATGCCATGATAGGTAGGTATGGTGGCTGTTTTGAGGAAGGTATATGGTGGGTGTATGGTACCGGCGAGAGTTGCGTGGTACAAGAGAGGCTAGTAATGGTGGAAGGGTGAGAGTGCGTATAATCCATGGACTCAACATTAGTCATATAGAACTCACATACCCATTGCAAAAGTCTACAAGTCATAAAAAACAAAGTACTACATGCATGCTCCTAGGGGAAGGGTTGGTGGGAGTTAACCAACGCGCGATCCCGACCTCCACACAAAGGATGACACTCAATGAAATACTTCATGCTCCAAATTTGTCACACAACTGTTACCATACGTGCATGCTACGGGACTTGCATACCTCAACACAAGTATTTCTCAAATTCACAACTAATCTACTAGCATGACTCTAATATCACCATCCTCATATCTCAAAACAATCATCAAGTATCAAACTTCTCATAGTATTTAATGCACTTTATGTGAAAGTTTTTACTATACTCATTTTGGATGCCTATCATATTAGGACTAGTTTTATAACCAAAGCACATTACCATGATGTTCTCAAAGACTCTCAAATAGATATAAGTGAAGCATGAGAGAACAATAATTTCTACAAAATAAAACCACCACCGTGCTCTAAAAGATATAAGTGAAGCACTAGAGCAAAACTATCTAGCTCAAAAGATATAAGTGAAGCACATAGAGTGTTCTAATAAATTCTAAATCATATTTATCTCTCTCAAAAAGGTGTGTCCAGAAAGGATGATTGTGGAAAACTAAAAAGCAAAGACTCAAATCATACATGACGCTCCAAGCAAAACACATATCATGTGGTGAATAAAAATATAGTCTCAAGTAAAGTTACCGATAGATGAAGACGAAAGAGGGAATGCCTCCCAACAAGCGCTATCGTTTAACGCCCTAGCTAGGCATGATACAAGGATAGATCTTGGTATTGCCATCTTTGGAAGGCAATCCATAACTGGCTCTCATAATAGATTCATATGGTAATTTGATTTTCTTTCTAGGAAAGTGTTCCATGCCTTTCCTTAAAGGAAATTCGAATCTGATATTTCCTTCCTTCATATCAATAATGGCACCAATCGTTCTAAGGAAAGGTCTACCAAGAATAATAGGACATGCATGATTGCAATCTATATCAAGAACAATGAAATCTACGGGCACAAAATTCCTATTGGCAACAATAAGAACATCATTAGTCCTCACCATAGGTTTCTTAATGGTATAATCCGCAAGATGCAAATTTAAAGAACAATCATCAAGTTAATGGAAACCTAACATATCACACAAAGTTTTTGGAATTGTGGAAATACTTGCACCCAAATCACACAAAGCAAAGCATTCATGATCTTTAATTTTAATTTCATAGTAGGTTCCCACTCATCATAAAGATTTCTAGGGATAGAAACTTCTAGTTCAAGTTTTTCTTCATAAGACTGCATTAGAGCATCAACTATGTGTTTGGTAAAAGCCTTGTTTTGACTATAAGAAAGTGGAGAATTTACCATGGATTGCAACAAGGAAATACAATCTATTAAAGAGCAATTAACATAATTAAATCCCTTGAAATCCAAGATAGTGGGTTCATCGCTACGAAAAGTTTTGATCTCTTCAATCCCACTTTTAACAATTTTAGCATCAAGATCTAAAAACTCCGAATCATTGGGAAGCCTTTTAACTAAAGTAGACTCATCACCAGTCCCATCTCTATCAAGATTCATACTAGAAAACAAGGATTTAATAGGAGACACATCAATCACTTTTATATCTTTATCTTTATTTTCTAAATCTTCTAGTTTAGCAGCCATCTTATTAACTAAGGTGGATTGCTTGTCCGAAATGTGGGCTATTAAGTTCTCAAGATGAGCAAACTGAGATTTCAAACCCTAAAATTCCTTAGACATATCATCAAGCTCTTTATACATATACTCCATAAAAAATTTCTGTTCTTTAAGCTCGTTTCTGAAGAAATCATTGTGCTCAAATTGCACAGACATAAAATTTCTAACAATGTTTTTAATCTCCTCCAAACTCTTAAGGTGAGGGTCAACACTGATAGGGGGAGCCATAGAGACGAACATGCAATCCATCACACAAGCAAACAAGAGGCAAGCGAACGGTAAAACACACGGAAAAAGAAGGGCGAATAAAACGGCAAGGGTGAAGTGGGGGAGAGGAAAACGAGAGGCAAATAATGTAGTGCGAGGGATAAGGGTTTGTGATAGGTACTTGGTATATGACTTTTGCGTAGATCTCCCTGGCAACAGCGCCATAAATTCTTCTGGCTACTTCTCGAGCTTGCGTTGTATTCCCTCGAAGAGGAAAGGGTGATGCAGCACAGTAGCGTAAGTATTTCCCTCAGTTTTTGAGAACCAAGGTATCAATCTAGTAGGAGACCACGCGCGAGTCCCTCGCACCTGCACAAACAAATAAGAACCTCGCAGCCAACACGATAAGGGGTTGTCAATCCCTTCACGGTCACTTACGAGAGTGAGATCTGATAGGTAGGATAGGTTAATATTTTTGGTATTTTTGGTATAGAAACAGAAAGTAAATAAAGCAAAGTAAAGTAGATGGAAGATTAATATGATGAGAATAGACCTGAGGGCCATAGGTTTCACTAGTGGCTTCTCTCATGAGAGCAGAATTCTACGATGGGTGAACAAACTACAGTCGAGCAATTGATAGAAAAGCGCATAGTTATGAGAATATCTAGGCATGATCATTGTATATAGGCATCACGTCCGTAACAAGTAGACCAAAATGATTCCACATCTACTACTATTACTCCACACATCGACCGCTATCCAGCATGCATTTAGAGTATTAAGTTCATAAGAACAGAGTAACGCCTTAAGCAAGATGACATGATGTAGAGAGATAAACTCAAGCAATACGATATAAACCCCATCTTTTTGTCCTCGATGGCAACAATACTATACGTGCCTTGCTGCCCCTACTGTCACTGGGAAATGACACCGCAAGATTGAACCCGAAGCCAAGCACTTCTCCCATTGCAAGAACTATAGATCTAGTAGGCCAAACCAAACCAATAATTCGAAGAGACTTGCAAGGATATTATAATCATACATAAAAGATTTCAGAAAAGAATCCAATATTGTTCATAGATAATCTTGATCATAAACCCACAATTCATCGAATCTCGACAAACACAACGCAAAAAGATTACATCAAATAGATCTCCTCGAGGATCGAGGAGAACTTTGTATTGAGATCCAAAGAGAGAGAAGAAGCCATCTAGCTAATAACTATGGACCCGAAGGTCTGTGGTAAACTACTCACAACTCATCGGAGAGGCTATGGTGTTGATATAGAAGCCCTCCGGCGGTGTAATTAGGGTTTCTTCGTGCTCCTCAATGTTTTCAGGGTATATGGGTATATATAGGAGGAAAAGTATGTTGGTGAAGCAACGTGGGGCCCACGAGGGTGGGGGCGCGCCTACCCCCTAGGCGCGCCCTGCCCCCTCGTGGGCACCTCATTTTTTCTCTGACTTGTAGTCCAAGTCTCGCGTGAAGATATCGTTCCAAAAATAACTCTCCCGAAGGTTTCATTCCGTTTGGACTCCGTTTGATATTCCTTTTCTGCGAAATACTGTAATAGGCAAAAAAAACAACAATTTGCACAGGGCCTTGGGTTAGTAGGTTAGTCCCAAAAATAATATAAAAGTGTATAATAAAGCCCATTAAACATCCAAAACGGAATATACAATAGCATGGAACAATAAAAAATTATAGATACGTTGGAGACATATCACTTATTATGATGTGTATTACCGAGAGGCCATAGAGATACCTCTCCGACACCCGGAGTGACAAATCCTATTCTTGATCTATGCCAACACCATGAACACCTTCGGAGACACCTGTGGAGCATCTTTATAATCACCCAGTTATGTTGTGATGATTGATAGCACACAAGGTGTTCCTCCGGTATTCGGGAGTTGCATAATCTCATAGTCATAGGAACATGTATAAGTCATGAAGAAAGCAATAGCAGTAAAACTAAACAATCAAATTGCTAAGCTAACGGATGGGTCTTGTCCATCACATCATTCTCCCAATGATGTGATCTCGTTGATCAAATGACAACTCATGTCTATAGCTAGGAAACATAACCATCTTTGATCAATGAGCTAGTCTAGTAGAGGCATACTAGGGACACTCTGTTTTGTCTACGTATTCACACATGTACTACGTTTCCGATTAATACAATTCTAGGATGAATAAAAGACATTTATCATGGTATAAGGAAATACAAATAACAACTTTATTATTGCCTCTAGGGCCTATTTCCCTCAGTCTCCCACTTGAACTAGAGTCAATAATCTAGATTACATAGTAATGATTTTAACACCCATGGAGTCTTGGTGCTGATCATGTTTTGCTCGTGGAAGAGGCTTAGTCAACGGGTCCGTGACATTCAGATCTGTATGTATCTTGCATATTTCTATGTCTCCCTCCTTGACTTGATCGCGGATGAAATTGAAGTGTCTCTTGATGTGCTTTGTTCTCTTGTGAAACATGGATTCCTTCGCCAAGGCTATTGCTCCAGTGTTGTCACAAAAGATTTTCATTAGACCCGATGCACTAGGTATTACACCTAGATTGGATATGAACTCCTTCATCCAGACTCCTTCATTTCCTGCTTCCGAAGCAGCTATGTCGTGGAATTTTCACGGCAGAAGTCCTAGGGTGAGGACTTAGTCGTGAGGCCAACACATCTATGCAGTAGCTTGAGAGGGGTTGAGCGGAATCGAGAGATGCAACGCAAGACAAGGATTTAGACAGCTTCGGGCCCCGGGAAACATCATCCGGTAATAGCCCTACATGTTGTTTGTGGCTAGGTCTCATTATGATCCTCCTGGAGTCGCCGTATAAGCCGGCTATCCTTATTGTGTCTAGCCGTAGAGATTATTTTTTCTCCCTTCCTACTTGTCTCTTTTGGGGAGCCCTGCCCCCTCCTTATATATGCTGAAGGGGCGGGTTACACTAGTCCTAGTAGGATTAGGATTACTCTATTACAAGTGGAGTCCTAGTCTTGCTTCCTTTGTAAGGGAATACTCCTTACGCTTTCCTCTTAAACCGGCCCACCATAACATGAGCCGGCCTTCTGGGCCTTGGGCCTAGTCCTCTATCTGACCCACCGTCGGGGCCATCCGTGAATCGCCAGGCTCGTGAGTCGTTAGACCAGTGAACCACCAGACTCGTAAGTCGCCAATCCTCCGGTGGGTTATGATGAAGCGCCAAGTCCGGACAGGTCATACTCCTAGCCGGATCATAGCCCGGGGTATATCCCCAACATTAGCCCCCAGTTTAGCTTGGATTTATCCATGGTAAACTTTATCCTGCAAAACAAGACCAACTTTGATAGATTATACGCCAGGTCGAAGGTTCTTCTGAGCCGGCACTTGATCATCGTTAAGTCCTAGTCATTTCCTCCTTGAGTATGTATCCATGATCTCATAGCAAATATCCTTAGCAGATATGTTCATCTTTGCCAATGCAAAAAATCCGGGCACTTATTCGAGTTAGAATTTCCAAAATCTCCGGGCTATAAAAGACTGATAATTCCGGGTCATGACTGTTGCCAATGTCGGGTCACACAATTGATCTTCCTAGTTTGCTCAAAACTGAGAATTTGAGGATGTTCCTCCATTATATTCATATCACATGTAGCCCCCAAGTCTTAATAAGAGAACGTAGTAATAGCTTAAGACTTGCTTCAATACAAATGTTGTGATCTTGAAGAAATCCAGGTTGTTCATCTCAATTATTAGTTAAAACTGAATATTCCACATATGTAGCCCCCAAGTGTCGGGTTGTCACGCTTGCAGCAACATGGGACTTGTAATTTGCCTTATGCTGATAAAAACTTCAACCAGTGTAGCCCCCAAGGGCCGGGTCATTATGCAATAATGAGCAGGGACTTTGCAGATATGATCATGTAAACTTGAACAGCAACGTGTAGCCCCCAAGGGTCGGCTCAGTAAGATAATACTGAACTTGGACTTCATAAAAAACAACATCATATGATGTAACCCCCATCATGGGGCTTGAACCCACGTCCACAAGGTTAAGAGCTTTGTGCTTTACCAACTGAGCAGTGATTCCTTCAATATAATGGATTAAGGCTTGTGTACCTTGAATTTTTGACAAGAGCAATTGGTAGCCCAAGGGCCGGCTCATTACAATGTGATGAGTTGGGTCTTCAATAAGGTGAGAGAAAAAATGTCTTTGCATTAGCCCCCAAGTACCATGGTGCATGCTGGCAGTGACATGGGACTTGCATATTTGATGTAATCTCAACTTGGATAATGTAGCCCCCAATTGCCGGGTCGTAAGCCTGCAGTGACTCGGGACTATTCCTTCCATTGTAGAATAAATCATATCCATTTAAAAGATAATTGCCATTGCGTGATAGTGACTTTGAAAACCTCAATCATAATACTGCTTATTGATAACCATAATAAAAATCTAGCCATGTTGGCTATTTAAGATTTGAATAATATAACCTGGTTTGAAAACTGGTTCCTGCAATATAAATCAGTATATCTATGCATATATGATGCATGTTATGATGATGTAATGATGATAAAATGTATGATGCAATATATGATGATGTATGTATATGATGCAATGTATGATGATGTATGTGTACGATAATAGAAAACTTCAATGAAACTAGCTTGAGCCACTAGAGTATCCTTGCATTCTGTAGCCGCCTCTCACAGATACCCAATCGACGTTTGAACCTGGATAAGTTCAGATATGACTTATCGAGAGTACGCGGGGTCAGAGTAGCATCAAGCAAACAGGAAGGTTTAACCAAGTTTCAAGGAAGGCGACATTTTGAGCCTGGATCTTATCCTGACTATCCGTAAGTCGTGCTCTCACATGACAGCCGGCGTTTGAACCTTAGCAAGCTCAGGTCTTGGTCGAATACGCCATATAAGACTGATCGCCGAGAGTTCGTCGGGTCAATCAGGATGACCTGATGGAGTGGAAGCAGCTGGGTACAGGTAGGATGATCCACATGTATGTCCTCTTTGGTCGAATACGCCTATGTTTGAACATAACCTGGTCAAATGGGTAGTAACGCTATGTTCTCTTTGGTCGAATACGCCTATGTTTGAACAGGAAGCCCCCAAGTGACATACTTACGATTTGTGCTCGTCGGATACCTATGTTTGAAGTTTGAACTGTGCTATGTATCCAACTCTCTTTGGTCCCTGTAATATTCCTGAGAATCCGAACTTGTGAGAGATTGATATTCTTCTTGAGCCGGAGTTGTAAACCGGATAATGAGAGCTTCAGAGCTTGTGGGAGACAAATTTCCCTTGAGCTGGATTTTAAACCGGATATTGAGCTTTAGTGCTTTGTGAGAGGCAGATTTTCCTTGAGCCGGATATTGAGCCAGAATCTTCCTTTTAAGCCAGAAATTTTTCTGACGGTTTTGAATTTTTCACCAATAGGGTAGTTGCGTCCAGGGCCA
Organism: Secale cereale; assembly: GCA_902687465.1. Taxonomy (NCBI): domain Eukaryota; kingdom Viridiplantae; phylum Streptophyta; class Magnoliopsida; order Poales; family Poaceae; genus Secale; species Secale cereale. The sequence continues at coordinate 484,870,719 of LR738714.1, forward strand.
GGTTATTTTTATCTCCAATGACCCGGAGTTCTTGAATTCACTGAAAACAGCTAACTCTGCCAAGTCATGTCATTGTAGCCCCCGAGTCTCAAGACGACTCGAGGAGTTGTCTTGAGATTCTCCATATTTGACCATAGCAGAAGGTGTATATCATTGGCGTTGATAGCGCGATGTGAATTCACAGAAGGTTGAGATGACTGTGACGGGTTAAAAATGATCCCGTATGAGCCGTATCAGCAACTCAGCCAATGGTTCCTTCCAACTGGTTGTTTGATGTTAACCAAACTGTAGTGGTGGCGAGTTGTGCGCTTGCCCATTAAGCCATCCAGTGCAGACGACGCCTAATAATACATGATAATTTTCTCCAGAATTGTTGGTAGAAAACCAGGCTACCCGAGCAGTGACTGCATTTATACTCAATAAACAGCTCATGCAGACATATGCGACCCGATGTGTTGATGTAGACCAGGCCACGAGAGACGGACGACAAAAACGACCGCCGCATCAGAAGCAGCACAGACACGAGTGAGTGGACAATGGGAACAGATATATGAACCGGCCGCGGCGTTGTAAGCCGGTGCGAACGGGCGAGTCAATCGTAGGCGCGGTAAAAACACACAGACGGACGGGTCAGCCTCATCATGTTGATGTAAACTGGGCCGCCGAGGCGGCAACTTGCACATATATTCGTTGAGCATTATGGCGGGTTAGATGCTGACGCATGATATCCATGTCATGACCATCGCTATTGTAGTGAACAATTGTCCTGATTTGTCCGGATGATAGATGATCCGTTCCATGGATCCCCTCCAATAATTCAATGGCGATTTAACCACTCTCAAAGCCGAGGAGGAGTTGGCGTTGGCCTGTAGAGGCAGTTTGTAGTACGACAACAGTAGAACCGGAGCCGGGCAGCATCAATAATTGATCCATATGCAGCAACCGTTGGAAAGATATGTTTTAGCTTCATCTCCTTGAGAACTTCATAGGCCCTGGCTACTTCGCCAGATTTGCATAACCCATCAATAACACCACGGTAAGTCTTGAATATCAGAAAGAAACCCATAACTCTTTGATATTTTCAAAAATTGCTTTCCCATTTCACTCTCAATCCATATATGCGTTTAAGTAGGATGAGATCAGGCTGGTATCCTTGGATCATCACTTTGAAAATCTTATGCCCATCTTCTTTTCTTCCATGCGGAAAGCAATTTCTCTCCGACTCGTGCTTTTAAATATTGTATGGGCCTTATCAAGCAGCTTTGCCGGGGCAACGGTGGCGACCGGTGGGTGGACGGCACCCGGCCATAGGCGGAGGGAAGACGCGACGCCGGGCGGCTCGGAGGCGGCCTGAGGAAGGGCCACGGCTGCAGCAGCAGTGGTCAGTGGCGGCTCACCTCAGCAGAATCAACGGGGAGGCATGGCTCGAGGCGCAGAAGGCGAGGCGTGGCACAGGGCGGAGAGGGCGAGAGCGGCTCAACGCGGGCAGAGAGCGGCCGGCCAGCGATGGAGTCTGAGGAGAACGGCGGCTCACCGAGGAGCAGCACAGGGGTGGCGCTCGAGGTGTCGCGAGGCTGCGGCGGTTTGAAGGTGAGGCCGCGACAGCTTGTAGTGGCAGCTCAAGGTCTCAATGGCACGGCGGCTCTCCGCATGCGTGAAATGGCCACGGAAGCAGGAGGTGTGTTGGTACATCTCCAACGTATCTATAATTTTTTATTATTCCATGCTATCATATATTATGTTTTGGATGTTTAATGGGCTTTATTATACACTTTTATATTATTTTTGGGACTAACCTATTAACCCAAAGGCCCAGTATTGATTGTTGTTTTTTTTTGCCTATTTCAGGGTTCTGCAGAAAAGGAATATCAAACGGAGTCCAAATGGAATGAAACCTTCGCGAGAGTTATTCTTGGAACGATATCAACACACAAGACTTGGAGTACACGCGAGGGAATGAAGGAGGCGGACACGAGGGTCCAGGGCGCGCCCCCTCCTACAGGGCGTGTTGCCACCCTCGTGGGCCCCCTTTGGCTCCCCCGATGCCCTCCTTCCTCCTATATATATATATCCATGTACCCTGAAAACATCGAGGCAACAGAGAAAACCCTAATTCCACCGCCGCAACCTTCTGTTCCCGTGAGATCACATCTTGGGGCCTGTTCCGGAGCTCCGCCAGAGGGGGGATCTTCCACGTAGTGCTTCTACATCAACACCATTGGCTCACCGTGAGTTGTGAGTAGTTTACCACAGATCTTCGGGTCCATAGTTATTAGCTAGATGGCTTCTTCTCTCTTTTTGGATCTCAATACCAAGTTCTCCTCGGTCTTCGAGGAGATCTATTCGATGTAATATTTTTGCGGTGTGTTTGTCGAGATCCGATGAATTGTGGGTTTATGATCAAGATTATCTACAAGAAATATTTGGTTGGTTTTTGAATTCTTTTATGTATGATTATAATATCCTTGCAAGTCTCTTAGAATTATCGGTTTGGTTTGGCCTACTAGATCTATAGTTCTTGCAATGGGAGAAGTGCTTGGCTTTGGGTTCATTCTTGCGGTGTCCTTTCCTAGTGACAGCAGGGGCAGCAAGGCACGTATTGTATTGTTGCCATCGAGGATAAAAAGATGGGGTTTATATCACATTGCTTGAGTTTATCCCTCTACATCATGTCATCTTGCTTAAAGCATTACTCTGTTCTTATGAACTTAATACTCTAGATGCATGCTGGATAGCGATCGATGTGTGGAGTAATAGTAGTAGATGCAAAATCGTTTCGGTCTACTTGTCACAGACGTGATGCCTATATATAATGATCATGCCTAGATATTCTCATAACTATGCGCTTTTCTATCAATTGCTCGAAAGTAATTTGTTCACCCACCGTAGAATTCTGCTATCATGAGAGAAGCCACTAGTGAAACCTATGCCCCCCGGGTCTATTCTCAACATATTAATCTTCAATCTACTTTACTTTGCTTTATTTACTTTCTATTCTTATATCCAAAAATACCAAAAGATCACACTATCCTATCTATCAGATCTCACTTTCGTAAGTGACCGTAAAGGGATTGACAACCCCTTATCGCGTTGGCTGCGAAGTTCTTATTTGTCTGTGCAGGTGCGAGGGACTTGCGCGTGGTCTCCTACTGGATTGATACCTTGGTTCTCAAAAACTGAGGGAAATACTTACGCTACTGTGCTGCATCACCCTTTCCTCTTCGAGGGAATACAACACAAGCTCGAAAAGTAGCAAGAAGAATTTCTGGCGCAGTTTCCGGGGAGGCTTACGCAAAAAGTCATATACCAAGTACCTATCACAAACCCTTATCCTTCACATTACATTTATTTGCCTCTCATTTTCCTCTCCCCCACTTCACCCTTGCCGTTTTATTTGCCCTTCTTTTTGCTGTGTGTTTACCGTTTGCTTGCTTCTTGTTTGCTTGTGTGTTGGATTGCTTGCTTGTCACTATGGCTCAAAAGAATACCAAATTGTGTGACTTTTCCAATACCAACAATAATGATTTTATTAGCACTCCGATTGCTCCTATTACCGATGTTGAATCTTGTGAGATCAATGCTGCTCTGTTGAATTTTGTCATGAAAGATCAATTTTTTGGCCTTCCTAGTGAAGATGCCGCTACCCATCAAAACAACTTTGTTGATTTGTGTGATATGCAAAAGAAGAGGGATACGGATAATGATATTGTTAAATTGAAGCTATTTCCGTTTTCACTTAGAGATCGTGCTAAAACTTGGTTTTCCTCTTTGCCTAGAAATAGTATTGATTCATGGAATAAGTGCAAAGATGCTTTTATCTCTAAGTATTTTCCTCCTGCTATGATTATCTCCCTTAGAAACGATATTATGAATTTTAAGCAACTAGATCATGAGCATGTTACACAAGCTTGGGAGAGAATGAAATTAATGATACGTAATTGTCCTAAACATGGTTTTAACTTATGGATGATTATACAAAACTTTTATGCTGGCTTGAATTTTGCTTCTAGAAATCTTTTAGATTCGGCCGCAGGAGGCACTTTCATGGAAACTACCTTAGGAGAAGCTACCAAACTCCTAGATAATATTATGGTAACTACTCTCAATGGCACACCAAAAGATCTACTAGTAAAAAAGTGCATGCTATTGAAGAGATTAGTGTTTTGAGTGGAAAGATCGATGAACTTATGAAATTATTTGCTACTAAAAGTGCTTCTTCTGATCCTAATGATATGCCTTTATCCACGTTGATTGAAAATAATAATGAATCTTTTGATGTGAATTTTGTTGGTAGGAATAATTTTGGTAACAATGCTTTTAGAGGATACTTTAATCCTAGGCCTTTTCCTAGTAATTCCTATAATAATTATGGTAATTCCTACAATAACTCTTATGGAAATTTTGGTAAGATGCCTTCTGAAATTGAAACTAGTGTTAAGGAGTTTATGATTTCGCAAAAGAATTTCAATGCTTTGCTTGAAGAAAAATTGCTTAAGATTGATGAGTTGGCTAGAAGCGTCGATAGAATTACTCTTGATGTTGATTCTTTGAAACTTAGATCTATTCCACCTAAGCATGATATCAATGAGTCTCTCAAAGCCATGAGAATTTCCATTGATGAATGCAAAGAAAGAACCGCTAGGATGCGTGCTAAAAAAGAGAGCTTTATGAAAGCGTGTTCTTCTAGTTATCATGAAAATAAAGATGAAGATCTGAAAGTTATAGATGTGTCTCCTATTAGATCCTTGTTTTCTAGTATAAATCTTGATAAAGTTGGGATTGTAGATGAGCTACTTTAGTTAAAAGGCGTCCCAATGATTCAGAGTTTGTAGATCTTGATGCTAAAATTGTTAAAAGTGGGATTGAAGAGATTAAAACTTTGCATAGTGATGAACCCACTATTTTGGATTTCAAGGGATTCAATTATGATAATTTCTCTTTAATAGATTGTATTTCCTTGTTGGAATCCGTACTAAATTCTCCGCATGTTGGAATCCGTACTAAATTCTCCCCACACATAGTTGATGCTTTGATGCAATCTTATGAGAAAAAATCTATCCCTAGAAAATTTATGATGAGTGGGAACCTACTATTAAATTAAAATTAAAGATCATGAATGCTTTGCCTTGTGTGATTTGGGTGCAAGTGTTCCTACTATCCCAAAAACTTTGTGCAATTTGTTAGGTTTCCATGAGCTTAATGATTGTTCTTTAAATTTGCATTTTGCGGATTCTACCATTAAGAAACCTATGGGAATGATTAATGATGTTCTTATTGTTGCCAATAGGAATTATGTGCCCGTAGATTTCATTGTTCTTGATATAGATTGCAATCCTTCATGTCCTATTATTCTTGGTAGATCTTTCCTTAGAACGATTGGTGCAATTATTGATATGAAGGAAGGAAATATTAGATTCGAATTTCCTTTAAGGAAAGGCATGGAACACTTTCCTAGAAATAAAATCAAATTACCATATGAATCTATTATGAGAGCTAGTTATGGATTGCCTTCCAAAGATGGCAATACCTATATCTATCCTTGTATCGTGCCTAGCTAGGGGCGTTAAACGATAGTGCTTGTTGGGAGGCAACCCAATTTTATTTTCTTTGTTTTTGCTTCTGTTCAGGAATAAATATTGCATCTACCAGATTTTACTTGAGAGCGCTATTTAGTTGATTCTTTTTGCAGATGATTAATAGACGAATTCCTCATGTTTACCAATTTATTTCAATTTTTTTAGAGTTACAGAAGTATTCGAAAGTTACAGATTACTACAGACTGTTCTGTTTTTGACAGATTCTGTTTTTCGTGTGTTGTTTGCTTATTTTGATGAATCTATGAGTAGTATTGGAGGATATGAATCATAGAAAAGTTGTAATACATTAGGTTTAACACCAATATAAAGAAAGAATGAGTTCATTACAGTACCTTTGAGTGGTGTTTTTTTCTTATACTAACGGAGCTCACGAGATTTTTGGCTAAGTTTTGTGTTGTGAAGTTTTCAAGTTTTGAGTATGGCTTTGATGGACTATGGAACAAAGAGTGGCAAGAGCCTAAGCTTTGGGATGCCCAAGGCACCCCAAGGTAAAATTCAAGGACAACCAAAAGCCTAAGCTTGGGGATGCCCCGGGAAGGCATCCCCTCTTTCGTCTTCATCTATCGCTAACTATACTCGGGACTATATTTTTATTCACCACATGATATGTGTTTTGCTTGGAGCATCATGTATGATTTGAGTCTTTGATTTTTAGTTTGCCATAATCATCCTTGATGGACACACCTTTTGAGAGAGATAAATATGGTCTAAAAGTTGTTAGAATACTCTATGTGCTTCACTTATATCTTTTGAGCTAGATAGTTTTGCTCTAGTGCTTCACTTATATCTTTTAGAGCACGGTGGTGATTTTATTTTGTAGAAATTGTTGATCTCTCATGCTTCACTTATATCCTTTTGAGAGTCTTTTAGAACAGCATGGTAATGTGCTTTGGTTATAAAACTAGTCCTAATATGATAGGCATCCAAGATGAATGTAGTAAAAACTTTCATATAAAGTGGTTTGAATATGATGAGAAGTTTGATACTTGATGATTGTTTTGAGATATGAGGATGGTGATATTAGAGTCATGCTAGTGGAGTAATTATGAATGTGAGAAATACTTGTGTTAAAGTTTGTGATTCCCGTAGCATGCACATATGGTGAACCGCTATGTGACAAAGTTAGAGCATGTGGTATTTATTGAGTGTCATCCTTTGTGTGGACGTCGGGGGCGCGTGATGGTTAACTCCTACCAAACTCCCCCCTAGGAGCATGCGTTGATTACTTTGTTTTGATGACTCGTAAATTTTTGCAATAAGTATATGAGTTCTTTATGACTAATGTTGAGTCCATGGATTATACACACTCTCACCCTTCCACCATTGCCAGCCTCTCTTGTACCGCGCAACTCTCGCCGGTACCATACACCCACCATACACCTTCCTCAAAACAGCCACCATACCTACCTATCATGGCATTTCCATAGCCATTCCGAGATATATTGCCATGCAACTTTCCACCGTTCCATTCATATGACACACTTCATATTGTCATATTGCCATGCATGATCATGTAGTTGACATCGTATTTGTGGCTAGGCCACCATGCATAATTTCTCATACATGTCACTCTTGATTCATTGCACATCCCGGTACACTGCGGGGGGCATTCATATAGAGTCATACTTTGTTCTAGTATCGAGTTATAATCTTTGAGTTGTAAGTCAATAAAAGTGTGATGATATTCATTATTAGAGCATTGTCCCTGTGAGGAAAGGCCAAATAAAAAAAGAGATGGCCCAAAATATATATATAGAGAGAGGGGCTAAATAAAAAAAAATCCCCTCCAAAAAATATGAGAGAAAAGAGAGAAGGGACAATGCTACTATCCTTTTCCACACTTGTGCTTCAAAGTAGCACCAAGATCTTCATGATAGAGAGTCTCTTGTTTTGTCACTTTCATATACTAGTGGGAATTTTTCATTATAGAACTTGGCTTGTATATTCCAACGACGGGCTTCCTCAAATGCCCTAGGTCTTCATGAGCAAGAAAGTTGGATGCACACCCACTTAGTTTCTTTTTGAGCTTTCATACACTTATAGCTCTAGTGCATCCGTTGCATGGCAATACCTACTTACTCACATTGATATCTATTGATGGGCATCTACATAGCCCATTGATGCGCCTAGTCGATGTGAGACTATCTTCCTCCTTTTTGTCTTCTCCACAACCACCACTCTATTCCACCAATAGTGCTATATCCATGGCTCACACTCATGTATTGCGTGAAAGTTGAAAGGTTTGAGAAAAATTGAGTATGAAAACAATTGCTTGGCTGAAACCGGGGTTGTACATGATATGAATATTTTGTGTGATGAAGAGGGAGCATAGCCAGACCATATGATTTTGTAGGGATAAATTTCTTTGGCCATGTTATTTTGAGAAGACATGATTGCTTTGTTAGTATGCTTGAAGTATTATTATTTCTTATGTCAATATAGACTTTTGTCTTGAATCTTTCGGATCTGAACATTCATGCCACAACAAAGAGAATTACATTGAAAATTATGTTTGTTAGCATTCCACATCAAAAATTTTGTTTTTATCATTTACCTACTCGAGGACGAGCAGGAATTAAGCTTGGGGTGCTTGATACGTCTCCAACGTATCTATAATTTTTTATTATTCCATGCTATCATATATTATGTTTTGGATGTTTAATGGGCTTTATTATACACTTTTATATTATTTTTGGGACTAACCTATTAACCTAAAGGCCTAGTGCAGATTGTTGTTCTTTGCCTATTTCGGGGTTTCGCAGAAAAGGAATATCAAACGGAGTCCAAAAGGAATGAAACCTTCGCGAGAGTTATTTCTGGAACGATATCAACACACAAGACTTGGAGTACACGCGAGGGAACTAAGGAGGCGGCCAAGAGGGTCCAGGGCACGACCCCTCCTACAGGGCGCACCCCCACCCTCGTGGCCCCCCTCTGGCTCCCCCGATGCCCTCATTCGTCCTATATATATATATATCCATGTACCCTGAAAACATCAAGGCAACAGAGAAAACCCTAATTCCACCACCGCAACCTTATGTTCCCGTGAGATCCTATCTTGGGGCCTGTTCCGGAGCTCCGCCGGAGGGGGGATCTTCCAGGGAGTGCTTCTACATCAACACCATTGCCTCACCATGAGTTGTGAGTAGTTTACCACAGACCTTCGGGTCCATAGTTATTACCTAGATGGCTTCTTCTCTCTTTTTGAATCTCAATACCAAGTTCTCCTCGGTCTTCGAGGAGATCTATTTGATGTAATATTTTTGCGGTGTTTTTGTCGAGATCCGATGAATTGTGGGTTTGTGATCAAGATTATCTACGAGAAATATTTAGTTCTTTTCTGAATTCTTTTATGTATGATTATAATATCCTTGCAAGTCTCTTCGAATTATTGGTTTGGTTTGTCCTACTAGATCTATAGTTCTTGCAATGGGAGAAGTGCTTGGCTTTGGGTTCAATCTTGCGGTGTCCTTTCCCAGTGACAGCAGGGGCAGCAAGGCACGTATTTTATTGTTGCCATCGAGGATAAAAAGATGGGGTTTATATCATATTGCTTGAGTTTATCCCTCTACATCATGTCATCTTGCTTAAAGCATTACTCTGTTCTTATGAACTTAATACTCTAGATGCATGCTGGATAGCGGTCGATGTGTGGAGTAATAGTAGTAGATGCAGAATCGTTTTGGTCTACTTGTCATGGACGTGATGCCTATATATAATGATCATGCCTAGATATTCTCATAACTATGTGCTTTTCTATCAATTGCTCGACAGTAATTTGTTCACCCACCGTAGAATTCTGCTATCATGAGAGAAGCCACTAGTGAAACCTATGGCCCCCGGGTCTATTCTCAACATATTAATCTTCAATCTACTATACTTTGCTTTATATATTTTCTATTCTTATATCCAAAAATATAACACTATCCTATCTATCAGATCTCACTTTCGTAATTGACCGTAAAGGGATTGACAACCCCTTACCGTGTTGGCTGCAAAGTTCTTATTTGTTTGTGCAGGTGCGAGGGACTTGCGCGTGATCTCCTACTGGATTAATACCTTGGTTCTCAAAAACGGAGGGAAATACTTACGCTACTGTGCTGCATCACCCTTTCCTCTTCGAGGGAATACAACGCAAGCTCGAGAAGTAGCACGTGCGAGGACGAGGGAGCCCGAGGCCGGGCGGCAGGTTGAGGTAGTGCCTTGGAGACGGCAGAGGCAGAGACTGTGGCGCTTCACAGCGACAAACGAAGCGGGCCCACAGCGGCGCCGGGCGACGGGGGTAAGCCGCGGTGTGGAGGACGGCGACGGCTCGGAAGCCGCCGGGGCGTATGCGAGGCAGCTGAGGCAGGCGCCTTGAAATGAGGTCGCGGGTGCAGGTTAGTTGTCGAAAACAAGGCGATGTCCAAGACTGGGGCGGCTTGAGCCGGGTTGCTCTCCGGCGGCGGCTAAACACGAAGAGGCAGCTATGAGGCGGCTCACACCACGACGGAGAAAACGACCCGCTTGCATGGACGACTTCAGCAGAGGCAGGGGTGCTCCTTGCAGGCGTATTGAGGCGGCACTTGGATTCAGCAAGGCGGAGACAGCGGCCGCTAACTAGCAATATAGCTATCAGCTCAGCGGTGCGCCAGCGAGTCCGTCGTTGACGGATTTCAGCGAGTGATTTGGCATACGCGACTCAGCGCAATGAAGGTGAGATCATATCCACGACGAAGAAAACCACCAGCTTGTTCAATAATGTTGCACTAGAATCTTCCCTTGATATTTCTCATGTCTTCACGTGATGAATAGGAGTTGATCCATCCAAACTTGCTCGATTAGGGCTCACGTACTAGAAGTAGCTTGCAGTATTATTCCAAAGTCAAACAGATCTCGTAAAACATGCAACTACTAGTAGTACTTAGTTGTGATTTCCTTGATCATAGCAGCAGCGATTCAATCATCTCAGGAATTACTCCTGTCACTGTTTTTTGTTTTGTTTATTCAGCGAGTAACCTTAACCAAGAATCCGACCAGGACACATATAATCCACTGAAGTAGACGCCGTCTCGGTTTGTACGGCGGTTGCTGCAGCAGATATTGATCAGTCTTCGGATTCGGCGAGTCGCCGAGCCACGCACAGGGCGGCGCACACAAACCATCGGCTGCTGCGAAAAACGCCACGGCGATTTGTGATTTTATCGTTCACTCAGACGATACGTCGGCTACTTCACCTTGAACTTAAACATTGCGTCGCTGTAATCAAAGTTGACTAGCGAATTTTAATTGACCCGGCTGCGGCTCTCCTCAAGACCGTTGCTCCGTGCCAGATCTTCATCAGTAAATTGTCAATTTCTCGATCCCTCGAAAAGATCCTCCAAGAACTCAACACCACCGTGTGCAGGCCCCATGGTGGGCGCCAACTGGCGTGGAATTGTCACGACAGATGTCCTAGGGTGAGGACTTAGTCGTGAGGCCAACGCATCTATGCAGTAGCTTCAGAGGGGTTGAGCGGAATCGAGAGACGCAACGCAAGACAAGGATTTAGACAACTTCGGGCCCCGGGAAACATCATTCGGTAATAGCCCTACATGATGTTTGTGGCTAGGTCTCATTATGATCCTCCTGGAGTCGTCGTATAAGCCGATTATCCTTATTGTGTCTAGCCCTAGAGATTATTTTTTCTCCCTTCCTACTTGTCTCTTTTGGGGAGCCCTGCCCCTCCTTATATATGTTGAAGGGACAGGTTACATGACTAGTCCTAGTAGGATTAGGATTACTCTATTACAAATGGAGTCCTAGTGTTGCTTCCTTTGTAAGGGAATACCTTAAGCTTTCCTCTTAAACCAGCCCACCATACCATGAACCGGCCCTCTGGGCCTTGGGCCTAGTCCTCTATCTGACTCGCCGTCGGGGCCATCCGTGAATCGCCAGGCTCGTGAGTCGTCAGACCAGTGAACCACCAGACTCGTAAGTCGCAATCCTCCGGTGGGTTACGATGAAGCGCCAAGTTCGGCTGGGTCATACTCCCGGCCCGGTCATACCGCAAGGTATATCCCCGACAAGCTATGTACTCTGCTTCACACATAGATCCCGCCACGACGCTCTGCTTGGAACTGCACCAAATGACAGCTCCACCGTTCAATAAAAAAAATACATATCCGGTTTGTGACTTAGTGTCATCTGAATCAGTGTCAAAGCTTGAATTGACGTAACCATTTACGATGAGCTCTTTGTCACCTCCATAAACGAGAAACATATCCTTTGTCCTTTTCAGGTACTTCAGGATTTCTTGACCATTGTCCAGTGATCCACTCCTGGATTACTTTGGTACCTCCCTGCTAAACTTATAGCAAGGCACACATCAGGTCTAGTACACATCATTGCATACATGATAGATCCTATGGTTGAGGCATAGGGAATGACTTTCATTTTCTCTCTATCTTCTGTAGTGTTCGGGCACTGAATCTTACTCAACTTCACACCTTGTAACACAGGCAAGAACCCTTTCTTTGACTGATCCATTTTGAACTTCTTCAAAACTTTATCAAGGTATGTGCTTTGTGAAAGTCCAATTAAGCATCTTGATCTGTCTCTATAGATCTTGATGCCTAATATATAAGCAGCTTCACCTAGATCTTTCATTGAAAAATTCTTATTCAAGGATCCTTTTATGCCATCCATAAATTCTATGTTATTTCCAATCAACAATATGCCATCCACATATAATATTAGAAATGATATAGAGCTCCCACTCACTTTCTTGTAAATACAGGCTTCTCCAAAAGTATGTACAAAACCATATGCTTTGGTCACCTCATCAAAGCATATATTCCAACTCCGAGATGCTTGCACCAGTCCATAGATGGATCGCTGGAGCTTGCACACTTTGTTAGCACCTTTAGGATCGACAAAACCTTCTGGTTGCATCATATACAACTCCTCTTTGAGATATCCATTCCGGAATGTAGTTTTGACATCCATTTGCTAGATTTCATAATCACAAAATGCGGCAATTGCTAACATGATTCGGACAGACTTAAGCATCACTATGGGTGAGAAAGCCTCATCGTAGTCAACTCCTTGAACTTGTCAAAAACCTTTTGCAACAAGTCGAGTTTTGTAGATAGTAACATTACCGTAGGCGTCGGTCTTCCTCTTGAAGATCCATTTATTTTCAATGGCTTGCCGATCATCAGGCAAGTCAACCAAAGTCCACACTTTGTTCTCATACATGGATCCCATCTCAGATTTCATGGCCTCAAGCCATTTTGCAGAATCTTGGTTCATCAATGCTTCCTCATAGTTCGTACGTTCATCATGGTCTAGTAACATGACTTCCAGCACCGGGTTGCCGTGCCACTCTGGTGCGGAACGTACTCTGGTTGACCTACGAAGTTCAGTAGTAATTTGATCCGAAGTTTGATGATCATCATCATTAGCTTCCTCACTAATTGGTGTAGGAATCACTGGAACTAGTTTCTGTGATGTACTCCTTTCCAATTCGGGAGAAGTTACAATTACCTCATCAAGTTGTACTTTCCTCCCACTCACTTCTTTCGAGAGGAACTCTTTCTCTAGAAAGGATCCATTCTTAGCAACAAATATTTTGCCTTCGGATCTGTGATAGAAGGTGTACCCAATAGTCTCCTTTGGGTATCCTATGAAGACACATTTCTCCGACTTGGGTTCGAGCTTATCAGGTTGAAGCTTTTTCACACAAGCATCGCAGCCCCAAACTTTAAGAAACGACAACTTTGGTTTCTTGCCAAACCACAGTTCATAAGGCATCGTCTCAACGGATTTAGATGGTGCCCTATTTAACGTGACTGCAGATGTATCTAAAGCATAACCCCAAAACGATATTGGTAAATCGGTAAGAGACATCATAGATCGCACCATATCTAATAAAGTACGGTTACGACGTTCGAACACACCATTACGTTGTGGTGTTCCAGGTGGCGTGAGTTGTGAAACTATTCCACATTGTTTCAAATGAAGACCAAACTCATAACTCAAATATTCACCTCCACGATTGGATCGTAGAAACTTTATTTTCTTGTTACGATGATTCTCTACTTCACTCTGAAATTCATTGAACTTTTCAAATGTTCCAGACTTGAGTTTCATCAAGTAGATATACCCATATCTGCTCAAATCAGCAGTGAAGGTCAGAAAATAACGATACCCACCGCGAGCCTCAACACTCATCGGTCCACATACATCAGTATTGTTACGCCCGAAGACCGACGTCCCAGAAGATTCCAGATGTTCCGGGTTCTCCCGTGTGTTTCAGTTGTGCTTGCTTTATTTATTTTGTGTTGCATCATGTCATCATGCCATCATGTCATATTTATTTTTGCATCTCAACCTAAATAAATCATGTGGACCTTCGGTCCATTTAAATCGAGGGAAGAATGTCTTCTCTTTATAACATATAAAAGCCTCTCAATATTTAGGGAGCTATATTAAAAATATTCCATTCTTTGGAATTAAGCATAACACACGTGCATAATTTTCCCCATGCCTCTTTAATTCAAGTTTCATCGTCAAACCTTGCCAATAATTCTTTTCCCGTTTGTCGAGCCCCATCCTCAAATTCGAGCTCGTCTGGATTCCATCTAAATGGATTTCTAAAGTCAAACAATTTGGCTTTTATTCAAACATGTTTTGAATTTTCATCTTCCGAAAATCTTCAAACAATTTTATCTATATTCCTCACATTTTTGTGAGTCCAGGGAATTTTACCGCATGCCCTAAGCCTATTCCTAGCCCCTTCCTTTTTTCTTTCGTCTTGATGTTTTTCTGTGTTATTTGGAAACGCAGAAAGGGAGAGAGAGATGGCCTCTAGGCCATCCTAGCCGGAGGCCCTTCGGCCTCCCTGGCCCATCAGCCTCCCTTCCCTCCTGGCCCGAACGCCCTCCTGGCCTTTTTTTTCTCTTTGAAAGCCGGTGCCCAGTCCTCCTGGCCCATTGGCATGTTTTCCCTGTAACCCTAGAGCCATCGCACCGATCCCTTCCGTTCCTCGTTTCCCCTCGTGCGCTGCCAGTCGCTCGTCCCATCGCGCACCTCTCCAGCCCCTCGATCCCCTTCTCTCTCCCTCGGTCTCTCTCTCACCCAGCTTTGCCTGCCCGATTCCCCCATCGATCTCCTCTCCAGGCCGAGCGGCCACTTCCTCCGCGCGCCAGGATGAGGCCCCGAGCGCCTCCTTCCAGGAGCAGGCTGCGACGCCCGCTCCCTTCCCTCGTAGCGACCCTGCGCCTCGCCCCGCATACCATGGCCTCGTCGCCAAGTGCCCGGCCGGCCAGGGGTCGCCGCCGTCGCCACCAGGGCCGCAGCCCGCGCCACCGGCCCTCTGGATCCCTGCGCGCCTCCCTTCGTTCTCCATCACCACCTCGCTCCAGGAGCCGTCCCGTACTCCCGCGCCAGTCCCGCGCGCCAGGAGCTCCCGTGCTCCTCGCCAAGGCCGAGCCTCGAACGCGCCCTCCTCTCCAGCACCGAGCGCGCGTCCCTTCGATCTCCTCGCTCGGCCCGCCCTCCTTCGTCCGCGACTCCAGCCGCCGCGCCTCCTATGGCCTCGCTGCCAAGTGCCTAGCTCCAGCGCGCATGCCACCTCGCCGAGGGAGGAGCCCTCGAGCAGCCCGGCAGCCAGGAGCTGGCCTCGTCGCCCCCCTTGCTGCTGTCGTGCGCTATGTTTTTGTGTTGCCTGTGCTGCTATCTTGCCAAGGTCATGTGTACGACTACCCGACGAGGCGACAAGACCCGTAACCGGACCGTCAAGCACCGTGTCGTGGATTGCGCCAAGTTCCACGGAGCATCAAGTTCGACTACACGACCGAGTACTACTGCAACCGTGTACCACGACGACACAAGACGACGCGACAAGTTCCTCTTCGGAGACGTGAACGACTACGAACGGGAACAACTACGTCAGACGAAGACCCTCAAGTACCTCTACCGGACTCCGAACGCCAAGTACCTCTACGTCACAAGAATCGAGACCGGACCGTCAAGTACATCTACGATACGAGAATGCCGACACAAGACGACCCGACAAGTACCACGACGACCCGAACGGCTACGAAACGTGAACGACTACCGTCGCCCCGGAGACGAGGGATTCGCCAAGTACCGCTTCGAAACGAGAACGACTTCTTCCTCTACGGCCCGTGTACCACTATGTCCATCTACGACTCGAACCCCTCCGAGAAAGAACGCTTCGAAGGTATAACCCCGAGACGTGACCGTGGAATGCTTGTGGTTGTATGAAATGTTTGCCTTGTGTGCTTCGTGCCCGTATCATCTTTTGTCATGTTCCTCGGTTGCCTCGTTGCCGACCCGTGGGAACCCGGCAACGGGATCACCCCATCATCTTGCATGTCTCGCTCACGTCTCCGTCACCTTTTGCACCGGTCTCTCACCGAGTTACCGGAACCGAGATGTTGCGTTGCATCATTTTCGGATCGTTGCCGTGGCACCCTTTCTTTCCACCACGGTGACAAATGGTTCATATCTTCTTCATGTTAACCTTTAAGTAATAAATTGCATAAACATGATCATGTCATCTGCATCATGTTAACAACACTAAAATGTTTAATTGTTGTTTGCTTATAATTGCTAAACATGCTCATGGGGATTTTTTCCGGAATTGTTGTTGTTATTTTCCGGCCTCATTTAAAATGCCTAAATAGGTAGTTTGTTTTTGCTTCACCTCTTGCCATGTTAACAAACATTTAATCTTGTCTTGTAAATAAACAAGAGTCAATTAAATAACATGTGGTGTTTCGTCAATATGCAACTCGTTGCATATTGAGCTCCACTTAACTTGTAGTGTTGTTTGTGCACTTTGCCATGCCATGCATAATTAAACCGGACATGCATCATACTTGGATGTGCATCGTATGCCATGTTTATGCTTGTGCGTTTACCGTGTTGTTTGCTTCTTTCCGGTTGCTTCTCTTGTTAGCTTCGGTTTCGTTCTGGAGTTGTGAGGATTCGCTCATCTATGTTGCTCCATCTACTTCATGGACCCGTTCTTCTTCCTTGCGGAATTCCAGGCAAGATGATCATACCCTTGGATACCTTTACTACCATTGCCATGCTTAGTTGTCTCGATGCTATCGTTACATGTCGCGCTACCCATCTTTTATGTCAGCCTCTCCTTGTTGCCATGAAACCTCTAACATTTGAAACCTTCCTAGCAAAACCACTGTTTGGCTATGTTACCCGCTTGCTCAGCCCCTCTTATAGCGTTGTTAGTTGCAGGTGAAGATGAAGATCGTTCCAGGAGGGAACTTGTTGTTGGATATATCACAATATCTATAATTATTATTAACACACCTATATATTGGGCATGGGTGGAAGGCTTGGCCTTTTGCTCGGTTTTTGTTCCACTCATGCCACCTTAGGCGCCGATAAACCGGCATTATGTTCCTTGATTTTGCGTTCCTTACACGATGGGTGGATGGGGACCCCTTGACAGTTCGACTTTGAATAAAACTCCTCCAGCAAGGCCCAACATTGGTTTTTAATTTGCTCATAATTACAACTTAATTAATTAATTAAATTGCATAGGGAGTTAGCGCTACCCGAGGATTCTTTCTACATAGCAGGGGGCCAGTGCTGATGGTGTTGGTCCCAAACGGGGAGCCTACGGGGCCGCCTTGGGGAAACCCGAGGTATCTGGTATAACCCGTAGCTTCGCCCATCCGGTTGTGTCCTGAGACGAGATACGCGCGGCTACTATCAGGGTGTCGACACACCGGGAGGTCTTGCTGGACTTGTTTTACCATTGTCGAAATGTCTTGTGCTACCGGGATGCCGAGCCTGATCGGATTTCCCTATGTTAAGGAGTGATGATATTATATTTATCAATTTAGCTAATCGTGAGAGCTTGTGATGGGCTAAGTTGGAACACCCCTGCAGGGTTATGATCTTTCGAAAGCCGTGCCCGCGGTTATGTGGCAGATTGGAATTTGTTAATGTCCGGTTGTAGAAAACTTGACAGATGATCCGAAGTAAAACACACCACCGCGTGAGTAACCGTGACTGTCTCTTTTCATTTTGAGAAGAGAACACGGTGGGGTTATGTTTGATTCGTATGTAGTTCAGGATCTTTAGCGATCACTATTTTTTTGCGACCGTTTGCGTAGATGCTCATCTTATTCTTGTACTCGTAAGCTAGCCACCATATTATGCTTAGCCGCTGCTGCAACCTCACCACTTTACCTCCTCCTACCCATAAAGCTTTGCTAGTCTTGTTACCCATGGTTATGGGATTGCTGAGTCCTCGTGGCTCACAGATACTACAACACCAGATGCAGGTTCAGCCGAGTTTGATGCAGGAGCTGGTTCAGTTCTTCACTGGGAGCTCGATGAAGAGCGTGGCCATATGCTTGTGACGTTTTCGATGATCAGTAGAGCTTCTACTAGGATTCAATCCTGACCTGTGGCTTTATGTTGTTTTGGTATCTTTCTTTTGATCTTCGCCCGTAGTCGGGTTGTGATGTTTTGAATGATATTTTGCTTATGTAATGTATTGTGTGAAGTGGCGAGTGTAAGCCAACTATTCTTTTGCAATTTCATCCATATTTTTACATGAGTCGTGCAAAGATACCAAACTTGAGATCATTCTAGGATGGGCTTATACCTTTAAGTCGTGCCTCGACACGTAGGAGGTATAGTCCCATCCTGGGCATTAAAAGTTGGTATTCAGAGCCTTCTCCGACCTAGAAGCCCCCACTGATTGATCGAATCGTTGACGGTTGAGTCTAGGCACACACTTGAAAATGTTTTGAGTCCTATATATTTATCGGAGAGTAGGATTTCTTTTGGCCCTCATCTCTTTTCACTCTGGTGAGGACTCCTGACGATTACTTTTGTCTCTTGTATTCTCAAAAATGCACCAATTTTTTTTTTAGGATCTCGCGAGTATTGTTTGGATTGTTTCGATGTCTTTGTGACGAGAACATTGTTCTCGATGCCTCCTGTCATTAGGGGTTGTGGCAGTGTCCCGGGGAGTTGAGCTCCGAGGTGTTGTCGTCACAAATCCATCGCGACAGTACTAGAATACTTAAGACGGCCCACATCGAAAACTCTCCTATGCGGTTAGTGGCAAGATAACCCCGACATCACCCAGTACTGGGGAGGTAGTTCGGGAGTATTGCCATAGCTTGTATAGTAGATGCGTTTCGAAGGTCCGAGGTAAACGATTTCCGGGAACAACTGGTTATGTGTTGAAGGATGGATACAGCTGGATGTAGGATTAGATTTGAGTGCGCGGTGCTTCCCCTGTATCCCCAACACCTGATTGCATAACTGGAAACTTTCGGAAATTAATAGGTGGGTTCATCCAGTAGTTCTAGGCATTCTTCCAACGAATGCATGATATGAAGTTCGAGGTTCTACATTGAGTGAAGTGGTTTTATGGGCTTGTTCCGATCGGGAGTTGCATCTTAAAGGGTCCTTGGCTATGCTGATCCGGGGATTGCAAAACCCTTTTGTAACACGTTCCATAAGCTTTCAGCACGAAGATGTGGAACGAAGCTTCTATCTTGTATTTGTTCTATCTGTTCCTTGTTCTTTTTTATTTACCTTTTGTTCTCCAAGTGGCTTCTCGTCAAGTTGATGTACCTACGGAATTCATTCATTCAATTCTCTGTTCGGATAGATATGTTGCAACATAATCTTCTTCATAAACATATCTATCCGATGTTTTTGTTTTGATTCTGGTATTCGAGTTGCTTCGATGTCAAATGTTGATCTCATACCTTTCCTAATCGATGTTCTCATATTTCTATGGGAGTGCTAGTCCTTCTTGATCAATCAAGATTTTCATGTTAATCCTTTTCAACGGGTGTGCCTTCTCTTCAAATTATTCCATACGGACGCCGTTGAGAAATCTGACGATTTGTCTGTTTCATTCATCTCAAGTTGTCTTTGTTTTCCCCACCCTCCCACCCTTCTTCTTCTTGGAGCCAGGAATTCTCAGATGAAGTATCCATTTTATTCATGTGATATTTCTTCATTCTTTTCCTTCAATGTTCTTATCCGGTGATTTATCGTGAAGATGCTCAGGAAACTCCAAGTTCATCATTCTTTTGTTCTCAAATTCTGCCGGTGGATGTAATTCAAGATTTCGGTGTCGATCTTATCCTTTTCCTCTTTTCACAATGCTTTCTTATTCCGGTGAACCAATTAATCATTCTCCTCTTGCTATTCATATCCGGAGTGCTGAAGATTCATAATTCCATTCTTAATCCATTCAAGCTATTTTGAGATTGTCATCTTATTCAAGCCATTTAATTCAACCGGTGCAATATCTCTTAAGCAATATTTTTCAACGGTGACTTCTTTAGTCGGCCCATAACCCATAGGTCTTTTTCCAGGATCTTACCTGACTCGTCTAATTTTTCTGGAGTTATACTTAAATTCTTTTCAAAGTGTGACGTAAGAATGATTTCCATCAGTCACATGCCTTCTCCAAGCTTATTTTCAATTATTTTCCATCTTTAGCTCCACCTTCCTCTTGTCATTTGTCCGGAGTATCTCGAAATTCTTCAGGGCATTTCTCGTCTTCACTCTCAACATTTGAAGATCAGAGAAGTGTTTCTCTTAAATCTTGGCCGTTCTCTCAAGATTCTTCATGAATTCTTTCCATTGTGATTCTCCGAAGGCCATCATTTCAGAAGATTCTTCGTTCTCAATTTTCAACTTTGTCCTCCAAATATTCTTCATTGATGTCTCTTCGTTCGTCTCCATATTTTTACGGTGGCTCGTTCAAGTTTACTCTTCCTTGTATCGTATTAATTCACTCGTTCTTTTCATAATCCTACCGGTGAGTCGTTCAAGACTTTTCTCAAGCTTGTGCTAGATCTCTCTTTAATTCTTTGCAACGAGAATAAGTAGTATGCCAAATCCTTTGGTTGTCATCAATTTAAATTGGTGAAGGATATGCATGACATAATTCTTATTCTTATTCCTTCAAGGTGATTAATCCCTTCCTTCGGAGTTTGTTCAGAAGGATTATATCCTTGGTTCTAAATTCTTCATCTTGTTTTCCAGAGTTCCAAGTTATTTCTGTTATTATCATTTCAAAGCTCCATCCAATTCATCGCAGACCTTGAATCTTATTCTTTCATCTTTCACTTCTCATGCTTTCATTACCGGAGTTCTTCATGGTGGTTCATCATGTTTTAATTCATCCTCGAAGTCTTCATCAAGATTCTTGTTGGAGCTCAAGCATTCTTTGTCATGCTTTCCAATTGCAATTCTTTCTACCTTATCTTTCAGATGTTGTTATGTCATTCTTGACAATTCCTTCATGTTTCATGATTCACGAGTTGTCAGGAATGAGATATTTGAACCCATCATTTTTTTTCTTTGTTCAGGAGATCTTCCCAACCATTCAATTTATTCGTGGGAGTTATCTTGGGTTATAATTCACCAAAAAGCTTTCCCTAAGAATTGTTGCTATTATGGTGCTTATAAATGACCCAAGTTCTTCAATTATCCTTCTGGTGAAATAAGTTCTTCATCTCCTTGTTGATCTCAATCCAATTAATTGTTTTTTGTTAGTGGCTGGTTGTCACCTCTTAATTTCGAGATGTTTTCTATAAGCCCACAACGAGCTTATTCGTTTCGTTGCTGATTTTCCATCAACCACTTTCAACCCTTCTTCGTAAGGATGATTTTTCCTAATTCATTCGTGGGAGAAGTTGTCTTTTTCTTCTCCGTTCGTTTCTTTCCACCGACCTAGCATATATTCTTTCATTCCGGAGGTCTTGTCATATTGCTCTCTTTAACCATCATATCGTTTATCGAGATCATGTTCTTTTCCTTGTTTATCTATTTAACCGGAGTGTTGTATTCTTCATTCAAGTTCTCTCATCTTATCAAGTTTTGCCTCTCTTCTTAACCGGAGTGCTGTCTGAATCCTTCTTACCTTTTGTGCCATTCTTTCAATTGTTTCAGAGGCTGTGTGTTGTTGTTTTCATCAAGTATCATCCCAACTTGGCAAGTTCATGTTCAATTCCTTCCATTTTCAGACGGAGTGTTGTCCAAATTCTATCATTCTTTTTTTTCCTTGGCTATACCGTTGCAGTTTCATATTCTTTTGGCTCGTAAGCTCTCCTTTCATGTCTTTCAACCTTCAAGGTTCTCGTAATGCTCCTTGTTACTCTTTTCTAACGGAGTTTTCATATTCGTTCATCTCCGTTGTATTCTTCTTTCATCTTGTTCAACCTCTCAAGGTTCTTTGGTTTCACTCGTCTGTCAAAGAAGCAACTTTGTTTTACCTCTTCTTTTTCGTTTTCTATCCGGTGCCATCTCTAGGATCTCGGGTCGAGATCCTCTGTTAGTGTGGGAGAGTTGTGACGCCCGAAGACCGACGTCCCAGAAGATTCCAGATGTTCCGGGTTCTCCCGTGTGTTTCAGTTGTGCTTGCTTTATTTATTTTGTGTTGCATCATGTCATCATGCCATCATGTCATATTTATTTTTGCATCTCAACCTAAATAAATCGTGAGGACCTTCGGTCCATTTAAATCGAGGGAAGAATGTCTTCTCTTTATAACATATAAAAGCCTCTCAATATTTAGGGAGCTATATTAAAAATATTCCATTCTTTGGAATTAAGCATAACACACGTGCATAATTTTCCCCATGCCCCTTTAATTCAAGTTTCATCGTCAAACCTTGCCAATAATTCTTTTCCCGTTTGTCGAGCCCCATCCTCAAATTCGAGCTCGTCTGGATTCCATCTAAATGGATTTCTAAAGTCAAACAATTTGGCTTTTATTCAAACATGTTTTGAATTTTCATCTTCCAAAAATCTTCAAAAAATTTTATCTATATTCCTCACATTTTTGTGAGTCCAGGGAATTTTACCGCATGCCCTAAGCCTATTCCTAGCCCCTTCCTTTTTTCTTTCGTCTTGATGTTTTTCTGTGTTATTTGGAAACGTAGAAAGGGAGAGAGAGATGGCCTCTAGGCCATCCTAGCCGCAGGCCCTTCGGCCTCCCTGGCCCATCAGCCTCCCTTCCCTCCTGGCCCGAACTCCCTCCTGGCCTTTTTTTCTCTTTGAAAGCCGGTGCCCAGTCCTCCTGGCCCATTGGCCCGTTTTCCCTGTAACCCTAGAGCCGTCACACCGATCCCTTCCGTTCCTCGTTTCCCCTCGTGCGCCGCCAGTCGCTCGTCCCATCGCGCACCTCTCCAGCCCCTCGATCCCCTTCTCTCTCCCTCGGTCTCTCTCTCACCCAGCTTCGCCTGCCCGATTCCCCCATCGATCTCCTCTCCAGGCCGAGCGGCCACTTCCTCCGCGCGCCAGGACGAGGCCCCGAGCGCCTCCTACCAGGAGCAGGCTGCGACGCCCGCTCCCTTCCCTCGTAGCGACCCTACGCCTCGCCCCGCATACCATGGCCTCGTCGCCAAGTGCCCGGCCGGCCAGGGGTCGCCGCCGTCACCACCAGGGCCGCAGCCCGCGCCACCGGCCCTCTGGATCCCTGCGCGCCTCCCTCCGTTCTCCATCACCACCTCGCTCCAGGAGCCGTCCCGTACTCCCGCGCCAGTCCCACGCGCCAGGAGCTCCCGTGCTCCTCGCCAAGGCCAAGCCTCGAACGCGCCCTCCTCTCCAGCACCGAGCGCGCGTCCCTCCGGTCTCCTCGCTCGGCCCGCCCTCCTTCGTCCGCGACTCCAGCCGCCGCGCCTCCTATGGCCTCGCTGCCAAGTGCCTAGCTCCAGTGCGCATGCCACATCGCCGAGGGAGGAGCCCTCGAGCAGCCCGGCAGCCAGGAGCTGGCCTCGTCGCCCCCCTTGCTGCTGTCGTGCGCTATGTTTTTGTGTTGCCTGTGCTACTATTTTACCAAGGTCACGTGTACGACTACCCGACGAGGCGACAAGACCCGTAACCGGACCGTCAAGCACCGTGTCGTGGATTGCGCCAAGTTCCACGGAGCATCAAGTTCGACTACACGACCGAGTACTACTGCGACCTTGTACCACGACGACACAAGACGACGCGACAAGTACCTCTTCGGAGACGTGAACGACTACGAACGGGAACAAGTACGTCAGACGAAGACCCTCAAGTACCTCTACCGGACTCCGAACGCCAAGTACATCTACGTCACAAGAATCGAGACCGGACCGTCAAGTACATCTACGATACGAGAATGCCAACACAAGACGACCCGACAAGTACCACGACGACCCGAACGGCTACGAAACGTGAACGACTACCGTCGCCCCGGAGACGAGGGATTCGCCAAGTACCGCTTCGAAACGAGAACGACTTCTTCCTCTACGGCCCGTGTACCACTACGTCCCTCTACGACTCGAACCCCTCCGAGAACGAACGCTTCGAAGGTATAACCCCGAGACGTGACCGTGGAATGCTTGTGGTTGTATGAAATGTTTGCCTTGTGTGCTCCGTGCGGGTATCATCTTTTGTCATGTTCCTCGGTTGCCTCGTCGCCGACCTGTGGGAACCCGGCAACGGGATCACCCCATCATCTTGCATGTCTCGCTCACGTCTCCGTCACCTTTTGCACCGGTCTCTCACCGAGTTACCGGAACCGAGATGTTGCGTTGCATCATTTTCGGATCGTTGCCGTGGCACCCTTTCTTTCCACCACGGTGACAAATGCTTCATATCTTCTTCATGTTAACCTTTAAGTAATAAATTGCATAAACTTGATCATGTCATCCGCATCATGTTAACAACACTAAAATGTTTAATTGTTGTTTGCTTATAATTGCTAAACATGCTCATGGGGATTTTTTCCGGAATTGTTGTTGTTATTTTCCGGCCTCATTTAAAATGCCTAAATAGGTAGTTTGTTTTTGCTTCACCTCTTGCCATGTTAACAAACATTTAATCTTGTCTTGTAAATAAACGAGAGTCAATTAAATAACATGTGGTGTTTCGTCAATATGCAACTCGTTGCATATTGAGCTCCACTTAACTTGTAGTGTTGTTTGTGCACTTTGCCATGCCATGCATAATTAAACCGGACATGCCTCATACTTGGATGTGCATCGTATGCCATGTTTATGCTTGTGTGTTTACCGTGTTGTTTGCTTCTTTCCGGTTGCTTCTCTTGTTAGCTTCGGTTTCGTTCCGGAGTTGTGAGGATTCGCTTGTCTATGTTGCTCTGTCTACTTCATGGACCCGTTCTTCTTCCTTGCTGAATTCGAGGCAAGATGATCATACCCTTGGATACCTTTACTACCATTGCCATGCTTAGTTGTCTCGATGCTATCGTTACATGTCGCGCTACCCATCTTTTATGTCAGCCTCTCCTTGTTGCCATGAAACCTCTAACATTTGAAACCTTCCTAGCAAAACCACTGTTTGGCTATGTTACCCGCTTGCTCAGCCCCTCTTATAGCGTTGTTAGTTGCAGGTGAAGATGAAGATCGTTCCAGGTGGGAACTTGTTGTTGGATAAATCACAATATCTATAATTATTATTAACACACCTATATACCGGGCATGGGTGGAAGGCTTGGCCTTTTGCTCGGTGTTTTGTTCCACTCATGCCACCTTAGGCGTCGATAAACCGGCATTATGTTCCTTGATTTTGCGTTCCTTACACGATGGGTGGATGGGGACCCCTTGACAGTTCGACTTTGAATAAAACTCCTCCAGCAAGGCCCAACATTGGTTTTTAATTTGCTCATAATAACAACTTAATTAATTAATTAATTAAATTGCATAGGGAGTTAGCGCTACCCGAGGATTCTTTCTACATAGCAGGGGGGGCCAGTGCTGATGGTGTTGGTCCCAAACGGGGAGCCTGCGGGGCCGCCTTGGCGAAACCCGAGGTATCTGGTATAACCCGTAGCTTCGCCCATCCGGTTGTGTCCTGAGACGAGATACGCGCGGCTACTATCAGGGTGTCGACACACCGGGAGGTCTTGCTGGACTTGTTTTACCATTGTCGAAATGTCTTGTGCTACCGGGATGCCGAGCCTGATCGGATTTCCCTAAGTTAAGGAGTGATGATATTATATTTATCACTTCTGCTAATCGTGAGAGCTTGTGATGGGCTAAGTTGGAACACCCCTGCAGGGTTATGATCTTTCGAAAGCCGTGCCCGCGGTTATGTGGCAGATTGGAATTTGTTAATGTCCAGTTGTAGAAAACTTGACAGATGATCCGAAGTAAAACACACCACCGCGTGAGTAACCGTGACTGTCTCTTTTCATTTTGAGAAGAGAACACGGTGGGGTTATGTTTGATTCGTATGTAGTTCAGGATCTTTGGCGATCACTATTTTTTTGCGACCGTTTGCGTAGATGCTCATCTTATTCTTGTACTCGTAAGCTAGCCACCATATTATGCTTAGCCGCTGCTGCAACCTCACCACTTTACCTCCTCCTACCCATAAAGCTTTGCTAGTCTTGTTACCCATGGTTATGGGATTGCTGAGTCCTCGTGGCTCACAGATACTACAACACCAGATGCAGGTTCAGCCGAGTTTGATGCAGGAGCTGGTTCAGTTCTTCACTGGGAGCTCGATGAAGAGCGTGGCCGTATGCTTGTGACGTTTTCGACGATCAGTAGAGCTTCTACTAGGATTCGATCCTGACCTGTGGCTTTATGTTGTTTTGGTATCTTTCTTTTGATCTTCGCCCGTAGTCGGGTTGTGATGTTTTGAATGATGTTTTGCTTATGTAATGTATTGTGTGAAGTGGCGAGTGTAAGCCAACTATTCTTTTGCAATTTCATCCATATTTTTACATGAGTCGTGCAAAGATACCAAACTTGAGATCATTCTAGGATGGGCTTATACCTTTAAGTCGTGCCTCGACACGTAGGAGGTATAGTCCCATCCTGGGCATTACAAGTATGTATGATTTTCAACAAATCAGTTGCTCGCCCCATTGTTTCGGAGAATAGAGTTTTAGTCATCTTGCCCACGAGGCATGGTTCGCAAGCACCAAGTGATTCGAAAAGTCCATCACTATGGAGTTTCTTCATGCGCTTTACACCAACATGACCTAAACGGCAGTGCCACAAATAAGTTGCACTGTCATTATTAACCTTGCATCTTTTGGCTTCAATATTATGAATATGTGTATCACTACGATCGAGATCTAACAAGAATAGACCACTCTTCAAGGGTGCATGACCATAAAAGATATTACTCATATAAATAAAACAACCATTATTCTCAGATTTAAATGAATAACCTTCTCGCAATAAACAAGATCCAGATATGTTCATGCATAACGCTGGCACCAAATAACAATTATTCTAGTCTAAAACTAATCCCGAAGGTAGATGTAGAGGTAGCGTGCCGATGACGATCACATCGACTTTGGAACCATTTCCCACGCGCATCGTCACCTCGTCTTTAGCCAATCTTCGTTTAATCTGTAGCCCCTGTTTCGAGTTACAAATATGAGCAACCGAACTGCTATCAAATACCCGGGCGCTACTACGAGCATTAGTAAGGTACACATCAATAACATGTATATCAAATATACCTTTGTTCGCTTTGCCATCCTTCTTATCCGCCAAATACTTAGGGCAGTTCTGCTTCCAGTGACCAGTCCCTTTGAAGTAGAAGCACTTAGTTTAAGGCTTGGCTCCAGACTTGGGTTTCTTCCCGGGAGTAGAAACTCGCTTGCTATTCTTCTTGAAGTTCCCCTTCTTTCCCTTGCCGTTTTTCTTGAAACTAGAGGTCTTGTTAACCATCAACACTTGATGCCCCTTCTTGATTTCTACCTCCGCAGCTTTGAGCATAGCGAAGAGCCCGAGAATTGTTTTCTGCATCCCTTGCATATTATAGTTCATCACGAAGCCTTTATAGCTTGGTGGAAGTGATTGAAGAACTCTGTTAATAACACTATCTTCATCAAATTTGACTCCAAGTTGAGTCATGTGATTGTAGTATCCAGACATTCTGAGTAAGTGTTCACTGATAGAACTGTTCTCCTCCATCTTGCAGCTATAGACCTTGTTGGAGACTTCATATCTCTCAACTCGGGCATTTTCTTGAAATATTAACTTCAACTCTTGGAACATATCATATGCTCCATGACGTTCAAAAAGTCTTTGAAGTCCCGATTCTAAGTTGTAAAGCATGGCACACTAAACTATCGAGTAGTCATCAGCTTTGCTCTGCAGACATTCATAACGTCTGTTGTTGCATCAGCAGCAGGCTTTTCACTTAGCGGTGCTTCCAGGACATAATTCTTCTATGCAGTAATGAGGATAATCCTCAAGTTACGGACCCAGTCCGTGTAGCTGCTACCATCATCTTTCAACTTAGATTTATTTAGGAACGCATTAAAATTCAAGGGAACGGTAGCACGGGCCATCGAGTTACAAATATTAGCAACCGAACCAGTATCAAATACCCAGGTGCTACTACAAGCATTAGTAAGGTACACATCAATAACATGTATATAACATATACCTTTGTTCACTTTGCCATCCTTCTTATACGCCAAATACTTGGGGCAGTTCCGCTTCCAGTGTCCAGTCCCTTTGAAGTAGAAGCACTCTGTTTCAGGCTTGACTCCAGACTTGGGTTTCTTCATGGGAGTAGCAACTGTCTTGCTATTCTTCTTGAAGTCCCCCCTTGCCCTTTTTCTTGAAACTAGTGGTCTTGTTAACCATCAACACTTGATGCTCCTTTTCGATTTCTACCTCCATAGCTTTGAGCATAGCGAAGAGCTCGAGAATTGTCTTCTGCATCCCTTGCATGTTATAGTTCATCACGAAGCCTTTATAGCTTGGTGTCAGTGATTGAAGAACTCTATCAGTAACACTATCTTCATCAACTTTGCAACCAAGTTGAGTCATATGATTGTAGTACCCAGACATTCTGAGCAAGTGTTCACTGATAGAACTGTTCTCCTCCATCTTGCAGCTGTAGAACTTATTGGAAATCTCATATTTTCCAATCTGGGCATTTGCTTGAAATATTAACTTCAACTCCTGGAACACCTCATATGCTCCATGATGTTCAAAACATCGTTAAAGTCTCGGTTCTAAGCCGTAAAGCATGGCACACTGAACTATCATGTAGTCATCAGACCGCGTCTGCCAGACATTCAAAGCATCTACAATAGCGGGAGGGGGCTTTGTTGGGGAACGTTGCATGGGAAACAAAAAATTTCCTACGAACGCCCAAGATCAATCTAGGAGATGCACATCTATGAGAGGAGAGTTGGATCCACATACCCTTGTAGATCGCTAAGTGGAAGCGTTCAAGAACGCGGTAGATGTAGTGGTACGTCTTCGCGATCCAATCATGATCCGTCCCGCGAACTCTGATCTAGTGCCGAACGGATGGCACCTCCGCATTCAACACACGTACGGCTTGACGACGCCTTCACCTCCTCGATCTAGTGAGAAATGCTGAAGTAGTAGCTCGAGTCCTCCGGCAGCACGACGGCATGGTGGCGGTGGTGGTGGAGAAATCTCTGTAGAGCTTCGCTAAGCACTACGGAGAGGAAGGAGCATACGAGAGAGAGAAGGAGCAGCACCGTGGCGTGGAGATGAGTTCTCTAGGTTGCGGCTGCCCTCTCTCTACCTCTCTATATATAGGTGGAAGGGAGGAGAGGAGGGGGCGCCCCTAGATCCAATCTAGGCGGCGGTGGCCACAAGGGGGAAACCCTATATGGGTTTTCCTCCCTAGAAGACTTGGCCCCCAAGCCAAAGGGGTGGGAACCCTAGGGGTGGCGCCCCCACCTCCTCTGGAAACGTGGAAAGGGGTGAGGGGGGGCGCACAACCCGTTAGTGCGATGGTTTCCCCCTCCCCTTGGCCCATGAGGCCCCCAACACTTGCCGGGGCCCCCAAAACCTCTTTCAGTCATGCCGGCCATCACCCGGTACCCCCGAAACACATCCGGACTATAATACCCTTCGTACAATATATCGATCTTCACCTCTGGACCATTCCGGAGTTCCTCGTCACATCCGGGATCTCATTCGGACTCCGAATAACCTTTGGTAACAACCATAATGACTCAACTATACTAATATCGTCACCAAACGTTAAGTGTGTAGACCCTGCGAGTTCGACAACCATGCAAACATGACCGAAACACCTCTACGGTCAATAACCAATAGCGGGACCTGGATGCCCATATTGGTTCCCACATATTCTACAAAGATCTCATCGGTTGAACATCGATGTCAAGGATTCAGATAATCCCGTATGTAGTTCCCTTTGTCTATCGGTATGTTACTTGCCCGAGATTCGATCGTCGGTATCTCCATACCTAGTTCAATCTCATTACTAGCAAGTCTCTTTAGTCATTTCATAATATAAGATCCGGCAACTAAATCCTTAGTAACATTGCTTGCAAGCTTCTTGTGATGTTGTATTACTGAGAGGGCCCAGAGATACCTCTCCGTCACACGGAGTGACAAATCCCAGTCTTGATCCATGCCAACTCAATAGACACCCTCGGAGATACCTGCAGAGCACCACCTTTATAGTGACCCAATTACGTTGCGACGTTTGGTACACACAAGGTATTCCTCCGGTGTCAGTGAGTTGCATGATAGTAATGCCCAGGATGGGACTATATCTCCTATGTGTCAAGGCACGAGTTAAAGATATAAGCCCATTCTGGAATGATCGCAAGTTTGGTACCTTTGCACATCTCATGTAAAAATAGGGATGAAAGCTGAAAAGATAGTTGGCTTACACTCGCCACGTCACACAAATACATTACATGTCCAAACATCATTCAAATAAACATCACAGCCCATCTAAGGGTAAGATCCAAATGAAAGATACCAAACATAACATTAAACCACAGGTCTAGATCGAATCCTAGTAGAAGCTCTACTGATCAACCGAATAGTTCACGTAGTAACGGCTACGCTCCTCGTCGTACTCCCAGTCTAGCTCGGTGCCATCGCCTGTGTAGCTCACCATAGTACCTGCATCTGGTGTGGTGAAGTAACTGTGAGCCACAGAGGACTCAGCAATCCCGTTCCCGGGTAACACGACTATCCCAGCCTTGGGTGTGGAACAAGGCTGAAGAAAGAATAAGAGGTTGCAGCAACACTAGCCTAGCTTACGTAAAAGAGAGCGAGAAGAGAAGGTGCCTCGGACGAGAGATGATCACGAAGTTATCCTAACTAAAGCAAGTCAAACATAACCCCACCGTGTTCATCTCCCGAATCCCTTTCGGAAAATGATCGTCACGGTACTCACGCTGGTAGTGTATTCGAACATGGTGTCAAGTTTTCTACAACCGGATATTAACAAATTCCCATCTGCCACATAACCGCGGGCACGGCTTTCGAAAGTTCATAACCCTGCAGGGTGTTCCAACTTGGCCCATGACAAGCCCACGATCCGCGGAGTCGCAACTCCAAGGTGGGAAGGCCCGAGTATCCTCGGAATCCCGTGCTCAAGATATTCCGACTAAGGTAAGGCTAATCCAGCAAATCCTCCCGGCGTGCCGACACCCTGATAGTAGCCGCGCGTATCTCGTATCAGGCTACGACCGGATAAGTCATCCTACGGGTTTTTACCAGACCTCGAGTTTCCTTGAGGTGGCCCCGCAGTCTGCTCATTTCGGACCAACACTCATGTGGAGCACTGGCCCGGGGTTGTTGATTAAGAAGAGGGTTAATTACTCCCTATGCAAGTTTTTAGTTATTAGGCAAATAGTACCAATGTTGGGACTTGCTGGAAAAGACTTAGCACTTAGCGGTTTATCGAGGGGGTCCCATAACCCCAACCGTATGAGGAACGCAAAATCAAGGAACATAACACCGGTTTAAATGGTTCCTAGGGCGGCATGAGTGGAACAAAACACCAAGCAAAAAGGCTTAGCCTTCCACCCATTACCAATATATAGATGATTTCATTTAATAATTAATATAGTGTGATATCCCAACAAGCTTCAACAAGAAGCAAGAATCTTCAATCTTCTCCTGCAACTAGCAATGCTATAAGAGGGGCTGAGCGAAGCGTACTTAGCCAATCAAAGGTTTGCATAGGTAGGGTGGTTAAACAGGTTCATGGTTACAATAGGAGGCTGACAGGAAAAACATGGGCATCGAGGCAAATACTATAGAGCGAGACTTCTAGCAATAGGCAAATATAGTAATGATATCCGGGTTTGGTCATCTTGCCTGAAGAGTTGTCGATGGGATCGTAAGTGGGCTCCTCGTTCTCAACCTTGGTAGTAACCTCGTACTCGTACTCGGTCTCAGCTTCCGGCTCTACTCAACACAAACACACAAGGCACAAAATCAACAAGATGCAATGCACAAAACTACTGGATGCATGGCTGATGCACTATGGAAGCAATACAGATGCACTTAGGAAGCACAGAAAGTCTACATAGGAAGCACAGTGTTACAGCACAAAGGAGCATAGCAATGTGCAACAAGCAAAATACTTCAAAACATGATAACAGTAGGATATTATGAATCTACATGCAAAAACACACAAGTTACATATAGGACTTGCTCAAAACGGAGCAACGGGTTAAAAGATACACCCGAAACAATAAACATGCACAAGCTGAAATTAACAGCCACATAGCAACTTCGGAGCAAGAGATAAATAGTCTACAGCACTCAAACATCATGGCAAGGAGCATGGAAATAAACTAGACATATCCTACAGCAAACAAATACATTGGAGCATCTCCAAAGGAGCCATGGATCAATAGCAACAAGCTATGACATATTGAACTTGACAACAAAATCCTGACAGCAGTAATTTGTTGCAACTTGGGAGCAAGAGTTAAATATGCTACAACCACTCAAATAAGCATGTGAGAGCATGAATGGATAGCCAACAACTTATACAATAGAGAATCATCAAGAGTCACCCCAAACCTAGCATGGATTTGCCTTGAACAACAAGCAAACAGGGCATCTGGAAATTACAGATTCCAGACTTAGTGAAATTTCACTAAGTATTAAAACAGTAGTAACATCATGGCATCTTTGTGAGCAAGTTTAAGTCACCTCAAAGCATATCATGGCAAGTGGTAAGCACCACAGCAAAGTACACATGATGGTGAATCCAAAACATCTAAGCATGCATCAAGGGGACAAACACATCAATAGCAACGAGCTCCTCAACTAGGCATCTCGTAACAAGTTTAACAACATAACAGCCACTAGTACTTTTGCAAAGGAGATAAACATGGCAAGATGAAATCAATCATGCAAGCTAAGGCAACCAACATGTAGAGCATTTCATGATGAACATGTGGACATATCATTTGCTTCATTTGGATAAACATGCACCAAGATATCACATTGCAAACATGGCATGAAAACAACTACAAACAGCAGTTTATAACAAGTAGCACTCTTCTCATGAATATTAAGACATCTAGACCTCTAACATGCATGGCACAATGGAACAAAACGTAGTACATGTCACCACGATCATTTTGACATATCATTTGCTCAAATCGGACCAACACACAAAAAGTTATCATCAAAACAAAACAGCATCAGAAACTAAATCTAACAGGGACTTAGTGAAAACGGAGACTACCTCAGGGGTCAACGGATCTGGTCAAACGAGCCCGGGCGGAGAAGTCAACGCGGGCGGCTAACGGGCCTCGCGGCGCCCGGCCCGCTAGGGCGTCCTGGCCGATCGGATCGGGGTGGCCAAGGGAGATCGGGGCTCCTCCCGATGGTCCCGAGCGGCGGCGGGGCTGGAGGCCTCGGGCCCCGGTGGCGGCGGCGAGGGGGAATGCCGGGGCGGTGGCGGTGCCCGGCCGGCGGCCTGGCCCGGCGGCGGCTGGCCGGAGCGATGGAGGCGGCGCGGCCTGAGCGCGGTGGAGGCAAGGGGCGCCGGCGGTGAGGGGCCTGGGAGGCGGCGGCGGTGCTCCGGCAAGGAGGAGCGGCGGGGCCTGGCAGGCGGTGGAGGAGAAGGGTCGGCGGCGGGCGGTGACGAGGCCGGCGGCGGGGAAGACGGCTGGAGGTAGGGGACGACGGCTCGGGCGGGGCCCACGCGTCGGATGGAAGCACGACTCCGGCACGTCGGAAGCACAGCGGCGACGGGTTCGGAAGCACGGGGGATCAGCGGTGGAAGCACCGCGCTTCAACGGTGGAAGCACCGGCGGCGAACTGTGGAAGCATTAGGGTTTCTGGGCGCAAAAATTGGGGAAGATGGACGTTTATATAGGCACAAGGAGCTAGGGTTGTCCAAATGAGGTGAGGTTTTCGGCCACGCGATCACAATTGGATGGCCTAGATGAAAGGAGGGGTTTGGGTTGGTTTGGTGGGCTGTTGGAGGGGTGTCTTGGGCCTCAAAGAGGAGGTACTTTTAGCCCACGAGAATAACTGTTGGAGTAGCAAACGAACTCCAAACGCGACGAGATTTGACAGGCGGGTTACACACAACAAAACAACATCGCACGACAAGTCTCACACCAAAACGGAAATGTTACACGGCCAAACACCAAAGTAGGCCTCGGGGATGCCACAGACACGTGAGAGAGCTCCGGAACTCGAAACAGACAACGGAAAGGAACGAGTGGGACCGGATGCAAACGACAACACAAATGCAATGCACATGACAACATGATATGGATGAATGCACACACGCACACTACAAAAAGGACGAAAACCCGAGAGACGAAAAACCCGGAATGGAACTGATGAAGCCAAAGATATATATATTGCCCAAAAGGGAAAGTATTACATCCGGGGCATTACAAACTC
This sequence comes from Secale cereale, assembly GCA_902687465.1. Lineage (NCBI taxonomy): Eukaryota > Viridiplantae > Streptophyta > Magnoliopsida > Poales > Poaceae > Secale > Secale cereale. The sequence continues at coordinate 484,904,974 of LR738714.1, forward strand.
TCCTCTGCTACGAAAAGATCTCGTCCCGAGATCTAGGACTGGAAGAAGGAAGGGTACTCGGAACGAAGGTGATCTTCTCGTTCCCACGTAGCTTCTCGGTCGGTATGGTGTGACCACTTGACTTTCAAGAATTTGATGGACTTGTTGCGGGTCTTGCATTCGGTTTCTTCGAGAATAGCAACTGGGTGCTCTCGGTAAGACAAGTCTTGTTGAAGATCAATCTTCTCAAACGGAATGGTGCGTTCAGGTGTCTTGAAGCACTTGCGGAGTTGAGACACATGAAACACATCATGAACATTGGCGAAGTTGGATGGGAGCTCAAGTTGATAGGCTAGATCGCCTCTTTTGCCAAGGATCTTGAAAGGCCCGACGTATCTAGGAGCAAGCTTTCTTTTGATACCGAATCTTTGGGTTCCTTTCATCGGAGAAACACGTAGATAGACATGATCCCTAATGTTGAAAGCCAAATCACGATGCTTGCCGTCATAGTAGCTCTTCTGACGCGACTGAGCGCCTTGAGATTCTCACGTATGACTTTGCACATTTCTTCGGCTTCTGAGATCAAGTCATTGCCAAGAAGTTGACATTCACCAGTCTCGTACCAGTTGAGAGGGTACGGCACTTTCTGCCATAGAGGATTTCAAACGGAGCTTTGCCGGCACTTGCTTGGAAGCTGTTGTTGTAAGAGAACTCGGCAAACGGAAGGCAATCTTCCCATTTCATGCCAAAATATATGACACAGGCTCTGAGCATGTCTTCTAGAATCTGGTTCACTCTCTCGACTTGACCACTAGTCTGAGGGTGAAAAGCAGTGCTGAAACGAATCTTAGTGCCCATGGCAGACTGAAAGGAGTCCCAGAACTTGGAAGTGAACAAACTTCCACGGTCCAAGGAGATAACTTGAGGAATGCCATGTAAGGACACAATTCTGGAAGTGTACAATTCTGCCAGTTGAGCTGCATTGATGGATTTTTTGACTGGAAGGAAGTGAGCGACTTTGGTAAGCTTGTCAATCACCACAAAGATAGAATCATTCCCTCTCTTGGACTTAGGAAAGCCAGTGATGAAATCCATTTCAATGTGGTCGAATTTCCACTCGTGAATAGGAAGAGGTTGGAGAAGACCGGCTGGACGTTGATGCTCTTCCTTCACTCTTCTGCAGACATCACATTCATTCACGAATTGGGCAATCTCCCTTTTCATGCGTGTCCACCAGTAAGATTGCTTGAGGTCTTGGTACATCTTGGAGCTACCAGGATGAATGGAAAGGAGGGAATCATGTGCTTCGTCCATTATGAGCTTCTTGAGATCACCTTTGGGAACCACAAGTCTGTCCTCAAAGAACAAGGTATCTCTCTCATCAACGCGATAGCACTTGTATTTGGGAGTACCCTTTGCAATACCATGTTTCACTTTCTGCACCATAGCATCACTGAGTTGGGCCTCGCGGATCTGATCTTCCAAGGTAGGAGCAACTTGAAGATTTGCAAGAAAACCTTGCGGAACAACTTGGAGGTTGAGTTTCCTGAATGCTTCACAAAGCTCAGGCTGGAACGGCTTGATAAGGAGGCTGTTGCAATATGCCTTTCTGCTCAAAGCATCTGCAATCACATTCGCCTTGCCAGGTGTATATTCGATGCTAGGATCATACTCTTGGATCATTTCGACCCAACGAGTCTGGCGGAGGTTCAGATTCGGCTGTGTGAAGATGTACTTCAAGCTCTTGTGATCGGTGAAGATGTCGACTTTTCTGCCCAACAGAAGATGTCTCCACGTAATCAAAGCATGTACCACAGCTGCTAGTTCAAGATCATGTGTGGGGTAGTTCTTCTCACTTGGCTTCAGCTGACGAGAAGTGTATGCCACAATTTTCTTGTCCTGCATAAGCACACCACCAAGTCCTTGAAGAGAAGCATCACAGAATACTTCGTAGGGCTTGGACTCATCTGGAGGAGTAAGAACTGGAGCAGATACGAGCTTTTCTTTGAGAGTTTTGAAAGCCACATCACAATCCGGAGACCAGTAGTACTTGACATTCTTCTGCAGCAAGTTGGAAAGAGGCTTGGCAATCTTGGAGAAGTTCTCAATGAACCTTCTGCAATAGCTGGCAATACCAAGGAAGCTTCGAAGTTGCTTGACGTTCTGAGGAGGTTCCCAGTTGACAATTGCTTCAACTTTCTTGGGGTTTACCGCAATACCGTCAGCGGAGATGATATGGCCCAGATACAAGACCTTATCGAGCCAAAATTTGCACTTGGAGAACTTGGCATAGAACTTATGTTCACGGAGTCTGTCGAGAACCAGACGGAGGTGCTTTTCGTGATCCTCTTTGTTCTTGGAAAATACCAAAATGTCATCCAGATACACAAGCACAAACTCGCCGGTGTAGGGGTTGAAAATGTAGTGCATCATTCTCGAGAAGGTAGGTGGAGCATTAGCGAGACCAAAGGACATGACTATATACTCATATGAGACGTAGCTCGTTCTGAAGGCAGTCTTGGGGGTATCTTCTTCACGAACACGAATTTGGTGATAGCCCATTCGGAGATCGAGCTTTGAGAACACTTTAGCTCCTTTGAGCTGCTCGAACAATTCATTGATGTTGGGGAGCGGATACTTGTTCTTTATTGTCTTCTTGTTCAATGGCCGGTAATCGATGCAAAGGCGCTCCGTGCCATCCTTCTTCTTGACAAATAAGACACCACAGCCCCAAGGAGACATACTAGGCCTGATCAGACCCAAACGCTCTTGTTCGTCAAGCTGCTTCTTCAACTCCTTCAATTCTTTAGGAGAGAGCTTGTACGGACGCCGGCATGTTGGCTCAGTACCAGGCTCGAGTTCAATGACGAATTCAACTTGCCGATGAGGAGGCATGCCCGGAAGTTCTTTAGTAAAGACGTCTTCGTATTCGTTTACCACCGGAATTTGAGATATGGCATTAATCTCGCCCTTGTCATTGAGAGAGAAAAGCCTGATTGTGTTATCCCGAGAGGCGAAGATAATCGCGTCCTCATTAGGATGAGTAATCTTGACTTCCTTATTTGCACAATCAATGTGAGCATCATGCTGAGAAAGCCAATCCATCCCGAGGATGAGGTCAATGTCGGAATTGCCAAGAACCACCGGATTAGCCAGAAAGCGATAATCACCCATGCGAATAGATACATTCGGAGCCCTCAAATTTGTAGTCATGCACTTGCCCGGAGAAATAATTTGCAACTTCTTATCAAGAAATGCTGAAGTGAAATTATGCTTGGTAAAGAATGGCCTTGATATGAAGCTGAGAGAAGCATCAGAATCAAACAATACTTTTGCAGGGATAGAGTTAACTGCGAGGTTACCCAGTATGACATCAGAAGAATTCTCCGCTTGCGCTGCATTCATCAGATTCACCCTTGATGCCTTTGGATTATGCTTGACAATAGCTGTGCTGATAGGTGGAGGAGGCGGAAGGCGCCTTGGGTTGGGGCACTTGTTAGCATAGTGACCTTTCTGAGTGCACTTGTTGCAGACCACTTCTGAGAGAGGACGGTAATGAGTAGCACTTGACTTGGAACCTTGAGACTGAAACTTTGACTGGTTGCTTGGGTTGGGTGGGTGGGAGAAACCACGGCCACTAGAGTTCTTGTTGTTGTTGTTGTTGTAGGGAGCTCGGATCACTGGAGGAGGTTGAAGCCAAAATTTATGTTGCTTCGCGACCACTTGAGAAGATGAGGAGGAGTGAACGGCATCTCGGATCCTCTTTTTGGAAGCCTCCATCTTGAGCTGGGCTGCCTCTTGCTTAAGCGCCATGTTATAGAATTTGTCAAACTCATCGGGCTCGAACAAGGTGAGAGCAAGTTGAAGTTCATCCTTCAGACCTCCACGGAACTGATAGATCTTGCTCTTAGCATCTGGGATGTCTTGCTTTGCATAGCGGGCAAGGTTTTGGAACTTGACATTATACTGGTAGACAGTCATAGAGCCTTGCTTCAGGTTGCGGAATTGCTCACGCATACCCTCGATGACACTTGTTGGAATGTGGTGAGAGCGAAAGTCCTTGCAGAAATCCTCCCAAGAGATCACACGCCCTTCTCTGGAGTCTTTGTACTGCTGCCACCAATCAGCTGCTTGGTCCTTGAGTTGGAAGGATGCAAACTTCACATAGTCCTCAGGCCTTACATTGCTGCACTCAAAATGCTTCTTGATATCAGTAATCCAATCTTCAGCATCGAGAGGGTGGACACAGTAACTGAAAGCCTTTGGTTGATTAGCCAAGAACTGGTTGAGCGTAGCATGGTGCTGTTGGTTGAAGAAATTGCCTTGGTTCCGTGGAGCACCCTGATTTGCTTGATTTGCTTGCATCTGTTGCATCATCTGCATAAGCATTTGGGTGTTCTGGTTTGTAGTTTGCATAATTGCTCTCCAGGCCTCAGACGGAGGAGGAGGGGAAGGAGGACGGTCTGGAACCTCTTCACCCTCTGGGTTAGCGTTGGGAACCCGTTTCGGAGCCATCCTGAAAGAGATGACCACCAATCAGCATTTGATTGAAAGAAGGTATAAGCTGAAACAACGGATAGAAATGCAACATAGTCTTCACAAGAATCATTCGAACAAGAGGAACGAATGAAATTCTCAGCTTAATGATAACAACAATCTTCATGAGAAGCCACTGGGAGACAAAAGGTAAATAAGAAAAAATACAAGGTACAGATGGAACAAACACAAGATAGGAGCTTCGTTCGACATCTTTGTGCTGAAAGCTTATGGAACATGTTACGAAAGGGTTTTGCAATCCCCGGATCAGCATAGCCAAGGACCCTTTAAGATGCAATTCCCGATCGGAACATCGGCCATAATACCACTTCACTCAATGTAGAACCCCGAACTCCGTAACCTGCATTCGTTGGAAGAATGCCTACGATCTACTGGATGAACCCACCTATTAATTTCCGAAAGTTTCCTGTTATGCAATCAGGTGTTGGGGATACAGGGGAAGCATCGTGCACTCAACTCTAATCCTACATCCAGCTGTATCCATCCTTCAACACATAACCAGTTGTTTCCGGAAACCGTCTACCTCGGACCTTCGAAAGGCATCTACTATACAAGCTATGGCAATACTCCCGAACTACCTCCCCGGTACTGGGTGATGTCGGGGTTATCTTGCCACTAACCATATAGGAGAGTTTTCGATGTCGGCCGTCTTAAGTACTCTAGAACTGCCGTGATATGCTTGTGATGACAATACCCCGAAGATCAACTCCCCGGGACACTGCCACAACCCCTAATGTCAGGAGGCATCAAGAACAATATTCTCGTCACAAAGACATCGAAACAATCCAAACAATACTCGCGAGATTCCTAAAAAAAATTGGTGCAATTTTTGAAAGTAGAAGAGGCAAGAGTAGTCGTCAGGAGTCCTCACCAGAGTGAAAAGAGATGAGGAGCAAAGAAAATCCTACTCTCCGATATAAATATAGGACTCAAAACATTTTAAGTGTGTGCCTAGACTCGACCGTCCACGATTCGATCAAACGGTGGGGGCTTCTAGGTCGGAGAAGGCTCTGATACCAACTTGTAATGCCCAGTATGGGACTATATCTCCTACGTGTCGAGGCACGACTTAAAGATATAAGCCCATTCTGGAATGATCGCAAGTTTGGTACCTTTGCACATCTCATGTAAAAATAGGGATGAAAGCTGAAAAGATAGTTGGCTTACACTCGCCACGTCACACAAATACATTACATGTCCAAACATTAGTCAAATAAACATCACAGCCCATCTAAGGGTAAGATCCAAATGAAAGATACCAAACATAACATTAAACCACAGGTCTAGATCGAATCCTAGTAGAAGCTCTACTGATCAACCGGATAGTTCACGTAGTAACGGCTACGCTCCTCATCGTACTCCCAGTCTAGCTCAGTGCCATCGCCTATGTAGCTCACCGTAGTACCTGCATCTGGTGTAGTGAAGTAACTGTGAGCCACAGAGGACTCAGCAATCCCGTTCCCGGGTAACACGACTATCCCAGCCTTGGGTGTGGAACAAGGCTGAAGAAATAATAAGAGGTTGCAGCAGCACTAGCCTAGCTTACGTAAAAGAGAGCGAGAAGAGAAGGTGGATCGGACGAGAGATGATCACGAAGTGATCCTAACTAAAGCAAGTCAAACATAACCCCACCGTGTTCATCTCCCGAATCCCTTTCGGAAAATGACCGTCACGGTACTCACGCTGGTAGTGTATTCGAACATGGTGTCAAGTTTTCTACAACCGGATATTAACAAATTCCCATCTGCCACACAACCGCGGGCGGCTTTCGAAAGTTCATAACCCTGCAGGGGTGTTCCAACTTGGCCCATGACAAGCCCACGATCCGCGGAGTCGCAACTCCAAGGTGGGAAGGCCCGAGTATCCTCGGAATCCCGTGCTCAAGATACTCCGACTAAGGTAAGGCTAATCCAGCAAAATCCTCCCGGCGTGCCGACACCCTGATAATAGCCGCGCGTATCTCGTCTCAGGCCACGACCGGATAAGTCATCCTACGGGTTTTTACCAGACCTCGAGTTTTCTTGCGGTGGCCCCGCAGTCTGCTCATTTCGGACCAACACTCATGTGGAGCACTGGCCCGGGGTTGTTGATTAAGAAGAGGGTTAATTACTCCCTATGCAAGTTTTTCGTTATTAGGCAAATAGTACCAATGTTGGGACTTGCTGGAAAAGACTTAGCTCTTAGCGGTTTATCGAGGGGGTCCCATAACCCCAACCGTGTGAGGAACGCAAAATCAAGGAACATAACACCGGTTTAAATGGTTCCTAGGGCGGCATGAGTGGAACAAAACACCAAGCAAAAAGGCTTAGCCTTCCACCCATTACCAATATATAGATGATTTCATTTAATAATTAATATAGTGTGATATCCCAACAAGCTTCAACAAGAAGCAAGAATCTTCAATCTTCTCCTGCAACTAGTAATGCTATAAGAGGGGCTGAGCGAAGCGTACTTAGCCAATCAAAGGTTTGCATAGGTAGGGTGGTTAAACAGGTTCATGGTTACAATAGGAGGCTGACAGGAAAAACATGGGCATCGAGGCAAATACTATAGAGCGAGACTTCTAGCAATAGGCAAATATAGTAATGATATCCGGGTTTGGTCATCTTGCCTGAAGAGTTGTCGATGGGATCGTAAGTGGGCTCCTCGTTCTCAACCTTGGTAGTAACCTCGTACTCATACTCGGTCTCAGCTTCCGGCTCTACTCAACACAAACACACAAGGCACGAAATCAACAAGATGCAATGCACAAAACTACTGGATGCATGGCTGATGCACTATGGAAGCAATACAGATGCACTTAGGAAGCACAGAAAGTCTACATAGGAAGCACAGTGTTACAGCACAAAGGAGCATAGCAATGTGCAACAAGCAAAATACTTCAAAACATGATAACAGTAGGATATTATGAATCTACATGCAAAAACACACAAGTTACATATAGGACTTGCTCAAAACGGAGCAACGGGTTAAAAGATACACCCGAAACAATAAACATGCACAAGCTGAAATTAACAGCCACATAGCAACTTCGGAGCAAGAGATAAATAGTCTACAGCACTCAAACATTATGGCAAGGAGCATGGACATAAACTAGACATATCCTACAGCAAACAAATACATTGGAGCATCTCCAAAGGAGCCATGGATCAATAGCAACAAGCTATGACATATTGAACTTGACAACAAAATCCTGATAGCAGTAATTTGTTGCAACTTGGGAGCAAGAGTTAAATATGCTACAGCCACTCAAATAAGCATGTGAGAGCATGAATGGATAGCCAACAACTTATACAACAGAGAATCATCAAGAGTCACCCCAAAACTAGCATGGTTTTGCCTTGAACAACAAGCAAACAGGGCATCTGGAAATTATAGATTCCAGACTTAGTGAAATTTCACTAAGTGTTAAAACAGTAGTAACATCATGGCATCTTTGTGAGCAAGTTTAAGTCACCTCAAAGCATATCATGGCAAGTGGTCAGCACCACAGCAAAGTACACATGATGGTGAATCCAAAACATCTAAGCATGCATCAAGGGGACAAACACATCAATAGCAACGAGCTCCTCAACTAGGCATCTCGTAACAAGTTTAACAACATAACAGCCACTAGCACTTTTGCAAAGGAGATAAACATGGCAAGATGAAATCAATCATGCAAGCTAAGGCAACCAACATGTAGAGCACTTCATGATGAACATGTGGACATATCATTTGCTTCATTTGGATAAACATGCACCAAGATATCACATTGCAAACATGGCATGAAAACAACTACAAACAGCAGTTTATAACAAGTAGCACTCTTCTCATGAATATTAAGACATCTAGACCTCTAACATGCATGGCACAATGGAACAAAACGTAGTACATGTCACCACGATCATTTTGACATATCATTTGCTCAAATCGGACCAACACACAAAAAGTTATCATCAAATCAAAACAGCATCAGAAACTAAATCTAACAGGGACTTAGTGAAAACGGAGACTACCTCAGGGGTCAACGGATCTGGTCAAACGGGCCCGGGCGGAGAAGTCAAATCGGGCGGCGGACTCGCGGATCGGGCGGCTAACGGGCCTTGCGGCGCCCGGCCCGCTAGGGCGTCCTGGCCGATCGGATCAGGGCGGCCGAGGGAGATTGGGGCTCCTCCCGATGGTCCCGAGCGGCGGCGAGGCTGGAGGCCTCAGGCCCCGGTGGCGGCGACGAGGGGGAATGCCGGGGCGGCGGTGGTGCCCGGTCGGCGGCCTGGCCCGACGGCGGCTGGCCGGAGCGATGGAGGCGGCGCGGCCTGAGCGCGGTGGAGGCGAGGGGCGCCGGCGATGAGGGGCCTAGGAGGCGGCGGCGGTGCTCCGGCGAGGAGGAGCGGCGGGGCCTGGCCGGCGGTGGAGGAGAAGGGCCGGCGGCGGGCGGTGACGAGGCCGGCGGCGGGGAAGACGGTTGGAGGTAGGGGACGACGGCTCGGGCGGGGCCCACGCATCGGATGGAAGCACGACGCCGGCACGTCGGAAGCACAGCGGCGACGGGGTCGGAAGCACGGGGGGTCAGCGGTGGAAGCACCGCGCTTCAACGGTGGAAGCACCGGCGGCGAACTATGGAAGCATTAGGGTTTCTGGGCGCAAAAATTGGGGAAGATGAACGTTTATATAGGCACAAGGAGCTAGGGTTGTCCAAATGAGGTGAGGTTTTCGGCCACGCGATCACAATTGGATGACCTAGATGAAGGGAGGGGTTTGGGTTGGTTTGGTGGGCTTTTGGAGGGGTGTCTTGGGCCTCAAAGAGGAGGTACTTTCAGCCCACGAGAATAACTATTGGAGTAGCAAACGAACTCCAAACGCGACGAGATTTGACAGGCGGGTTACACACAACAAAACAACATCGCACGACAAGTCTCACACCAAAACGGAAACGTTACACGGCCAAACACAAAAGTAGGCCTCGGGGATGCCACGGACACGTGAGAGAGCTCCGGAACTCGAAACGGACAACGGAAAGGAACGAATGGGACCGGATGCAAACGACAACACAAATGCAATGCACATGACAACATGATATGGATGAATGCACACACGCACACTACGAAAAGGACGAAAACCTGAAAGACGAAGAACCCGGAATGGAACTAATGAAGCCAAAGATATATATATTGCCGAAAAGGGAAAGTATTACATCCGGGGCATTACAATGATATCATGGTCAAAGGAACATATATATTTGACATGCAGAAAACGATAGCAATAAACTGAAACGATCATATGCTACGTTCACAGTTTGGGTCTTTTCCATCACATCATTCTCCCAATGATGTGACCTCGTTATCAAATGACAACTCTTGTCAATGGCTAGGAAACCATAGCCATCTTTGATCAACGAGCTAGTCCGGTAGAGGCTGACTAGGGACATCTTGTTGTCTATGTATCCACACATGTATTTGAGTTTCCGATCAATACAAATTTAGCATGGATAATAAACGATTATCATGAACAAAGAAATATGATAATAACGAATTTATTATTGCCTCTAGGGCATATTTCCAACAGTCTCCCACTTGCACTAGAGTCGATAATCTAGTTCACATCGCCATGTGATTAACACTCATAGTTCACATTGCCATGTGACTAACACCCAAAGAGTTTACTAGAGTCAATAATCTAGTTCACATCATCATGTGATTAACTCTCAATGAGTTCTGGGGTTTGATCATGTTATGCTTGCGAGAGAGGTTTTAGTCAACGGGTCTGTAACATTCAGGTCCATATGTACTTCGCAAATATCTATGTCACATTGTAGATGCTGCTACCACGCTCCACTTGGAGCTATTCCAAATGGTTGCTCCATAACACGTATCCGGTTTGCTATTCAGAGTCATCCGAATATGTGTTAAAGCTTGCATCGACGTAACCCTTTACGTTAAACTCTTTATCACCTCCATAACCGAGAAACATTTCCTTATTCCTAAAAGGACAATTTTGACCACTCCCAATGATCCACTCCTGGGTCACTTTGTACCCCCTTGCCAGACACGGGCAAGGCACACCGTAGGTGCGGCACACAACATGGCATACTATATAGAGCCTATGGCTAAGGCATAGGGGACGACCTTCGTCCTTTCTCTTCTTCTGCCATGGTCAAGCTTTGAGTCTCCCTCAACTTCACACCTTACCACTCAGGCAAGAACTCCTTGGACTGATCCATTTTGAACTCCTTCAAAATCATGTCAAGGTATGTGCTCTGTGAAAGTCTTATAAGGCGTCTTGATCTATCTCTATAGACCTTGATGCCCAATATGTAAGCAGCTTTACCCAGGTCTTCCTTTGAAAAACTTCTTTCAAACAAGCCTTTATGCTTTCCAGAAATTCTACATCATTTTCGATCAATAATATGGCATCCACATATACTTATCAGAAATGTTGTAGTGCTCCCACTCACTTTATTGTAAATACAAGTTTCTTGTAAACTTTGTATAAACCCAAAAGCTTTGATCACCTCATCAAAGCGTATATTCCAACTCCAAGATGCTTGCTCCAATCCATAAAAGGAACGTTGGAGCTTGCATACCTTTTAGCATCCTTAGGATCGACAAAACCTTCCGGTTGTATCACATACAGTCTTTCCTCATGAAAACCGTTAAGGAAACTCTGTTTTGACATCCATCTGCCAGATTTCGTAATCAAAAAATGCAGCAACTGCTAACAAAATTCTGACAGACTCAAGCATCGCTACGGGCGAGAAAGTCTCATCGTAGTCAACTCCTTGAACTTTGTCGGAAACGCTTTGCGACAAGTCGAGCTTTATAAATGGTTACATTACCATTAGCGTCTGTCTTCTCCTTAAAGATCCATTTATTCTCAATGGCTTGCCGATCTTCGGGTAAGACCACCAAAGTCCATACTTTGTTCTCATACATGGATCCTATCTCGGATTTCATGACTCCTAGCCATTTATTGGAATCTGGACCCACCATCTCTTCTCCATAGCTCGCATGTTCATCGTTGTCCAACAACATGACCTCTAAGACAGGGTTATCGTACCACTCCGGAGCAAAACATATCCTTATCGACCTATGAGGTTCGATAGTAACATGATCTGAAAGTTCATGATCACCATCATTAATTTCGTCTTCAACTAATGTAGGTGCCACAGAAATATCTTTCTGTGCTGCGCTACTTTTTGTTTGAAGTAAAGGTTCAACAACCTTATCAAGTTCTATCTTCCACCCACTCAATTCTTTCGAGAGAAACTCCTTCTCGAGAAAGGACCCATTCTTAGCGACAAACACTTTGCCTTCGGATCTGAGATAGAAGGTATACGCAACCATCTCTTTTGGGTATCCTATGAAGATGCATTTGTCCGCTTTGGGTTCGAGCTTTTCTGACTGAAGCCTTAAGCATCATAGCCCCAAACCTTAAGAAACGACAACTTAGGTTTCTTGCCAAACCATAGTTCATACGGTGTCATGTCTACGGACTTAGATGGTGCCCTATTTAAAGTGAATGCAGCTGTCTATAATGCATAGCGCCAAATCGATAATGGCAGATCGGCAAGAGACATAATAGAACGCACCATATCCAATAAGGTACGATTACGATGTTCGGACACACTATTACGCTGTGGTGTTCCAGGTGGCGTCAACTGTGAAACAATTCCACATTGTCTTAAGTGATTGCCAAACTCATAACTCAGATATTCTCCCCCTCGATCGGATCGTAGGAGTTTCATCTTCTTGTTAGGATGATTCTCAACTTCACTCTGAAATTGCTTGAACTTTTCAAATGTTTCAGACTTATGCTTCATTAAGTAAAATACCCATATCTACTCAAATTATCGGTGAAGTTAAGGAAATAACGATATCCACCGCGCGCGTCTATACTCATCGGACCGCATACATTAGTATGTATGATTTCCAAAAATGTCACTTGTCCGTTCCATTGTTCCGGAAAATGGGGGTTTTGTCATCTTGCCCATGAGGCATGGTGCACATGTGTCAAGTAATTCAAAATCAAGTGACTCCAAAAGTCCATCAGCATGGAGTTTCTTCATGCACTTTACACCAATATGACCTAAGCGACAGTGCCACAAGAAAGTGGTACTATCATTATCAACTCTACATCTTTTGGCATCAATATTATAAACATGTGTATCACTACGATTGAGATTCAATAAACCATTCACATTGGGTGCATGACCATAGAAGGTATTACTCATGTCAACAAAATAACCCTTATTCTCTGACTTAAATTAATAACCGCATTGCAATAAACACAATCTAATCATGTTCATGCCTCAATGCAGACACCAGATAACATTTATCTAGGTTCAACACTAATCTCGAAGGTAGAGGGAGCGTGCGATGGTGATCACATCAACCTTGGAAACACTTCCAACCAAGGTAGAGAGAACTTATTGGAAATCTAATATTTCTCAATCTGGGCATTCGCTTGAAATGTTAACTTCAACTCCTGGAAAATCCCATATGCTCCATGACGTTCAAAACATCGTTGAAGTCCCGGTTCTAAGCCGTAAAGCATGGCACACTGAACTATCGTGTAGTCATAAGACGCGTCTGCCAGACGTTCAAAGCGTCTACGTTAGCGGGAGGGGACTTTGGTGGGGAACGTTGCATGGGAAACAAAAAATTTCCTACGAACATCCAAGATCAATCTAGGAGATGCACATCTACGAGAGGCGAGTTGGATCCACATACCCTTGTAGATCGCTAAGCGGAAGCGTTCAAGAATGCGGTTGATGTAGTGGTACGTCTTCGCGATCCAATCATGATCCGTCCCGCGAATCCGATCTAGTGCCGAATGGATGGCACTTCCGTGTTCAACACATGTATGGCTTGATGACGCCTTCACCTCCTCGATCCAGCCAGCAATGGTGTAGTAGCTCGAGTCCTCCGGCAGCCCGACGGCATGGTGGCGGTGGTGGTGGAGAAATCTCTCCAGAGCTTCGCTAAGCACTACAGAGAGGAAGGAGCATACGAGAGAGAGAAGGAGAAGCACCGCGATGTGGAGATGAGTTCTCTAGGTTGCAGTTGCCCTCTCTCTACCTCTATATATATAGGGGAAGGGAGGAGAGGAGGGGGCGCTCCTAGATCCAATCTAGGGGGCGGCGGCAACAAGGGGGAAACCCTAGATGGGTTTTTCTCCATAGAAGACTTGGCCCCCAAGCCTAAGGGGTGGGAACCCTAGGGATGGCGCCCCCACCTCCTCTGGCAACATGGGAAGGGGTGAGGGGGGCGCACAGCCCCTTAGTGGGCTGGTTTGCCCCCTCGCCTTGGCCCATGAGGCCCCCAACACTTACCGGGGGCCCCGAAACCTCTTTCGGTCATGCTGGCCATCACCCGGTACCCCCGGAACCCATCCGGACTCCAATACCCTTCGTCCAATATATCGATCTTCACCTTCGGACCATTCCAGAGTTCCTCGTCATGTTCGAGATCTCATCCGGACTCCGAACAACCTTTGGTAACCACCATAATGACTCAGCTATACTAGTATCGTCACCAAACGTTAAGTGTGTAGACCCTGCGGGTTCGAGAACTATGCAGACATGACCGAGACACCTCTACAGTCAATAACCAATAGCGGGACCTGGATGCCCATATTGTTTCCCACATATTCTACGAGGATCTCATCGGTTGAACCTCGATGTCAAGGATTCAGATAATCATGTATGTAGTTCCCTTTGTCTATCAGTATGTTACTTGCCCGAGATTCGATCGTCGGTATCTCCATACCTAGTTCAATCTCGTTGCCAGCAAGTCTCTTTACTCGTTCTATAATACAAGATCCCGCAACTAACTCCTTAGTCACATTGCTTGCAAGCTTCTTGTGATGTTGTATTACCGAGAGGGCCCAGAGATACCTCTCCGTCACACGGAGTGACAAATCCCAGTCTTGACCCATGACAACTCAATAGACACCCTCGGAGATACCTGTAGAGCACCTTTATAGTCACCCAGTTACATTGCGACGTTCGGTACACACAATGTATTCCTCCGGTGTCAGTGAGTTGCATGATCTCATGGTCATAGGAACATATATACTTGACATGCAGAAAACGATAACAATAAACTGACACGATCATATGCTACGTTCACAGTTTGGGTCTGGTCCATCACATCATTCTCCCAATGATGTGACCTCGTTATGAAATGACAACTCATGTCAATGGCTAGGAAACCATAGCCATCTTTAATCAATGAGCTAGTCCGGTAGAGGCTGACTAGGGACATCTTGTTGTCTATGTATCCGCACATGTATTTGAGTTTCCGATCAATACAATTTTAGCATGGATAATAAACGATTATCATGAACAAAGAAATATGATAATAACCAATTTATTATTGCCTCTAGGGCATATTTCCAACAGGCTTGTCACCTAGCGGTGCTTCAAGGACGTAATTCTTCTGTGCAGCAATGAGGATAATCCTGAAGTTACGGACCCATCATCTCTCAACTTAGCTTTCTCTAGGAACGCATTAAAATTCAAAGGAACGGTAGCACGGGCCATTGATCTACAACAACATAAATATGCAAAAACTATCAGGACTAAGTTCATGATAAATTAAAGTTCAATTAATCATATTACTAAAGAACTCCCACTTAGATAGACATCCCTCTGGTCATCCAAATGATCAGGTGATCCAAATCAACTAAACCATGTCCGATCATCACGTGAGATGGAGTAGTTTTCAATGGTGAACATCTTATGTTGATCATATCTACTATATGATTCACGCTCGACCTTTCGGTCTCCAGTGTTCCGAGGCCATGTCTGTACATGCTAGGCTCGTCAAGTTTAACCCGAGTATTCTGCATGTGCAAAACTGTCTTACACCCGTTGTATTTGAACGTAGAGCTTATCCCACCCGATCATCATGTGGTGTCTTGGCACTATGAACTTTCACAACGATGCATACTCAGGGAGAACACTTGTACCTTGATATTTTGTAAGGGATCATCTTCTAATGCTACCGCCGTACTAGGAAAAATAAGAAGCATAATAAGATAAACATCACATGCAATCAAAATATGTGACATGATATGGCCATCATCATCTTGTGCTTTTGATATCCATCTCCAAAGCATCGTCTTGATCTCCATCGTCACCGGCTAGACACCATGATCTTCATCGTAGCGTCGTGGTCGTCTTGCCAACTATTGCTACTACTACTATCGCTAACTCATAGTGATAAAGTAAAGCAATTACATGGCCTTCACAATACATACAATAAAAAGACAACCATAAGGCTCCTGCCGGTTGCCGATAACTTTACAAAACATGATCATCTCATACAATAACGTATAACTCATCACGTCTTGACCATATCACATCACAACATGCCCTGCAAAAACAAGTTAGACGTCCTCTACTTTGTTGTTGCAATTTTTACGTGGCTGCTACGGTCTTAGCAAGAACCGTTCTTACCTACGCATAAAAAACCACAACGGTTTTTCATCAAGTATGTGCTATTTTAACCTTCTCAAGGACTGGGCGTAGCCACACTCAATTCAGCTAAAGTGAGAGAGACAGACACCAGCCAGCCACCTTTAAGCAACTAGTGCTCGTAAAGGTGAGACCAGTCTCGCGTAAGCGTACGAGTAATGTTGGTCCGGGCCGCTTCATCTCACAATACCGCCGAATCAAAGTATGACATGCTGGTAAGCAGTATGACTATTACCGCCCACAACTCATTATGTTCTACTCGTGCATATCATCTAGGCATAGACCTGGCTAATGATGCCACTGTTGGGGAACGTAGTATTTCAAAAAATTCCTACGATCACGCAAGATCTATCTACTAGATGCATAGCAATGAGAGGGGAGAGTGTGTCTACGTACCCTCATAGACCGAAAGCGGAAGCGTCTAGTGACGCGGTTGATGTAGTCGAACGTCTTCGCGATCCAACCGATCCAAGCACCGAACGTACGGCACCTCCATGTTCATCACACGTTCAGCTCGATGACGTCCCACGAGCTCTTGATCCAGTTGAGCTTCATGGGAGAGTTTCGTCAGCACGACGGCGTGGTGACGGAGATAATGAAGCTACCGGTGCAGGGATTCGCCTAAGCACTTCATATGACCGAGGTGTGTTTCTGTGGAGGGGGGCACCGCACATGGCTAAAACAATGTTTCTTGTGTGTTCCTAGGTGCCCCTGCCCCTGTAAATAAAGGAGCAAGGGGGAGGTCCGGCCGGCCATGTATGGCGCGCCAGGAGTAGGATTCCTACTCCTAGTAGGAATAGGAATCCCCTTTCCTATTCCTACTAGGAGTAGGAAAGGAAGAAGGAAAGGGGCGCATCCCCCCTTCTCCTAGTCCAACTAGAATTCCTAGGGGGGCGCGGCCAGCCCTATGGGCTACCTCTCTCTTTTCCCTCAAGGCCCACTATGGCCCATACTCCGCCGGGGGGGTTTCGGTAACCACCTCCGGCACTCCGGTTTTATTCGATAACACCCGAAACACTTCCGGTGTTCGAATATAGTCATCCAATATATCAATCTTTATGTATCGGACATTTCGAGACTCCTCGTCATGTCCGTGATCTCATCCGGGACTCCGAACTACCTTCGGTACATCAAAACTCATAATACCGATCGTCATCGAACGTTAAGCGTGCGGACCCTACGGGTTCGAGAACTATGTAGACATGACCAAGACTCATCTCTTGTCAATAACCAATAGAGCAACCTGGATGCTCATATTGGTTCCTACATATACTACGAAGATCTTTATCAGTCAAACCGCATAACAACATACGTTGTTCCCTTTGTCATCGGTATGTTACTTGCCCGAGATTTGATCGTCGGTATCACTATACCTAGTTAATCTCATTACCAGCAAGTCTCTTTACTCGTTCCATAATACATCATCTCGTGACTAACTCATTAGTCATTTGCTTGCAAGGCTTATTATGATGTGTATTACCGAGAGGGCCCAGAGATACCTCTCCGACACTCGGAGTGAAAAATCCTATTCTTGATCTATGCCAACACCACGAACACCTTCGGAGACACCTATAGAGCATCTTTATAATCACCCAGTTATGTTGTGACGTTTGATAGCACACTAGGTGTTCCTCCGGTATTCGGGAGTTGCATAATCTCATAGTCACAGGAACATGTATAAGTCATGAAGAAAGCAATAGCAGTAAAACTAAATGATCAAGTTGCTAAGCTAATGGATGGGTCTTGTCCATCACATCATTCTCCTAATGATGTGATACCATTGATCAAATGACAACTCATGTCTATGGCTAGGAAACATAACTATCTTTGATCAATGAGCTAGTCTAGTAGAGGCATACTAGGGACACTCTGTTTTGTCTATGTATTCACACATGCACTAAGTTTCCGGTTAATACAATTCTAGCATGAATAAAAGAAATTTATCATGGTATAAGGAAATACAAATAACAACTTTATTATTGCCTCTAGGGCATATTTCCTTTAGAAACAGACACCCGCCAGCCACCTTTATGCAAAACAAGTTGCATGTCTGTCGGTGTAACTGGTCTCTTGTACGTGGACATGTGAGGTTGGTCTGGGCCGCTTCATATTACAATGCCGCCGAATCAAAATAAGACATTTGTGGTAAGCAGTATGACGATCACCCCC
>LR738714.1:484923249-484949869 GCA_902687465.1 Secale cereale
CTCTTTGTGTTCTACTAGTGCATATCATCTACGTATAAACCTGGCTCATGATGCCACTGTTAGGAAATGTTGCATGGAAAACAAAAAAATTCTACGCACACTCAATGATCTATCCATGGAGATACATAGCAACGAGGGGGAGAGTGTGTCTACGTACCCTCGTAGACCGAAAGTGGAAGTGTTTGACAACACGGTTGATGTAGTCGAACTTCTTCATGATCCAACCTATCAAGTACCGAACGCACGTCACCTCCGCGTTCTGCACACGTTCAACTCGATGACGTCCCTCGCCTTCTTGATCCAGCAACACGTCGCGGTAGTAGATGAGTTCCGTCAGCATGACAGCGTGGTGACAGTGATGGTGAAGTGATCTCCGCGGGGCTTTGCCTAAGCACAGCGAAAAATATGACCGGGGGAGTAAACGGTGGACGGGGGCACCGCACACAGCTAAGACAATGTTGAGTCTCCTTGTGTGGCGCCCCTTCCCTATATATATATATATATATATATATATATATATATATATATATATATATATATATATATATATATATATATATATATAGGGTGGGTCTATTCTCATAACACCCCTTAAGACCTTATTCTCATAACACCAACCTCTTATTCTCATAACACCCGAGACCTACCCGAATCTACAAAACTAACAGCGAAGGAGCCGAATGAACTGCACGGGCACGATCCAACCACTAATCCCACGATCCCACCGGCGCCCACACCTTATCCACTCGCCCTCCCATCCCCTCCCGACCCACCAACTCCCCCTCCCCGTGCTGCATCCCGAGCACCTCGCCTTCCCCCTTCCGATGCCCGAGGAGCACGCGGAGGACCTCGGCGTCCCCATGCCGCACCCCGGCCACCATGGCGCCCTCCCGCAGCCAGGCCACAACGGGGTCGGACACCCGCCGCCGCACGTGGGGTACTACTACTCCCTCGCCGGCCCGCGCGCTCGCTCGACGCTCGCCGCCTACCACGGGGAGCCGCTCTCTGCTCCCGCCTTCGGCGCCTACAACCTCGACCCGCGCCCTGCTTCGTCCTTCGCGGCCTACCACGGGGAGCCGCGCCCTGCTCCCGCCTTCGGCGCCTACCACCTCGACTCGCGCCCTACTTCGTCCTTCGCGGCCTACCACGGGGAGATGCGCCCTACGTCGACCTTCGGCGCCGACCACAGCGGCCCGCTCTCTACCTTCGCCTTCGGCACCGACCACGGCGGCCCGCTCTCTTCCTTCGCCTTTGGCGCCGACCAAGGCGGCCCGGGCCCTGCCTCCAACTATGCCGCCTACCCCGGTGACCCGGGCCCTGCCTCCGCCTTCGCGGCCTCCCAGGATGTCCGGCGCAAGCTTATGTCAGGCGTGCAGTTCAGTGGTGCATGACATGTGGCTCTTATTTTTATAGCGAGGTGCTGTAGTTTGGTCATGCTATCCGGCGAACCCAGTCTCTCCCGCTCATCGTCCTTGCACTAGCGTCGAAATTTCAGTGGTAGCGGAGTTCCAACAAGACATGATGACCATACTGCAGTACACCGTCGCCCACAAAAACATGATGGCCATACTTCAGTACACCATCACCGACATGCGTCGTTTTGCAGCTCACTCATTTATAATTTGTTTCTAGGAATAAATTGCAGTGCACTCAGTAAAGAAAAGAAAGATAATGTCGTTGTTCATTTGAAGTTCATTTTGTTGTTTATGAGAAACGCAGAGAGAAAGGGTACTGCCTAGTGCATTTGAAGTTCATTTTGTAGTAAGAAATGATGGTAATTTTATATAAGCAAGTCTTTGGCTAGTGCAGTCCAGTTGGGTACTGCGTCGTTGATTCAGCTATGTACTGGATAGTTGTTTAGAAATAATGAATGGATATGTATGTTTTGAAGCTCACTTTGTTCTCTCACATCTCGGAAAGCAGCTCACTTCTCATTGCATGTGGTTCGCTTTCACAGTCCATGTGGTCCACTCGCCCGGTCTACGCATGTAAAAAATTAATTAGTACGAAAAAAGACAACAGCAAATCATGAGGTTCACTTTTGGTAGTGTTCCGCTTCACTTTCGGGAGTGTTGCGGTCCACTTTCGTTCGAAAAAAAAGTTGGAAAAAAGACAACAAAACTCCTCTAAGAAAAATCTACGTCCAACAAAATAAATCATGAAGTTCAATTGATTGTCTGATGCAATGCGGTTTTCAGTTTGAAGCAGTGCGCTATTCTGTCCGATGCGATTCACTCGTCGATTTTGGTGTCGCAAAAAACAGAGTGTCCGCATTTTTGTAATTTCAAAACTGCTCTAAAACCGTAATGAATTAGAGGGAGTGTTCTACATGAAAAAGTAGCGTCTCAACGATATCTTTCCAACCGTGTACCATTTGAATCATTTCGACCTGCGGTTTGTAAAAATTTCGCGAAAAACGTCCGCTGTTTCTCAGAGTCAGCCGCACGATTTTCAAAATTAACTAAAAACCGTAAGGAATCTCAAAAACATTTCAACGTATGAAAGTTGCGCCTCGTTCGTAGCTTTCCAACGGCGTATCACACGCCTCGTTTCGACAAACGGTTAAAAAACTGAAGCTAAAACAGTACTGAAAATTGCAAAAAAATCGAGAAAACATAATTCCGCGATTTGTTAAATTCAAAACTGCTCTTAAACCGTAGCGAATTAGAAAAAACTATAGATATGAAAAAGATGCACCTCGACGATATCTATCCAACGGTATATCATTTGGTTCATTCCAGCGAGCGGTTTAGAAGAAAACGCAAAAAAAACGCTCGCTGCCATTTGTTGTGAGCCGCACGATTTTCGAAACTGCTCTTAAACTATGATGAATTTTGAAAAGTGTTCAACATGGAGAAGTTGCGTCTACTCCATAGCTTTTCAACGGTATATTACACACATAATTCCGATAAACGGTTAAAAACTAGAGAAAAAAGGTACACAAAAGACAACACATACAGTTTTTTCAAACATGAAGTTCACTGGTCTCTGTGTTGCAGTATCTATGCAGTGCCCTCGCGTTGTGCGTGCAGTTCGGAAGTGTTATGAGAATATTATTCTCATAATGTTATGAGAATATATATATATATATATATATATATATATATATATATATGGGAGGGGAGGGGAGGCAGCCAGGGCACGCCCTAGGGTTGACCGCCGCCCCCTAGGGGCCCTGCCTTGCCCTGCGCCCCCTTTCCATGTATGCATGAAGGGGGAGGAAAGAGCGGGGTGTGGGAAGGAAGTGGGAATCCTAATCCACATTTTCCTTTCCCTTTTCCCCTTTCCTTCTCCTCCACCTATGGCCCTATAGGGTGCACCATCCCCTTGTGGGCTGGTGTGTTCCTTCACAAGGCCCATATGGCTCATAGGATTGCCGAGGGTACCCGAAACACCTTTCGGTGGCCCGATAAGTACCCGATACCCTCCGGAACACTTCTGGTATCCGAATACCATCGTCCTATATATAAATCTTACCTCTCGACCATTCCGAGACTCCTCATCATATCTGTGATCTCATCCGTGACTCCGAACAACATTCGGTCACCGAATCACATAACTCATATAACACTATATCGTCAACGAACGTTAAGCATGCGGACCCTATGGGTTCGGGAACTATGTAGACATGACTGAGACACCTCTCCGATCAATAACCAATTGCGGAACATGGATGCCCATATTGGCTCCTACATATTCTACAAAGATCTCTATCGGTCGAACTGTTATGACAACATACACAATTCCCTTTGTCCGTCGGTATGTTACTTGCCCGACATTCAAACGTCGGTATCTCTATACCTAGTTCGATGTTGTTACCAGCAAGTCTCTTTACTCGTTCTGTAATACATCATCCCGTGACTAACTCATTAGTCATTTGCTTGCAAGGCTTATTAGGATGTGTATTACCAAGAGGGCCCAAGATACCTCTCTGATACTTGGAGTGACAAATCCTAATCTCGATTCACGCCAACCCAACAAGACACCTTCAAAGATACCTGTAGAGCATCTTTATAATCACCTAGTTATGCTGTGACGTTTGATAGCACACAAGGCATTTGTCCGGTATCCGGGAGTTGCATATCTCATAGTCAAAGTAATATGTATTTGACATACATGAAAGCAGTAGCAATAAAATGTATGATCAAATGCTAAGCTAACGTATGGGTCTTGTCTATCACATCATTCTCATAACGATGTGACCCTATTATAAAATTACAACTCATGTCCATGGTTATGAAACCTTAACCATCTTTGATTAACGAGCTAGTCTAGTAGAGGCTTACTAGGGACACAGTATTTGTTTATGTATTCCCACATGTATTTAGGTTTCCGGTCAATATAATTCTAGCATGAATAATAAACCTTTATCATGAATAAGGAAATATAATAATAACCATTTTTATTATTGCCTCTAGGGCATATTTCCATCAGTCTCCCACTTGCACTAGGGTCAATAATCTAGTTCACATCGCCATGTGATTAACACGCATAGTTCACATCGCCATGTGATTAATACCCAAAGAGTTTACTAGAGTCAATAATCTAGTTCACATCGCCATGTGATTAACACCCATAGTTATAAGGTATGATCATGTTTTGCTTGTGAGAGAGGTTTTAGTCAATGGGCCTGCAACATTCATATTTGCGTGTACTTTGCAAATTTCTATGTCTACAAAGCTCTGCATAGAGCTACTCTAGCTAATTTCTCCTATGTTCAATACACATCTAGATTAATACTCAGAGTCATGTGGATTAGTGTCAAAGCTTGCGTCGACGTAACCCTTTAGGACAAACTCTTTACCACCTCCATAACCGAGAAACATTTCCTTATTTCCTCTAAGGATAATTTTGACCGCTGTCCAGTGATCCACTCCTGGATTACTCTTGTATCCCCTTGCTAGACACTGCTACCTCTTGAGCTTGCGTTGTATTCCCTCAAAGAGTAAAGGGAGATGCAGCACAGTAGCGTAAGTATTTCCCTCAGTTTTTGAGAACCAAGGTATCAATCCAGTAGGAGACCACGCGCCACTCCCTCGCACCTGCACAAACAAATAAGAACTTCGCAGCCAACGCGATAAGGGTTTGTCAATCCCTTTACGGTCACTTACGATAGTGAGATCTGATAGAGATCATAGTTTCTATTTTTGGTATTTTTGGTTTAATAAAACAACAAATAAACAACGGCAAAAGAAATTAACGGGAAAGTAATATGATAGAGATAGACCCGGGGGCCCTAGTTTTCTCTAGTGGCTTCTCTCATGATAGCGATATTCTATGGCGGGTAAACAAATTACTGTCGAGCAATTGATAGAAAAGCGAATAATTATGAGACTATCTAGGCATGATCATTGTATACATGCATCACGTGCGAGACAAGTAGACCGACTCCTGCCTGCATCTACTACTATTACTCCACACATCGATTATCAAGCATGCATCTAGTGTATTGAGTTCATACGAACAGAGTAACGCCTTAAGCAAGATGACATGATGTAGAGGGATAAACTCAAGCAATATGATATAAACCCCATCTTTTTATCCTTGATGGCAACAATACAATACGTGCCTTGCTGCCCCTACTGTCACTAGGAAAAGACACCGCAAGATTGAACCCAAAGCCAAGCACTTCTCCCATTGCAAGAACTATAGATCTAGTAGGCCAAACCAAACCAATAATTCGAAGAGACTTGCAAGGATATTATGAGCACACATAAAAAGTTCAGAGAAGAACCAAATATCTTTCATAGATATGATCATAAACTCACAATTCATCGGATCTCGACAAACACACCGCAAAAAGAGATTACATCGAATAGATCTCCTCGAAGACCGAGGAGAACTTTGTATTGAGATCCGGAGAGAGAGAAGAAGCCATCTAGATACTAGCTATGGACCCGAAGGTCTGTGGAAAACTACTCACAACTCATGGTGAGGGCGATGATGATGATGATGAAGGCCTCCGTGGTGGATCCCCCTCCCGGAACAGGCTCGAAGATAGGATCTCCATGGGAACAGCAGCTACGGCGGTGGAATTAGGGTTTTCTCTCTGTGTACGGAGTTTCTAGGGTACGTAGGCATATATAGGAGGAAGAGGGGCACCAGGAGCCACGGGGCCTGCCCTCGAGGCAAGGGGGCGCACCCGGGGAAGGGGGGCGCGCCCCCCACCCTCGACGGTGGGCCCCCTGCCCTCTGGCTTGGCCCCGAAGTTTATCTCGCATGATTTTCTCCAAAAATATCTCTTGTGAAGGTTTCATTCCGTTTGGACTCCATTTGATATTCCTTTTCTGCAAAACCCTGAAATAGGCAAAAAAACAGCCATCTGGACTGGGCCTTTGGGTTAGTAGCTTAGTCCCAAAAATGATATAAAAGTGAATGATAAATCCCATTAAACATCTAAGACTTCATAAATAATAGCATGGAACAATCAAAATTATAGATACGTTGGAGACGTATCAGACACGTGGCAAGGTACACATTTGTCCTAGTACACAACATGGCATGCTTTGTAGAACCTATGGCTAAGGCATAGGGAATGACTTTCATTCTCTTTCTATTTTTCAGTGGTGATCGGGCTTTGAGTCTTACTCAACTTCTTAACTTACAACTCGGGCAAGAACTCCTTCTTTGACTGATCCATTTTGAACTCCTTCAAAATCTTATCAAGGTATGTACTCATCGAAAGTCTTATAAGCGTGTTGATCTATCTTTATAGATCTTGATACCCAATATGTAAGTAGCTTCACCAAGGTCTTTA
Organism: Secale cereale; assembly: GCA_902687465.1. NCBI lineage: Eukaryota > Viridiplantae > Streptophyta > Magnoliopsida > Poales > Poaceae > Secale > Secale cereale. The sequence goes on from LR738714.1 coordinate 484,930,007, forward strand.
TTTGAAAAATTCTTAATTAATTATCCTTTTATGCTATCCAGAAATTCTTCCTCATTTTCGGTCAACAATATGTCATCCACATATACTTATAAAAAATGTTGTAGTGCTCCCACTCACTTTTCATAAATACAAGCTTCACCGTAAGTCTGTATAAAATCATATGCTTTGATCATCTCATCAAAGCGTATATTCCAACTCCGAGATGCTTGCACTAGTCCATAGATGGATTGCTGGAGTTTGCACACTTTGTTAGCACCTTTAGGATTGACAAAACCTTCTGGTTGCATCATATACAACTCTTCTTTCAGAAATTCATTAAGGAATGCTGCTTTGACATCCATTTGCCAGATTTCGTAATCATAAAATGCGGCAATTTCTAACATGATTCGGACAGACTTAAGCATTGCTACGGGCGAGAAAGTCTCATCGTAGTCAACCCCTTGAACTTGTCGAAAAACCATTTACGACAAGTCGAGCTTTGTAGACAGTAACATTAACATCAACGTCAATATTATTCTTGAAGATCCATTTATTCTCTATGGATTGCCGATCATCGGGCAAGTCCACCAAAGTCCACACTTTGTTCTCATACATGGATCCTATCTTAGATTTCATGGTCTCAAGCCATTTTTTGGAATCTGTGCTCATCATGGATTCTTCATAGTTCGAAGGTTCACCGTTGTCTAACAACATGACTTCTAGGACAAGGTTACCGTGCCACTCTTGTGCGGTACGCGTTCTGGTCGAGCTTCAAGGTTCAGTATTAACTTGATCTGAAGTTTCATGATCATCATCATTAGCTTCTTCTCTAGTTGGTGTAGGCATCACGGGAATAGTTTTATCTGATGAGCTACTTTCCAATTCAAGAGAAGGTACAATTACCTCATCAAGTTCTACTTTCCTCCTACTCACTTATTTCGAGAGAAACTCTTTCTCTAGAAATGACCAATTCTTATCAACAAAAATCTTGCCTTCGGATCTGTGGTAGAAGGTGCACCCAACAGTTTCTTTTTTGGTATCCTATGAAGATGCAGTTCTCCGATTTTGGTTCAAGTTTATCAGGCTGAAGCCTTTTTCATATAAGCATCGCAAGCCCAAACTTTATGAAACGACAACTTTGGTTTCTTTCCAAACCATAGTTCATACGGTGTCATCTCAACAGATTTAGAGGGTGCCCTATTTAATGTGAATGTGACTATCTTCTAATGTATAACTCTGAAATGATAAAGGCAAATCAGTAAGAGACATCATAGAACGCACCATATCCAATAGAGTACGATTACGACGTCCGGACACACAATTACGTTGTGGTGTTCCAGGTGGCATGAGATGTGAAACTATTCCACATTGTTTCAAATGAAGACCAAACTCGTAACTCAAATATTCGTCGTGACGTTGAAGGGATTGACAACCCCTTTTGCGCGTTGTGTGCAAGTGTTTGTTAGTTTGTGCAGGTGCATATATTGGAGACTTGCTTGTACCTACTACTTGATTGATGCCTTGGTTCTCAACTGAGGGAAATACGTATCTTTACTTTGCTGCATCGTCCTTTCCTCTTCAATGGAAAAATCAACACAAGCTCAAGAAGTAGCAGGAAGAATTTCTAGCGCCGTTGCAAGGGATGTGTACATCAAGCCTACCAAGTACTTGTCATAAACTCTCATCTCTTGCACTTACATTATTTACCATTTGTCTCTCATTTTCATCCCCCCCCCACTTCTAAAACTTTTACATAAAAACACAAAAATATTGGCCTTTTTATTCGCCCTTATGTCTTACTTGGTTTGTTTGCTCGTTTGCTTGGCATAATTGTGTTTATTTAAATTCAGCAGGAAATTGTTATGGAGCCTCATCCACTTGCTAATATTGTTAAAAGATCCAATTATGATAAACCAATTGCTAGTGAGTCGAGTGCACTAGATTATCTTTATAAGGTGTTGCTTGAAATTCGTGATTCTGAAAATTGTGATGAAGTATTAAAAGAAGTTCATAAAGCGATTCACGATAGTTCCTTAAATGAAAAGCATGATTGCAATGATGTTATTATAAATTATATGAAGCAAAATTATGCTAATGATATACAAAACCCTAAGCTTGGGGATGCTTATTTTGCTATGCCCACTACTTGTTACAATGATCATGATTGGGGTGATGCTTCTTACGATCTTGAAAATTTATTTAAACCCCATGATGAATATGATATTGATAATAATGTTTGCCATAATATTGAAAGTGGGTTTGAAAGAATGTCAACTTCTGAGCCCACTACTCTGGATATTGATTAATCTTATGATTTTTTGATAAAAGTGGGCTTGGAGAAGCAATGACTTTGTTGTATGTTAATCCCACTATTTTGAATGAGTGTCAACTTTGCATACATATGGATCATGTAGAGAATATTTTATGTGATAGCTATATTGTTGAATTTGAATATGATCCTACATGCAATTATTATGAGAGGGGGAAATATGGTTGTAGAAATGTTCATGTTACTAAATTTCCTCTCGTTTTGTTGAGATTGCTATTGTTTCATTCTTCTTCCTTGCATATGCTAGAAACTGATTGACCTGATAATTTGTTTGCTTATAAAATGTCTATACATAGGAAGTATGTTAGACTTAGATTGGTTTGCCACATGTTTTATGATGCTTTCTTTGTGCTTCAATTCTTATCTTTCATGCGAGCATCATTGAAATCTCAATGCCTAACTAAAATGCTTTAAAGAAAAGCGCTTCTTGGGATACAACCCAATATTTTTATTTTCTGTTCTTGAATAAATCTATCATGTAGCCTCTGTTTAGATGTGTTTTCATGTTTTATTTTAGTTTATGTGCCAAGTAAGACCTTTGGGATAATTTGGAAGATAGTAGATTAGTTTTTCTGGAAAACAAAAACTTTTGCGTTCGGTGTCAGAATTGTTTCTGGTTGCTAGAACATGAAAAAACTCTGAATGTTTTATACATTTCTGATCTACAACTTTCCCATGTTGTCCTATTTGTCAAAAAAATAAGAGATGCAGAAGTTTCACATCAATTCGCATCTTTACAGGCTGTTCTGTTTTTGACAGATTCTGTTTTCTTTGTGTTGTTTGCTTATTTTGATGTATCTATGGCTAGTATCAGGGGGTATGAACTATGGAAAAGTTGGAATACAATAGATATTACACCAACATAAAATAAGAATGAGTTCACAACAATACCTACAAGTAAGGATTGAATTTGTTTTACTAACGGATCTCACGAGTTTTCTGTTGAGTTTTGTGTTGTGAAGTTTTCGAGTTTTGGGTAAAGATTTGATGGACTATGGAATAAGGTGAAGGAAATATGCCCTAGAGGCAATAATAAAGTTGTTATTTATATTTACTTATATCATGATAAATGTTTATTATTCATGCTAGAATTGTATTAACCAGAAACATAGTACATGTGTGAATACATAGACAAACAAAGTGTCACTAGTATGCCTCTACTTGACTAGCTCGTTGAATCAAAGATGGTTAAGTTTCCTAGCCATAGGCGTGAGTTGTCATTTGATTAACGAGATCACATCATTGGTGAATGATGTGATTGACTTGACCCATTTAGTTAGCTTAGCACTTGATCGTTTAGTTTTACTGCTATTGCTTTCTTCATGACTTATACATGTTCCTATGACTATGAGATTATGCAACTCCCGAATACCGGAGGAACACCTTGTGTGCTATCAAACGTCACAACGTAACTGGGTGATTATAAAGATGCTCTACAGGTGTCTCCGAAGGTGTTTGTGGTGTTGGCATAGCTCAAGAATATGTTTTGTCACTCCGAGTGTCGTAGAGGTATCTCTAGGCCCTCTTGGTAATGCACATCACTATAAGCCTTGCAAGCAAATGACTAATGAGTTAGTCACGAGATGATGCATTACGGAACAAGTAAAGAGACTTGCCGGCAACGACATTGAACTAGGTATGATGATGTTGACGATCGAATCTCGGGCAAGTAACATACCTGCGATAAAGGGAACAACTTATGTTGTTATGCGGTTTGACCGGTAAAGATCTTCGTAGAATATGTAGGAACCAATATGAGCATCCAGGTTCCGCTATTAGTTATTGACCGGAGATGAGTCTCGATCATGTCTACATAGTTCTCGAACCCATAGGGTCCGCACGCTTAACGTTCGGTGACGATCGGTATTATGAGTTTATGAGTTTTGATGTACCGAAGGTAGTTCGGAGTCCCGAATGAGATCACGGACATGACGAGGAGTCTCAGAATGTCTAAGACATAAAGATTGATATATTGGACGACTATATTCGGACACCGGATGAGTTTCGGGGGTCACCGGATATTTATCGGACTGCCGGGGGGTTATCGGAACCCCCGGGGGAACTATTGGGCCTTGGTGGGCTTGGGGAAAGAGAGAGGGCAGCAGCTCAGGAGGTGGCGCGCCCCTCCCATGGGGAGTCTGAATTGGACTAGGGGAGGGGGTGCGACCCTCTTTCCCTCTCCCTTCCCCTCTCTTTCCTTCTCCCATCCTTCTTCCTTTCCTACTCCTAGTAGGAATAGGAAAGAGGGATTCCTACTCCTACTAGGAGTAGGAAACCTACTCCTTGGCGCGCCATATAGGGCCGGCCGGCCTCCGCCCCTTGCTCCTTTATATACGGGGGCATGGGGTACCCTAGAACACACAAGTTGATCATTGATCTCTTAGCCATGTGCGGTGCCCCCCCCACCATAATCCACCACAGTCATATCGTAGCGGTGCTTAGGCGAATCCCTGCGTCGGTAACTTCATCATCACCATCATCACGCCGTCATGCTGACAGAATTCTCCCTCGAAGATCTACTGGATCGTGAGTTCGTGGGACGTCACCGAGCTGAACGTGTGCAGATCGTGAAGGTGCCGTACGTTTGGTACTAGGATCGGTCGATCGTGAAGACGTACGACTACATCAATCGCGTTGTCATAACGCTTCCGCTTACGGTCTATGAGGGTACGTGGACGACACTCTCCCCTCTTGTTGCTATGCATCACCATGATCTTGCGTGTGCGTAGGATTTTTTTTTGAAATACTACGTTCCCCAACAAAGGCATCATGAGCCAGGTTTATGTGTAGATGTTATATGCACAAGTAGAACAGAAGTGAGTTGTGGGTGATACTAGTCATATTGCTTACCAGCATGTCATACATTGATTCAGCGGTATTGTTGGTTGAAGCGGCCCGGACCGACATTATGCATACGCTTACGCGAGACTGGTTCTACCGACGTGCTTCGCACACAGGTGGCTGGCGGGTGTCAGTTTCTCCAACTTTAATTCAATCGAGTGTGGCTACGCACAGTCCTTGTGAAGGTTAAGACAACACATACTTGACTAAATATCGTTGTGGTTTTGATGCGTAGGTAAGAACGGTTCTTGCTCAGCCCGTAGCAGCCACGTAAAACTTGCACCAACAAAGTAGATGGCGTCTAACTTGTTTTTGCAGGGCATGTTGTGATGTGATATGGTCAAGACATGATGCTAAATTTTATTGTATGAGATGATAATGTTTTGTAACAGAGTTATCGGCAACTGGCAGGAGCCATATGGTTGTCGCTTTATTGTATGAAATGCAATCGCCATGTAATTGCTTTACTTTATCACTAAGCGGTAGCGATAATCATAGAAGCAATAGTTGGCGAGATGACAACGATGCTACGATGGAGATCAAAGTGTCACGCCGGTGAGGATGGTGATCATGGCGGTGCTTTGGAGATGAAGATCAAAGGCACAAGATGATGAAGGCCATATCGTATCACTTATATTGATTGCATGTGATGTTTATCTTTTATGCATCTTATTTTGCTTAGATCGCCGGTAGCATTATAAGATGATCTCTCACCAAATTTCAATGTATAAGTGTTCTCCCTGAGTATGCACCGTTGCGAAAGTTCGTCATGCCGAGACACCACATGATGATCGGGTGTGATAAGCTCTACGTTCACATACAACGGGTGCAAGCCAGTTTTGCACACACAGAATACTCGGGTTAAACTTGACGAGCCTAGCATATGTAGATATGGCCTCGGAACAATGGAGACTGAAAGGTCGAGCGTGAATCATATAGTAGATATGATCAACATAAGATGTTCACCATTGAAAACTACTCCATCTCACATGATGATCGGGCATGGTTTAATTGATATGGATCACGTGATCACTTAGATGATTAGAGGGATGTCTGTCTAAGTGGGAGTTCTTAAGTAATTTGATTAATTGAACTTTAATTTATCATGAACTTAGTACTTGATAGTTTTTTGCATGTCTATGTTATTGTAGATAGATGGCCCGTGTTGTTGTTCCGTTGAATTTTAATGCGTTCCTAGAGAAAGCTAAGTTGAAAGATGATGGTAGCAACTACACGGACTGGGTCCGTAACTTGAGGATTATCCTCATTGCTGCACAAAAGAATCATGTCCTGAAAGCACCGCTAGGTGGCAGGCCTGCTACAGGAGCAACCCCGGACGTTATGAACGTCTGGCAAGCTTGTTCTGATGACTACACGATAGTTCAGTGCGCCATGCTTTACAGCTTAGAACCGGGACTTCAACGATGTTTTGAACATCATGGAGCATATGAGATGTTCTAGGAGTTGAAGTAAATATTTCAAGCAAATGCCTGGATTGAGAAATATGAGATTTCCAATAAATTCTACAGCTGCAAGATGGAGGAGAACAGTTCTGTCAGTGAACACTTGCTCAGAATGTCTGGGTATTACAATCATATGACTCAACTTGGATGCAAAGTTGACGAAGATAGTGTTATTGATAGAGTTCTCAATCACTGCCACCAAGCTATAAAGGCTTCGTGATGAACTATAACATGCAAGGGATGCAGAAGACAATTCCCGAGCTCTTCGCTATGCTCAAAGCTGCGGAGGTAGAAATCAAAAAGGAGCATCAAGTGTTGATGGTTAACAAGACCACTAGTTTCAAGAAAAAGGGCAAGGGAAAGAAGGGGAACTTCAAGAAGAATAGCAAGACAGTTGCTACTCCCGCGAAGAAACCCAAGTCTGGAGCCAAGCCTGAAACTGAGTGCTTCTACTGCAAAGGGACTGGACACTGGAAGTGGAACTGCCCCAAGTATTTGGCGGATAAGAAGGATGGCAAAGTGAACAAAGGTATATTTGATATACATGTTATTGATGTGTACCTTACTAATGCTCGTAGTAGCACCTGGATATTTGATACTGGCTCGGTTGCTAATATTTGTAACTCGAAACAGGGGCTACGGATTGAACGAAGATTAGCTAAGGACGAGGTGACGATGCGCGTGGGAAATGGTTCCAAAGTCGATGTGATCGCCGTCGGCACGCTAACTCTACATCTACCATCGGGATTAGTATTAGACCTAAATAATTGTTATTTGGTGCCAGCGTTGAGCATGAACATTATATCTGGATCTTGTTTGTTGCGAGACAGTTATTCATTTAAACCAGAGAATAATGGTTGTTCTATTTATATGAGTAATATATTTTATGGTCATCCACCCTTGAAGAGTGGTTTATTCTTGTTGGATCTCGATCGTAGTGATACACATATTCATAATATTGAAGCCAAAAGATGCAAGGTTAATAATGATAGTGCAACTTATTTGTGGCACTGCCATTTAGGTCATATTGGTGTAAAGCGCATGAAGAAACTCCATACTGATGGACTTTTGGAATCACTTGATTATGAATCACTTGGAAAGATGACTAAGACTCTGTTCTCTGGAAAAATGGAGCGAGCAACTGATTTGTTGGAAATCATACATACTGATGTATGTGGACCAATGAGTGTTGAGGCTCGCGGCGGGTATCATTATTTTCTGACCTTCACTTATGATTTGAGCAGATATGGGTATATCTACTTGATGAAACACAAGTCTGAAATATTTGAAAAGTTCAAAGAATTTCAGAATGAAGTAGAGAATCATCGTAACAAGAAAATAAATTTTCTACGATCTAATCATGGAGGCGAATATTTGAGTTACGAGTTTGGTCTTCATTTGGAACAATGTGGAATAGTTTCACAACTCATGCCACCCGGAACACCACAACGTAATGGTGTGTCCGAACGTCGTAACCGTACTTTATAAGATATGGTGCGATCTATGATGTCTCTTACCGATTTACCACTATCATTTTGGGGTTATGCTTTAGAGACAGCTGCATTCACGTTAAATAGGGCACCATCTAAATCCGTTGAGACGACGCCTTATGAACTGTGGTTTGGCAAGAAACCAAAGTTGTTGTTTCTTAAAGTTTGGGGTTGCGATGCTGATACGTCTCAAACGTATCTATAATTTTTTATTGTTCCATGCTATTATTTATGAAGTCTTAGATGTTTAATGGGCTTTATCATTCACTCTTATATCGTTTTTGGGACTAACCTACTAACCCAAAGGCCCAGTCCAGATTGTTATTTTTTGCCTATTTCAGGGTTTTGTAGAAAAGGAATATCAAACGGAGTCCAAACGGAATGAAACCTTCGCAGGAGATATTTTTGGAGAAAATCACGCGAGATAAACTTCGGGGCCAAGCCAGAGGACAGGGGCGCCCCCCTTCCCAGGGCGCGCCCCCCTGCCTCGAGGGCAGCCCCTGTAGCCCCTGGTGCCCCTCTTCCTCCTATATATGCCTACGTACCCCAGAAACTCCAATCGTAGAGAGAAAACCCTAATTCCACCGCCGTAGCTGCTATTCCCATGGAGAACCCATCTTGGAGCCTGTTCCGGGAGGGGGATCCATCACGGAGGTGTTCATCATCATCATCATCGCCCTCACCATGAGTTGTGAGTAGTTTACCACAGACCTTCGGGTCCATAGCTAGTATCTAGATGGCTTCTTCTCTCTCTCTTCGGATCTCAATACAAAGTTCTCCTCGGTCTTCGAGGAGAACTATTTGATGTAATCTCTTTTTGCGGTGTGTTTGTCGAGATCCGATGAATTGTGATTTTATGATCAAGGTTATCTATGAAAGATATTTGGTTATTCTCTGAAATTTTTATGTGTGCTCATAATATCCTTGCAAGTCTCTTCGAATTATTGGTTTGGTTTGGCCTACTAGATCTATAGTTCTTGCAATGGGAGAAGTGCTTGGCTTTGGGTTCAATCTTGCGGTGTCCTTTCCAAGTGACAGTAGGGGCAGCAAGGCACGTATTGTATTGTTGCCATCGAGGATAAAAAGATGGGGTTTTCATCATATTGCTTGAGTTTATCCCTCTACATCATGTCATCTTGCTTAAGGCGTTACTCTGTTCGTAAGAACTCAATACACTAGATGCATGCTGGATAGCGGTCGATGTGTGGAGTAATAGTAGTAGATGCAGGCAGGAGTCGGTCTACTTCTCTCAGACGTGATGCCTATATACAATGATCATGCCTAGATAGTATCATAATTATTCGCTTTTCTATCAATTGCTCGACAATAATTTGTTTACCCACCGTAGAATATCGCTATCATGAGAGAAGCCACTAGAGAAAACTATGGCCCCCGGGTCTTTCTCTATCATATTGCCTTCCCGTCAACTAGACAATTTCTGTCGCCATTGTTTATTTGCTTTCTTTACTTTCTGTTTCTATATAAAAAATACCAAAAATAGTATCTTATCATGTCTATCAGATCTCACTCTCGTAAGTGACCGTAAAGGGATTGACAACCCCTTATCGCGTTGGCTGCGAAGTTCTTATATGTTTGTCACACCCTGCATTTTGTAACATGTTATTTGTAACTTTGAAGCATGAAAATTTGGACCAGCAATTTTTTTTAGCAATTTGGAATTGAGTTTTCTTCATGTGCTTTTTCATGTGCTCATTAAAGTCAACTATGATCTCTTGTAGATTTCATCTCCATACCCAAAACTTCTGCCCAATGATCATGCCAAGTGTTATATAACAGCATAGTATTTTCTTACAAAATTAATTTGGCCAAAAAGTATTTTATAAATTTAGTTTTCCAAAAACCCCTGAATTGAGATTTGCACTGCAAGTACTTGATTTAGGGTGAGGAAATTATTTCAAAAGGTTTATTTAAGACCTAGTAGTCATAGGACTCCCAGAAACCTCAAAGGTATAATTTTAAAAGTTATTTTCCTATTTTATTTAAAAGCTTTTTCTTAAGGCCAGAAATGGTCTTTAATAGGGGAAAATTATTTAACTGTTTCAAAAATATTTGACAAAATTCAGAGAGACTCAGAGGACATATATTGTCCATATATAAGAGTTTCAACACTTGGTCATGTTCAAAATAATGGGCTAAACCCTCTAAAACCCTTTCTGGATATTTCAAGCTTTTGAAATATTTACAAAGGAATTTTTCTCCAAAAATTCCAGGGAAATTCTATCATGTCATATATGACATATTTGATGATCTTGCCAAGTCCCATGCCTAGGGAAGCAAGAAAACATCCTCAAACCCCTTCATAACCATTCTGTCCATATTTGAAGTTTGAGCAACTTTACATTGCCAAACTTGTCCAAATGCTCTCAAACTTGGTGCACATGCTGGAATGACCTAATAAGGCATCTAGACCAAATGGCACAAGAATTTGAATAGAGCAACTTGATCAGATCACCTTTAAACCCTTTCTGTTCAAATGCAAATTTGAACAACTTTACATTACCAACTTTTTATCTGGAGCTTCAAACTTTGTGGGCATGATCAATACCCCAAATGATGATGCTACACCAAGTGGTGCATCAAGGGGAGATGATTAGCTTGACTCAATCAAGATGAAACTGTTTCTGTTGATTTCTAGGGTTCACCAAAGTTACATTGGCTAGTTTCTTCAAATGAGCCCAAATTTGGTGAAGCACCCTATTTTCTCATGTCTTTCAACCCTGTTAAGTGCCATGTCAAGTGGAGTTCATTTACTTGACCAAACACTGATCAAACACCTTCTGCAGAATTGCTAAAACCTCCAACTTGATCACTTTTTCTTTTCTCCATGGCCTCAACTTCTTACCACATGATCATTGAGTTACTAGCTACCACCAGTAACTTCCCCAGCACCCCGGCTCCATGATTGAGGGGTGAAAGCCCTGTTTTACCTTGCTGGACAGCAAGCTTTCACCAATTCACCAGCACCCTCCCTCTCTCTCTCTGCATCTCCAGGGCATCCAAGGCCTCAGGCCATTTCTTTACTCCTCCCTCAACGTGCTAGACACTGTTGGACACGCTGGTTTGGACCAAAACGGCGAGAGCGCGATGATGCCAGCAATATGCACGCTCTGGAGCGCGCAACAATGCACCTCCGCACGGTGGCTCCGGCCAATCGCTGACCCCGACAGCCTCGGGCCTCCCCCTCGCGCCAGACGAGGCCTCTCGACGTCCGCGACCTCCCCGGCGCTGTCCCCCCTCCTCCTGTGCCCTCCAGTGGCCGTCGTCGCACGCGCGCTGGCCGCCCGCGGCGGCCACTCCTCTGCCTCGCACGCGCGCACGCTCCTGACGCTCCCCCGCTTCTCTTTCTCCCTCAGCTGGACGTGGAGATCGTCCAGGAACTCCACGGACCCATTCCCTTGGCCTCCCGTGCGCTGTAGCCTCGAGCCGGAGCTCGCCGGCGCACTGGACCATGGGCCTCCGTCGAGCTCCTATAAATAGCCCCTCCCGAGCCTCTCCAGCAGCACCACAACCCTCACTCCACTCCACTGAGCCCCCCAGCATCTTCAGTTCGACCCCAAGAGGTCCCAGTACTCGGGATCGACCGGAGCGCCGCCGCGTCGGGCCGCCGGTGATCTCGTGGTACGGGCCTCCCCTGCCCTTCTTTCCACCCGATTCGGAACCCCCTCGCCTCACTGACCATTTCCCCCTTGTTTCCCCTCTCTGTGGCAGTCGGAAATGACCAGAACCACGACCCTCCGACGAGCTTCCGCCGTCCAACCTCGCCGCCGGTGAACCAGACCTCCCCGCCGTGCCGCACCACCACCACTGCAACCGCCACTCGACGCTGGGTCCATCCCTGGCCTCCGTTGCCGTCGACGTGGCCGGAAAACTCGCCGGTGAGCTCGCCGTCGCCGTGGCCGTGGGGTTAGAGATGACAGGCGGGCCCCGCCTGTCATCCCCACACGTCTCTCCCCCTCCTCTCTGTCACTGACCCACGGGCCCCGCCTGTCAGGTTTAAAAACCTGACGTGCGCGCGCAGGCTCCCGTGCGGCTGGGCTGGACCGCCCTGGGCCGTGCACTATGGCCCCCTGGCCCAGTTGCACAGGTCTTTTTATTCTTTTTCTTTTCTGTAATTGTTTTAAACATTTCTACAGAAAATAAAAATGGTCCAAATTAAATATTTCCAACTCCTAAAATCTTGTAATATTCCAACCTATTTAATGGTACCACTTTCACTCAAATCCATGAAACTTTGTTGTACTGTTCAAATTTAAATTCAAATTTGGGCAGTAATACTCCTGTTCAAAAATCAATAGATTCTATTCTGTAACTCCAAAACTCCAACTAAGATTTTTTTTTCCCACCTTAGAAATCCCTCTAGTATTTTACAAAAATGAGTTGACATTTTTCTGAGCACTTTGATTTTTCTGTTTTGTTTGTATTCTTATTTTTCCGTGGTTATTATGTGACGTATAGATCCCGTATTTGACGAAGTTGCCGTGGAAGAGGAAGGAGAAGGATTTGAAGACTTTGAAGACCAAGCCAATCCAGGCAAGCAGCCCTTTGACCATGATACACTTGTTCTTCGGAACCCGTTTGTTTCCGATGCATGATGATTAGGGTTACGATAGTGACATAGTGATTCCACCATATGATGCATGCCATGATCTTGATCTTGCTATGTGCTAGATGACTTGCATATGGTTAGTGGTTATGAATAGTGATGCATGTGTGTCATGAACCTCCGTGGTTGAAGTCTTTACATAAAACCCCGTCGGGTGCCATTCATGCCCGAGGGAGATGATAATGAGTTGGGTGACCACTTGATGACGAAGTGGTGTACCAAGGCAAGTGTGTGTGTTTTTCAAACGGATTGGTTTAAGTTGCGACCGTTATTCCAACCATACATGTGCAACCACACTACCCCTTATGGGACGGGGCTTTATTGATTACTTAGGTCGATACTAGCATGGTGCCCGCATTACTAGTGACGGGGAGACTTGAGGTCTTTCCCGGGACGGGGTCGTGCTTGGATAGACGGCCATGACTGTTTTTACAGGGCACCGGACACACCGTTGGTCCCTTCGGGTACGCGTGACATTGAAATTAGGGCAAGTCCCGTGATCTATTGTTTGTACCCGAGGGCCGTGTACCAACGAGTGGACTCTATGTTAGTGTCGTCTAAGGAAAGATAATGACCGGGTGCTTACCCCGGGTACTTGAGGTACCGTGGGTCGTGGATGACACAAAAGTTCCCCGGATCTTGTGGGTAAAGTGTACAACCTCTGCAGAGTGTCAAACTATTCGAATAGCCGTGTCCACGGTCATGGACAGTTGGGTAACCGCTCTTGGGCTACGTCCAATGTTTGTGAAACCATGCGTGTGTATGTGAGTCAAGGTGGTGACTTGACTCGATGAGTTGAATCATATTCAAGTTGATATCGGTAACCTATCTTCGAGGTTACGCGAGGTTATTGATGCATAAACTTGATGGTAGAATATTTGTTCTAGCCTTGCTAGGTTGATCATTGTTATTCAATTGCATTGCTACTATGAACCACATCATGGGTTGCTTGCGAGTACATTCAAAGTACTCATTGGCTTGCCACTGGTTATTTAATTGGCCAGGCATGGAAGAACAGGATTATGAGGAAGAGTTCTTTGGAGACGAACATGCGAACTAGGACGCTATCCCAGTCAGAATGCCTATAGGGTTAAGGCAGATGGCATGGGTTCTACCCGCTATCGAAGACTTCCGCTATTTGAGTTATTTGCTATTCAGCCCGTGAGGCTCTATCTGTGTAAGACTTGGCCATAATGGCCTTAATTCGTGTAAGACTATTTGTATGGATGTAAGACTCTTGTTATTTCAGCTTCTGTGTGTTCAGTTAGCATTGATCTCTGGGATCACTGTACACGTGCATTCGGTGATCTCGACTTCTAAGTCGGGGTCCCCACAATGTTTGTGCAGGTGTGAGGGACTGGCGCGTGGTCTCCTACTGGATTGATACCTTGGTTCTCAAAAACTGAGGGAAATACTTACGCTACTATGCTGCATCTCCCTTTCCTCTTCGAGGGAATACAACGCAAGCTCAAGAGGTAGCAGATGCTTATGTGAAAAAACTTCAACCTGATAAGTTTGAACCCAAGTCGGAGAAATGTGTCTTCATAGGATACCCAAAGGAAACTGTTGGGTACACCTTCTATCATAGATCCGAAGGCAAGATATTCGTTGCTAAGAATGGATCCTTTCTAGAGAAGGAGTTTCTCTCGAAAGAAGTGAGTGGGTGGATAGTAGAACTTGATGAGGTAATTGTACCTACTCCCGAATTGGAAAGTATCACATCACATAAACTAGTTCCAGTAATTCCTACACCAATTAGTGAGGAAGCTAATGACGATGATCATGAAACTTCGGATCAAGTTACTAATGAACCTCGTAGGTCAACCAGAGTACGTTCCGCACCAGAGTGGTATGGCAACCCAGTTCTGGAAGTCATGTTACTAGACCATGATGAACCTACGAACTATGAGGAAGCGATGATGAGCCCAGATTCCGCAAAATGGCTTGAGGCCATGAAATCTGAGATGGGATCCATGTATGAGAACAAAGTGTGGACTTTGGTTGACTTCCCGATGATCGGCAAGCCATTGAAAATAAATGGATCTTCAATAGAAAGACCGACGCCGACGGTAATGTTATTGTCTACAAAGCTCGACTTGTTGCGAAAGGTTTTCAACAAGTTCAAGGAGTTGACTACGATGAGACTTTCTCACCCATAGCGATGCTTAAGTCTGTCCGAATCATGTTAGCAATTGCCGCATTTTTTGATTATGAAATCTGGCAAATGGATGTCAAAACTGCATTCCTAAATGGATACCTCAAAGAGGAGTTGTATATGTTGCAACCAGAAGGTTTTGTTGATCCTAAAGGTGCTAACAAAGTGTGCAAGTTCCAGCGATCCATCTATGGACAGGTGCAAGTATCTCGGAGTTGGAATATACGCTTTGATGAGGTGATCAAAGCATATGGTTTTATACAGACTTTTGGAGAAGCTTGTATTTACAAGAAAGTGAGTGGGAGCTCTGTAGCATTTCTGATATTATATGTGGATGACATACTATTGATTGGAAATGATATAGAATTTCTGGATATCATAAAAGGATACTTGAATAAGAATTTTTCAATGAAAGACCTCGGTGAAGCTACTTATATATTAGGCATCAAGATCTATAGAGATAGATCAAGACGTTTAATTGGACTTTCACAAAGCACATACCTTGATAAAGGTTTGAAGAAGTTCAAAATGGATCAGTCGAAGAAAGGATTCTTGCCTGTGTTGCAAGGTGTGAAGTTGAGTAAGACTCAATGCCCGACCACTACAGAAGATAGAAGAAAATGAATGGTGTTCCCTATGCTTCGGCCATAGGCTCTATCATGTATGAAATGCTATGTACCAGACCTGGTGTGTGCCTTTCTATTAGTTTAGCAGGGAGGTACCAAAGTAATCCAGGAGTGGATCACTAGAAAGTGGTCAAGAACATCCTGAAATACCTGAAAAGGACTAAGGATATGTTTCTCGTTTATGGAGGTGACAAAGAGCTCGTCGTAAATGATACGTCGATACAAGCTTTGACACTGATCCGGATGACTCTAAGTCACAAACCGAATACGTGTTTTTATTAAACGGTGGAGCTGTCAGTTGGTGCAGCTCTAAACAAAGCATCGTTGCAGGATCTACATGTGAAGCGGAATACATAGTTGCTTCGGAAGCAGCAAATGAAGGAGTCTGGATGACGGAGTTCATATCCAATCTAGGTGTCATACCAAGTGCATCGGATCCAATGAAAATGTAACATCCCAAATTTTCAATTTGGAATGTTATACATAGGTCATCTTGCATATTATATTTTATTCGCATTTGTGTGTTGCGATCCTCGAAATTCTAAGGAACTCAAGGACCCACGGAAAGAGTTGGGGATTTTATCGTTTTCATATTTGAGTTTTCTCAAATATCGGTACGAGGATCAATTTGATTTTAATTGTTTTTACTCTCCGAAAATATTTCATAATAAAATATATGAGTGGAGATAATACAACTTCTCGAAAATAAAAGAAATATTGGAGGAAAATATTAAAATCAATTAATATTTTTTATTTGGATTTATTTGCGATTTTATTTTAATAGGAAAAATACGCATTTTTCCAAATTGCATTTAGGTCCGGGAAAAATGTTCACTTTCTTCTAAATATTATTAGAGGACGGTGAAAATTTATTTCGGAATTTTTCCACACGGTTTAGTATTTCTTTTATCTGTTTTTCTGCGCCAGGACTTTAAAAAAAAGTGAACCGACCTAACGGGCCGTGTCTGTCCCAGACACCTCGCTCGGCCGCTCCTTTAACGGCCGAGGCCTAGACGCCCGCAGCCCCAACCTCGCCCCGCCACCCGAACCCTAACGCCGCCGCACCGCCACCCCACGTCGCCGCCTCGCGCCGCACCGCCGCCGCCCCGCCGTGCTGCACCGCCGCCGCCGCACCTCGCCACCCCGCCGTCGCGACATCCCGCCGCCGCCGCCAGAGTAGCCGCCACCGGTTGTCTTCTCGATTTAGGTAAAAAAACCGCGAGTTTAAATAAAAACCCTAGATCGGTTTTTTCGGTCTAGATCGGTTCGTTTTTTTGGTTTAGTTGTTTAGCGGACGTTCGTCCGTTTGTTCGTATTAACGAACGCTTTACGTTTTTTAGTTACAGACAGCGAATTTTAGTTCGTTAGCCTATTCGTCGCGTTTTCTTTTTCAGGGTTTCTCCGCGATTATTTTGGATCGCGGTTTCTGCCCTGATCTTCGTTTTAGTATAACTTTTCGCTCGTTAGTCGGAACCAGGTGAAACAAGCGCCTAGATTTTCGTCTCGGAGCCCTCTTTCTGTTTAACCAACTTGAACAAGGTTTTGGTACTGTAAAATTTGACTTTAGTACAATCTAGTAAATGGATCTTCTTTCTTTCGTAGTTCAAGATTCGTTGCTCCGCTTGATTTGATTTTTTTTTTTTTGCAAACCGGAGTTCTTCAGTTGAACTTTCTGGTCAGATCTTCTTATTCCAGTGTTACCCCTGCATATTTTCTTGGTTGCTTATGTATGCTACTGTTAGCTTGCCATAGAATTCTTGGAGTGCGAAGCGTGCTACTACGAGTCCCTAGGTTTTATGAATCGTCGGCAAGGCAAGTAACACTTTGATCATACCCTTCATTACCCAGTTTTTATGCATTAGTTCAACCCTCACACCTTGCATGAGTAGGATCTCTTAACATGTGGGTCTGGGAAGTAGATTGAGGTAGAACCTATTACCTGCTTTATTATCAAAACCTTCGGAGTTACTTCTACATTATGCTTAGGTTGCCATGCTATGCTCGTAGACATGGATTGGGTTTGAGAGTATCCATGACATATGTGAGTTTGTTAATTAATGGTTCAACTTAAGGTGGCAACTTTAATACACATCCTGGCGGATTGATTGCGGGGCACCTGCAGAATCCAGTGTTGTCCTAGAAAATCCTGGAGGAACCGTGTGATTATCCTATGGAATGCCACCCAGGCTCAGAGGGATCATAAGACTATTCATGCTAGAAACTTCCGTGTGCAGCCACAATGCCATTATGGGCTCTGGCATAGTTGAGTATGTTGTGTGAGCTCTTTCAGTGGTGGACTAGCAGATGCAGGGCAAAGTAGGTGTACGAGTCCACCCGGGGTAAAGAGTAAATGCTTCTGAAAGACTGTGTCTTGGTCATCCGTTTCTCAAACACCATGCAGTGCGAGAAATCCAACGGAGGAGATCGAGTCTTGTGGGGAAAAGTGCGCAAACCTCTGCAGAGTGTACAAACTAATCATGATTAGCCGTGTCCCGGTTATGGACATCTTGAGTATCTGGTACTTGAATTATTGGATTGATCTCATCACTCTAAAACTAATTTTGTGGGTTAATCAAGATGGTTTTTAATTGGGATTGAGTTGGAGGAACCTTCTCAATGATGTTTCAACTACTATGATAGTTAAAATAAAATTTATTCCTTTGTTGTAGGAAAAAATTGGCTTTATGCAAAAACATCTTAACCTTAGAGCCTCCACCGGCCATATATGCATGTAGTGTTGGCCTTTATCTGTTACTTGCTCTACTATGTTATCTTGCCAGCATATTCCATGTGCTGACCCGTTTCGGGCTGCAACACATCATGTTGCAGACTTTTTAGAAGAAGAGTAAGGTGCGCTAGGTCGTTTGTCATGCACTCAGCTATGCCGTTGGAGTTGATGGACTCACTTATCTTCCAAGCCTTCCACTGTTATCGTGTTAGATGTACTTATGCCATATATTTTGTAATAAGTTCTCTTTTGAGACATTCGATGTAATAAGTGTGTGATTGCCACTCTTTTATTCCTTCAAGTACTATGTGTTCAGCATTACCGATCCAGGGATGACACAGAACACAGAGACTTCGGTCCATTCGGATCATGGTCGCTACAAGATGGTATCAGAGCACACGCTGAATGGAGGACACGACCACTAAGATGAGCCATAGGTCACTCTTCTCTACACATTTCTGACTCCTCTCCATTTTCTACCCTTTAGGATGGTGGACTCAAGGAACAAGTTCACTCAACCGGATGAAGACACACCTTTTGGACGACACTTGAAGGAAGTCACTAGGTACCTGAACATCGGAATACCAAGCTTCACCGGGACCTACACCGCCACTTTACCAGAAGAGGGGCGATGGAATATTCAAGTTCAAATTCCCGGGAGGACATTCGTGCTAGTCCTGAGCCCATAGAGTTTTCCTTTGATGCACCAACCTAGAGCCTAGGTAAGAGTATGGCCGCCCACATTGCTATGGGGCGAATTGGAGAAGTCTACAAACAGGAGTTGAAGGATACTATCTACCAGATATGTGGACGCCGAGATGAGCAATGGGATATGATCAGTACCAGGAAGGACAGGTCCATTGCAGCTTTCATCCAAGAGTTAAATTAGCACATTCGTCGACAGGAGCACCAGATGTGCGCAGGCATGATAGACTTGAAGAAGGCGTTAACCAGGAACACGGAGCTAGAAGAGGAACTCAAGTCTTCACGTGACGGATGTGAGGAGGAAATCGCAATACTTGTGGAGAAGAATGGCGACCTAACAAGGAAGCTAGGTGTATTCATGGGAGACCCCACGCCAGGAGGAGAAGACGACGAACCCAAGGAGATTCGTTCTGAGGACTACATCATCATCGACGACACCGACTCAGACCCTGATGATAGTGATGATGACTATGAAGACGAAGCTGGAGCAGATATCATGGAACCTTCCACCGATCAAAATTTCTAGATGACCACCATATGAATAGTAGTTTTCCCCCATATAGTAGAAGTCTGAGCACTTTTGTAACGTTAGTTTAGATCTTTTGTATGCCCTTGCTTGAAATTGATTGGTGTGATATGATTGTGTTTGTCTCATGTGCATATGGGTAGTGAATCCCCCCCCTAGACCTCATTTCTATTCTAATCTCTTCCCTCTGAACCCATCACATGCCTCCGAGACGTGAGCCCGGATTTGAGTTTCCCCCTGAGCTCACCCAGTTGATCCAGCAGCAGAACACTTTGATGCAACTTCTTGTCCAGAATCAGAACAATCACAACAACAACAACAACAACAACAACAACAACAACAACAACAACAACAACAACAACAACAACAACAACAACAACAACAACAACAACAACAA
>LR738714.1:484950204-485004108 GCA_902687465.1 Secale cereale
CAACAACAACAACAGCAACAACAACAACAGCAACAACAGCAGCAACAGCAGCAACAGCAACAACAGCAACAGCAGCAGCAGCAGCAGCAACAGCAACAGCAACAGCAACAACAACAACAACAACAACAACAACAACAACAACAACAACAACAACAACAACAACAACAACAACAACAACAACAACAACAACAACAACAACAACAACAACAGTGGACAACCTAGCCCGTTTCCTGAGGTTGCAGCCATCGGTGTTTTCAGTAGCGTCGAGCCAATAGTTGCTGATGACTAGCTATGCAAGATTGGAAGGGAGTTGACCACCGCAGGTTGCACAGATGCTGAGAAGGTGTGTTTTGCCGCACATCAATTGGATGGACCAGCAGCCTCATGGTGGGAGAATTACACAGCCATTTTCCCTATAGCCAATGTCACTTGGGATCAGTTTCAGCAAGATTTTTGCACCGCCCATGTCTCAATTGGAGCTATGAACATGAAGAAGCATGAGTTTCGCAACTTACGCCAAGGAAATCATACTGTGGCTCAGTACGTAGAGGAGTTTAGTACTCTATCTCGTTATGCCCCTGATGATGTGGCCACAGATGCCGCAAAGCAGGAGAAGTTTATGGAAGGGCTGAATGACGAGATGAGCATACGACTGATGGTGGCAACATTTAACAACTACCAGGAGTTAGTAGACAAGGCTCTTACGATTGAAGGGAGGCAGCAGAAGATTGAGAGCCACAAGAGGAAGTATGGACAAGGAAAGAACAGTTCTGGAGCCCAGCAGAAGCCCCGTTTCACCCCGAACTCGGGAGGATATACCCATGACCATGGAAGCCACACCCATAATGGAGGGAGTTCTCATAACCATAATGGCCCCAAGAATGGGAACGGGAATGGAGCAAGCAATAATTAGAACCGCTCCACTCCAGCCACACCCGCCAAGAGGGATCTAGGTCACACTACACAACGGAGTGCCCTGAAGCGAAGAATGGGAACGACAATGGAAGCGCTGGGAAGAAGCCTAACCCTTTCAATAGGGGACAAGTGAACCACGTGAACGTGGAGGAGGTTGAAGAGCAGCCTGATGCAGTTCTCGGTAAGTTTTTGGTTAAGTCATTTACCACAATAGTTATTTTTGATACTGGTGCATTGCATTCATACATTTCAAGGGGATTCGTGGATAGATATAAGTTGTCCACCAAAGTACTTAGGACACCTATGTTAGTAAGCTCATCAGGAGCTGAATATATGGAAAATCAAAGATGTTTTCAGATGCCATTGACCATTGGAAGCCATGTTTTCCCCTCAGATCTGATAGTTTTGGAATCACAAGGATTGGATGTGATACTAGGTATGGATTGGCTATCGGTGTATGGAGGGAACATCGATTGTGCCAGTAAGTCGATTCTACTTACCACCCCGGAGGGAAAAAGGATCAAGTATGTATCTAGGCATGCACCTAGGAGGACACAAGTAAATTCTCTCTCGAGAGTTGTTCAGGAGGAAGTGCCTGTAGTGAAGGATTACCAGGATGTATTTCCAGAAGAGCTACCAGGCATGCCGCCAGATCGGGACATTGAGTTTTTGATAGAGCTATTGCCAGGCACCGGACCAATATTGAAGAGACCATACCGGATGCTAGCGAATGATCTGGAGGAGATGAAGAAGCAGATTAAGGAGTTATTGGACAAAGGATTCATTCGACGGAGTTCATCACCCTGGGGAGCCCCAGTGCTCTTGGTCGAGAAGAAGGATGGATTTTTAAGGATGGTCGTTGATTATCGGGCGCTGAACGAAGTGACGATTAATAATAAGTACCCACTGCCGATGATCAATGATTTGTTCGACCAACTTCAAGGAGCTAAAGTATTCTCCAAAATCGATCTACGATCAGGATACCACCAGTTGAAGATCCGAGAAAAAGATATACCTAAGACACCCTTCACCACAAGGTATGGGCTATATGAGTATACGGTTATGTCATTTGGATTGACTAACGCCCCTGCCTATTTCATGAGCATGATGAATAATGTGTCATGGAATTCTTGGATAAGTTTATCATGGTATTCATTGATGATATTTTGGTGTATTCGAAGAACAAAGAGGAACACAAGGAACATTTGCGTTTGGTTCTTGAGAAGCTCAGGGAGCACCAGTTATATGCCAAGTTCAGCAAATGTGAGTTTTGGTTGAAGGAAGTTGGATTCTTAGGACATGTTATATCAGGAGAAGGTATAGCAGTGGACCCTACCAAGGTGCAGGCAGTCACTGAATGGTTGGCACCCACCTCAGTTGGAGAAATCCGCAGTTTTCTTGGACTCGTGGGATATTACCGGAGATTCATAGAGAATTTCTCCAAGATTGCAAAGCCTATGACGGCATTGTTGAAGAAGGACACAAAGTTCCATTGGAATGAAGAGTGCGAAGAAAGTTTTCAGGAGTTGAAGAAACGTTTGACAACAGCCCCAGTGCTGATCTTGCCAGATATACGCAAGGATTTCCAAGTGTATTGCGACGCTTCACGCTTAGGACTTGGAGGAGTACTCATGCAGGACGGAACAATTGTTTCATATGCATCCCGTCAACTCCGACCGCACGAGTTGAATTATGCTACGCATGATTTGGAGCTAGCAGCTGTAGTGCATGCGCTCAAAACCTGGAGACATTTCCTTATCGTAAACCATTGTGATGTGTACAGGATCACAAGAGTTTGAAGTACATTTTCACTCAGAAGGATCTGAACCTCAGACAGAGGAGATGGTTGGAGCTCATAAAGGATTATGATATGAAGCTGCACTATCATCCAGGCAAGGCTAATGTCATAGCAGACGCTTTGAGCCGGAAGAGTTATGTCAATACCCTAGTAAACGGAGGATTGCCACCAGAGTTAGTCGAAGATCTCAGGGAGCTTCATTTGGAGATAGTTCCCAGAGGTTTTGTTGCAGCCTTGGAGGTTCAGTCAACATTATTGGGAAAGATACGAGAAGTTCAGAAGGATGACAAGGAAATTGCAGAAATAAAGGAGAAGATGAGTGAAGGAAAAGCCAAGGGTTTTCGTGAGGACGAACACGACACCTTGTGGTTCAAGGACCGAGTCTATGTGCCCAACAACGCCGAGATCAGGAAGTTGATACTACAAGAAGCACATGATTCGCCATACTCGATACACCCCGGAAACACTAAGATGTATTTGGATTTGAAGGAACGTTTCTGGTGGACGGGAATGAAGAAGGACATTGGCGAGTATGTAGACATATGTGATGTATGCCAGAGAGTGAAGGCGGAACATCAGAAGCCAGCATGATTACTGCAGCCTATGCCGATACCCGAATGGAAGTGGGATAAGCTTGGCATGGACTTTATCACCAGATTGCCCAGGACCCGATCGGGATATGACTCTATCTGGGTAGTAGTGGATCGCTTGACCAAAGTAGCCCACTTTATCCCCGTGAAAACCACCTATACCAGTGTGAAGTTGGCCAAGATATACATGACCAGGATCGTATGTCTGCACAGAGTTCCGAGGACCATCATATCAGATAGAGGAACACAGTTTACTTCAAAGTTTTGGCATCAGCTACACCAGACTTTGGGTACCAGGCTAGAGTTCAGTACAACTTTTCACCCGCAGACTGATGGACAGGTCGAGAGAGTCAATCAGATTCTGGAGGACATGTTGAGAGCTTGTGCGCTAGATTATGGATCTAGTTGGGATGACAACTTGCCCTACACAAAATTTTCGTACAATAACAGTTACCAGACCAGCTTGAAGATGGAACCGTTCAAAGCATTGTATGGGAGGAGATGCCGAACGCCATTGATGTGGGATGAAGTTGGAGACCGTCGGTTATTTGGAACAGATCTGATCAAAGATTCAGAAGAGAAGGTTAAGCTGATTCGAGATAGACTGAAGGTAGCTCAGTCCAGACAGAAGAGTTACGTAGACTCGAAACGCAAGGAAGTAGTTTATGAAATCGGAGACAGAGCGTACCTGACAGTGTCACCTCTGCGAGGTATTAAGCGTTTCGGTGTTAAGGGAAAGTTAGCCCCGAGATTTGTATGAGCATACCGTGTTTTGGAACGCATGGGAGGGGTTGCCTACAAGTTAGAGTTACTCGAAGGATTCTCGGGAGTTCATGACGTGTTTCACGTTTCCCAGCTTAAGAAGTGCCATGCTGAGATGGCCGATATTCCTGTGAGAGATACAGTGCCCCTGAAAGCAATTCAGCTGGATAGTGATCTAACTTACGAGGAGAAACCAGTCAAGATCCTCGAGTTTGCAAGCAGAGTCATCCGCAGCAAGGTTATCAAGTTTTGCAAAGTTCAGTGGAGCCATCATACCGAGGATGAAGCCACCTGGGAACGAGAGGATGATCTACGCAAGGACCACCCACACCTATTTTCTAGCCAACCCGAATCTCGAGGGCGAGATTCATCTTAAGGGGGGTAGGTTTGTAACATCCCAAATTTTCAATTTGGAATGTTATACATAGGTCATCTTGCATATCATATTGTATTCGCATATGTGTGTTGCGATCCTCGAAATTCTAAGCAACTCAAGGACCCACGGAAAGAGTTGGGATTTTATCGTTTTCATATCTCAAATATCGGTACGAGGATCAATTTGGTTTTAATTGTTTTTCCTCTCCGGAAATATTTCATAATAAAATATATGAGTGGAGATAATATTACTTTTCCAAAACAAAAGAAATATTGGAGGAAAATATTAAATCAATTATTTATTTTATTTGGATTTATTTGCAATTAGATTTGAATAGGAAAAATACGCGTTTTCCAAAATATCATTTAGGTCCGAGAAAAATGTTCACTTTGTCCTAAATATTATAAGAGGACGGTGAAAATTTATTTCCGAATTTTTCGACTCTGTTTAGTATGTCTTTTGTCTATTTTTCTGCTTCAGAACTTAAAAAAAAAGTGAACCGACCTAAAGGGTCGTGTCCGTCCCGAACACCTCGCCCGGCCGGCCCTTTAAAGGTCGAGGCCCAGCCGCCCGCAGCCCTAGCCTTGCCCCGCCATCGCCGAGCCGCAGCCGCGCTGACGCCCCGCACCGCCGCCGCCCCTCCCCGTCGTGTTGCGCCATCGCCGCCGCACCTCGCCGCCCCGCCGCCGCGCCGTCTCACTGCCATCGCCGGAGTCGCCGCCACCAGTTTTCTTCTCGGTTTAGGTAAAAACCGCGAGTTTTAATAAAAACCCTAGATCAGTTTTTTTTCGGTCTAGACCGGTTCGTTTTTTTTTTGGTTTAGTTGTTTAGCAGACATTCGTCCGTTCGTTCGTTTTAACGAACGCTTTTCGTCTTTTAGTTACAGACAGCGAATGTTCGTTCGTTAGCCTATTCGTCGCGTTTTCTTTTTCAGGGTTTTTCTGCGATTATTTTCGATCGCAATTTCTGCCCTGATCTTCGTTTTAGTATAACTTTTCGCTCGTTAGTCGGAATCAGGTGAAACAAGCGCCTAGATTTTTGTCTTGAAGCCCTCTTTCTGTTTAACCAACTTGAACAAGGTTTTGGTATTGTAAAATTTTACTTTAGTACAATCTAGTAAACGGATCTTATTTCGTTCGTAGTTTGAGTTTCCTTGCTCCGTTTGACTTGATTTTTTTTTTGCAAACCAGAGTTCTTCAGTTGAACTTTCTGGTCAGATCTTCTTATTCGAGTTTTACCCGTGCATCTTTTCTTGGTTGCTTATGTATGCTACTGTTTGCTTGCGATAGAATTCCCGGAGTGCGAAGCGTGCTACTATGAGTCCTTAGGTTTTACGAATCGTCAGCAAGGCAAGTAACACTTTGATCATACCCTTCATTACCCAGTTTTTATGCATTAGTTAAACCCTCACACCTTGCATGATTAGGATCTCTTAACATGTGGGTCTGGGAAGTAGATTGAGGTAGAACCTATTACCTGCTTTATTATCAAAACCCTGGGAGTTACTTCTACGTTATGCTTAGGTTGCCATGCTATGCTCATAGACGTGGATTGGGTTTGAGAGTATCCATGACAGATGTGAGTTTGTTAATTAATGGTTCAACTTAAGGTGGTAACTTTAATACACATCTGGGTGGATTGGTTGCAGGGCACCTGGAGAATCCAGTGTTGTCCTAGGAAATCCCAGAGGAATGTGTGATTATCCTATGGAATGCCACCCAGGCTCAAAGGGATCATAAGACTATTCATGCTAGAAACTTCCGTGTGCAGCCACAATGCCATTATGGGCTCTGGCATAGTTCAGTATGTTGTGTGAGCTCTTTCAGTGGTGGACTAGCAGATGTAGGGGAAAGTAGGTGTACGGGTCCACCCGGGGTAAAGAGTAAATGCTTCTGAAAGACTGTGTCTCGGTCATCCGTTTCCCAAACACCATGCAGTGCGAGAAATCCAACGGAGGAGATCGAGTCTTGTGGGGAAAAGTGCGCAAACCTTTGCAGAGTGTACAAACTAATCGTGATTAGCCGTGTCCCCGGTTATGGACATCTTGAGTATCTGGTACTTGAATTATTGAATTGATCTCATCACTCTAAAACTAATTTTGTGGGTTAATCAAGATGGTTTTTAATTGGGATTGAGTTGGAGGAACCTTCTCAATGATGTTTCAACTACCATGATAGTTAAAATAAAATGTATTCCTTTGTTGTAGGGAAAATTGGCTTTATGCAAAAACATCTTAACCTTAGAGCCTCCACCAGCCATATATGCATGTAGTGTTGGCCTTTATCTGTTACTTGCTCTACTGTGTTATCTTGCCAGCATATTCCATGTGATGTCCCGTTTCGGGCTGCAACACATCATGTTGCAGAGTTTTCAGAAGAAGAGTAAGGTGCGCTGGGTCGTTTATCATGCACTCAGCTATGCCGTTGGAGTTGATGGACTCACTTGTCTTCCAAGCCTTCTGATGTTATCGTGTTAGATGGCCTTATGCCATATATTTTGTAATAAGTTCTCTTTTGAGACATTCGATGTAATAAGTGTGTGATTGCCACTCTGTTATAAATACTTCAAGTACTGTGTGTGTCAGCATTACCGATCCAGTGATGACACAGAACACAGAGACTTCGGTCCATTCGGATTGTGGTCGCTACAGAAAATCTTTTGTGACAATAGTGGTGCAATTCCCTTGGCAAAGGAATCCAGATTTCACAAGAGAACCAAGCACATCAAGAGACGCTTCAATTCCATCCACGATCAAGTCAAGGAGGGAGACATAGAGATTTGCAAGATACATACGGATCTGAATGTTGCAGACCCGTTGACTAAGCCTCTCTCACGAGCAAAACTTGATCAGCACCAAGACTCCATGGGTGTCAGAGTCATTAATGTGTAATCTAGATTATTGACTCTAGTGCAAGTGGGAGACTGAAGGAAATATGCCCTAGAGGCAATAATAAAGTTGTTATTTATATTTCCTTATATCATGATAAATGTTTATTATTCATGCTAGAATTGTATTAACAGGAAACATAGTACATGTTTGAATACATAGACAAACAAAGTGTCACTAGTATGCCTCTACTTGACTAGCTCGTTGAATCAAAGATGGTTAAGTTTCCTAGCCATAGACATGAGCTGTCATTTGATTAATGAGATCACATCATTGGTGAATGATGTGATTGACTTGACCCATTTTGTTAGCTTAGCACTTGATCGTTTAGTTTTACTGCTATTGCTTTCTTCATGACTTATACATGTTCCTATGACTATGCGATTATGCAACTCCCGAATACCGAAGTAACACCTTGTGTGCTATCAAACATCACAACGTAACTGGGTGATTATAAAGATGCTCTACAGGTGTCTCCAAAGGTGTTTGTGGTGTTGGCATAGTTCGAGAATAGGATTTGTCACTCTGAGTGTCGGAGAGGTATCTCTGGGCCCTCTCGGTAATGCACATCACTATAAGCCTTGCAAACAAATGACTAATGAGTTAGTCACGAGATAATGCATTACAGAACGAGTAAAGAGACTTGCAGGCAAAGAGATTGAACTAGGTATGATGATGCTGACGATCGAATCTCGGGCAAGTAACATACCGATGACAAAGGGAACAACATATGTTGTTATGCGGTTTGATCGATAAAGATCTTCGTAGAATATGTAGGAACCAATATGAGCATCCAGGTTCCGCTATTGGTTATTGACCGGAGATGAGTCTCGGTCATGTCTACATAGTTCTCGAACTCGTAGGGTCCGCACGCTTAACGTTCGGTGACGATCGGTATTATGAGTCGATGTACCGAAGGTAGTTCGGAGTCCCGAATGAGATCATGGACATGACGAGGACTCTCGGAATGTCCGAGACATAAAGATTGATATATTTATCGGAGTGTTGGGGGGTTATTGGAACCCCTGGGGGAACTATTGGGCCTTGGTGGGCTTTGGGAAAGAGAGAGGGCAGCAGCCCAGGAGGTGGCGCGCCCCCTCTTATGGGGAGTCCGAATTGGACTAAGGGAGGGCGGCGCGACCCCTCTTTCCCACTCCCTCTCCCTCTCTTTCCTTCTCCCTTCCTTCTTCCTTTCCTACTCCTAGTAGGAACAGGAAAGACGGATTCCTACTCCTACTAGGAGTAGGAAACCTACTCCTTGGCGCGCCCTATAGGGTCGGCCGGCCTCCTCCCCTTGCTCCTTTATATACGGGGGCAGGGGGCACCCTAGAACACACAAGTTGATCGTTGATCTCTTAGCCGTGTGCAGTGCCCCCCTCCACCATAATCCACCTCGGTCATATCATAGCGGTGCTTAGGTGAAGCCCTGCGTCGGTAACTTCATCATCAACGTCATCACGATGTCGTGCTGACGGAACTCTCCCTCGAAGCTCTACTGGATCGTGAGTTCGTGGGACGTCACCGACCTGAACGTGTGCAGATCGCGGAGGTGACGTACGCTCGGTACTAGGATCGGTCGATCTTGAAGACGTACGACTACAACAACCGCGTTGTCATAACGCTTCCGCTTACGGTCTACGAGGGTACGTGGACGACACTGTCCCCTCTCGTTGCTATGCATCACCATGATCTTGCGTGTGCGTAGGATTTTTTTTGAAATACTACGTTCCCCAAATAAATGAGAAGATATGGCCGATTTAACAACACACAATCGACAAACACATCTACCAATTTTTACTTTTACCATCTCTTTCTCCCTTGTTCTCCTTCTTCCACGTAATTTGTTCGTTCTTTGGGTTGGAGGGCAGCCATCCACGAGGCCCTATAAGACTAGCACACTAGAGCAGCAAGCATTGTCGATGAAAAAAGTAGTAGATTATAAGGATCAAACCCATAAACACCCAAACAAAGACGAACGAAGACCGGATCCAAATAGATCCACCGAAGACTAGCACCGATTGAATCCCGCGAGATCCAACGAAGACACACCTCCACACGCACCATTGGGGCGGAGATAGAATGTGTGAGACATTATTCCTACTAAGGGACATCGTCGCCGCAACACAACCCCAACCAAGACGCTAAAACTAACAAGAATGAGAATGGGGTTCCTCCCGCCGGCTGGGTGGGGGGGCGAGGTCCTCTGCACCTCCATGGCGCAAAGGCAATTAGAGATGAGATGAGAGGAGGAGGAAAGGCTTTTCTTCCATAATCGCATTTTATGATGCGTAACATCAAGAAAAGTCAAGACAAAGATCGGGTATGGGATATCGTGTGTCGTGGAATTAGCACGGCAGATGTCCGGTTTAGCGGACTTAGTTGTGGAACCATCGCACGGGTTAGCTTGAAGAGGTTAAAAGCACACAAAGAACACAGAGGGTTTATACTAGTTCGGCCCCTTCGATGAAGGTAAAAGCCTACATCTAGTTTGGTTTGGTATTGCTTGGGCGTCGATGAACAGGGAGCGAATTGCTTGCCTGTGTCTCGACGGGTTGTTGCTTGTCCCTGAACCGTCGCCGGGCCGTTCCTTTATATAGGAGGCAACGCCCGGTCCGGTTTACAGAGTCCCGAGGCCGGCTCATAGTCGTGTCCGCCTCGGTCTCTACTCTTTCTTCCTTGTGTCTCAAGTTACATGATAGGACGGTTTACAAACCGTAAATTTTACACATGGGCCCTAAGCCTTCATGGGCCGTAACTTCTACTGAGTTTATAACTACACATCTACATTACCATAATCCGGATCCCCCTAGCCGGTTTATACCTGCTAGTAATATCCCTGACATTAGGCCCTAGAATGATTTGAACTTTTTCATGTCAGTCTTCTAAACCTTGCATAAACTTCTTCTTTGTATCTACTTGGTTTTGTAAACCGGCTATGACGTCATCTCTGGAAATCATTTTATTCGGTCGTGACATCACCTCCGCATTTATTGCTCGCAGTTGTTTGTTACCTTTGTTTAAAGGTTATCCCGAAAATCGAGGCGACAGTAGAATCTTTATCTGATCTGACCTCCTCAAATCCCGTGTTTGCCGTTTGATGGCTTCTCGCCCCTCGTTGGTTACCCCAAGTGGAAGGTTGAGATGTAGCGTAGCGGCAAATTTCCCTTGGCAAAGATACCAAGGATCGAATCCCGTGAGACTCCGAGGGTCGACAACTAGGTGTCAACGGCGCCAAAAACTTAGCGGTTGACGGGACCTGCACACAGATACAGATAACTTTGCTCCCAACGAGTACAGAGAGGTTGTCAATCCCTCCGGCCTTGTTGTTTACAAAGGATCAAACACAAGAGATAATAATGATAGCTATGACTGCAACTAGGAAATAAAAACAGGAAGTAAATAGAAGGTGTGATCAGCGGTGGTAATATGGACCGGGGTCCCATGATGTTCACTAGTGATGTCTCTCTCCCAAAAGACGATAAAACAGCAAAGCGAGATAAACAAATTACAGCTGGGCAATTGACAGGATTATGTGCGCAAACCAATGCTAACTATGCTGCAAAGAAAGGTAGAGGCTCAAAAGCATGGGTGATACGCCAAGGCAAGTAGACCGAAATCCATCTGCATCTACTACTAATCATCCACCTTGAGATATCTATCCAGAACATCTCGCTGGTATTAAGTTGCGAATCCCACCCAAATTGTAAACTCAAAGCAACAGACAACTGCATTAAAAGAACTTTGCGTAAAGTAAACAATCCTTGCACCCGCAAGTACAAGCACCGTTGTTTTCTCCCTTGTGGCAACAGCACATCCCCTAGACTCATGTTTCTGTCACTCAAGCTAGTCATCAGGGGGCAAAAACCCACAATCAAGCATAACGCTCCCTCTTGGAGTTACTACCTACTGCTTGGCCAAAGCAATAAACAGCAACGAAGAACATGCAAGAATTACTCAAGAACAAAGATATAAAAGAGGTGAATCAAATATATTACTCAAACACAATCTGAACATAGTCTCATAATCTAGCAGATCCCAGCAAAGCAACAGCAGAAAGATTACATATGTGCCTCGATCATGTAGGGCAGCTCACGAGGTCTAAACCATGAAGAGCAAAGAGGGGAGGAGAACATCACATAGCTACTGATCATGGACCCATGGTCCAAGGTGGACTACTCACGACTCATCCGGGAAGCGTCCATGGTGGTGGAGAAGCTCCCGGTGGTGGTTCTCCCCTCCGGCAGGGTGCCGGGAAGAGTTCTCCTTATGCTCCCGATCTTGGAAGCGTTGCGGCGGCGGAACAGAGGCGAGATCGCGAAAAAGGGTTCTGTCCTCGAGGGTTTCGGGACGAGAGGGATATATAGGCAAAGGGGGGCAGCCAGAGGCGGAGCAGGGGCCCCAGGCGCCCCCTGGCATGGCCAGGGGTGGGGCCACGCCAGGTGGCCGCCTAGGCCTCCCCTGGCTCCCCTCTGGCCCATCTTTGGTTCTTCGCGAAGCTTCCTGTACGCTGATTTTTCTTATATTTTTCCTGGAATTTTTGGAGCACTTTTAATATGGGGGAAACCTGAAATAGAAAAACAGCAGAAAACAGGAACTGGCACTGTGGTGCACTGAGTTAATAGGTTAGTCCAAATATGATCAAAAGTGTATGGAAGTGCATCAATATCATAGCAATATCACACAAAAGAAGCATGGAGCAAGCAGAAATTATAGATACGTTTTGGACGTATCAACATCCCCAAGCTTAATTCCTGCTCGTCCTCGAGTAGGTAAATGATAACAAGCATAATTTCTGTGGTGACATGCTACCAACCATATAAGAACCTTTTAAGTAAAGCAATCAAGGCATGTAATTCAATTCAAGTCATAACAAGCAAGAGTCTATATTAGCATTGTAACAAGCAACATAAGAACATAAAGGTGCAAGAGCTCTCGCTGTCCGTGACTCGAATGTCTCCAAATGGTGTTTGCGTGCAAGAAAGGGGATAGGGATATACGAGAGAGTAAAACATAGTTTTTGTATTGTTGAGAACTTAATCTACTAAAGTTTCACACTTAGTCTTCTTTGGAATCTTATCTTGACTCATCCCCAGACCACTAGCCAGGTACAAGTCAAAATGATCCACTCCCTTTCGATATTTTGAGCACTCATGCAATGGATGAGCGTAAGCAAGAAAGTTGACACTTAGGATGGCAAAGAGAGAAAAATGATGAAGGGGGAAGACAAAAAAAGGTGTGAAAGGCTCACATCAATGAGGACAATCATAGACGAGAGAAAGCCAAATGATAGATATGATGTGAGAAGTAGGGATTGCTATGCAACGGATGCACATATGAGCTAAGGTAAGCTCTCCAATGGAACTAGTGGGGGTGCATCCAACTTGCTCGCTCAAGAAGACCTAGAGCTCTTTTGAGGAGGCTCATCATTGGAATATACAAGCCAAGTTCTATAGTGTGAAGGTCCCCACATAGCTATATGCATGAATGATAATCTCTATGGAGTAGAAGGTATAAGATGGAGTACGAGTGTGGATCTCTCAAAAGGAATAGTAGTATGCCCCCTTCTCTCTTTTTATTTCTTTTTCTCTTTTTTCTATATATTTTTTATTTTTTTGTGGCCTCAATGGCTCTTTCTATTTAACTCTCATTTGTCCTCTTTGGGATCTTTTGATTTTGTCCTCTTTGGGGTCTTTTCCTCACTTTAGGGGCAACACTATATATATTACAAGAAGTATAGAAGATCTTTCACACTTTACAAAAGTACTCAACATAAAGAAAATGAAACTATCATGATGTATGCAAATGTATGCCTCTGCCGGTGTAGCAGGATATGCAATGATACTAGCGCGTCATGTAGCAATGGTTAAGGCAAGGCCCAACTAGCATGCGGCTCATCGATCAAGCAAAAGGCATGTATGACATGAAGATCAAGTCATGAGAAGATGGATGTTGCATGGCAATGTATCTCGGAAAGGATATGGAAATGCCTTGATAGGTAGGTATGGTGGCTGTTTTGAGGAATGATATAATGAGGCTTATGATGACAGAGCGTAACGTGCCAAGGATTTGGATGCACCGGCGAAGTATGCGCCAACTCTCGAGGTGAGAAAGGGCAATGCACGGTACTGAAGAGGCTAGAAAAATATGGCTAGGTGGAAGTGTCAACTTTCGAATACTCACATTAGTCCGAAGAACTCATGCACTTATTATCGGTAACTCTCAATCTAATTAGGAGGTTCACAAAGAGGCAAGTACCCCGAGGAGGAGTGTATGGGGGTTTGGTTATCCTTGCGCATCCTCGACTCATGGTACGTGAGTGTACTCTAATATTCGATCCCTCCAAAGATTAGTGATCCATCTAGTAGGTAAAGTTCTCAACTATTTTGTAGGTTTTCGAAAATAAACACGGATTGCCCAAAATACGACATCTATCACTAATAGGCTAAAGCTCTTGACACCAAAAGTTCAGACATTACTCATGGCAATACC
Organism: Secale cereale; assembly: GCA_902687465.1. Lineage (NCBI taxonomy): Eukaryota > Viridiplantae > Streptophyta > Magnoliopsida > Poales > Poaceae > Secale > Secale cereale. Next base: position 484,964,022 of record LR738714.1, read on the forward strand.
TCAAAACTATTGCAAGTTACTACTAAAATTAAATAGCAACCTCAATTACCTACTTTAAGTTAAGACACACAACTCAGTGCAACAGGTAAACTCTCTTAACAAGATAAACATGAAAACTCAAGAGAGTTCAGCAACCAACTGAACAAAAGCTCTTTAAAAAGAAAAGCATGAAAACTAAGAGCTAAACATGACAGCACCTATGGAAAGACAAAGAACACACACAGCAAAGATAAGTATGAAAATCCTATGTTGTGTTCTAGGTTGAAGTGGAGCGTGTTTCTCTCCCACACAAAGAAAGTTGGGTTCTAACTTGTTATGAACAGCAAGCAGAGCTAAAGAAAACTAAAAAAAGAAACTAAGAGCAAGACGCTCCAAGCATAGCACATAACGCATGAAGTGATAAAATTATAGTGGAACGAAAGACGAACTGATAATTGTTGATGGAGAAGGGGATGCATGGGGGCATCCCCAAGCTTAGACGCTTGAGTCTTCTTGAATATTTCTTGGGGGTGCACGGGGGCATCCCCAAGCTTGAGCGTTTGACCCTCCTGAATCTTCTTTTATCATCTTCCCTCGCACACTTGAAAACTCCCTTCATACATAACTCATCATAATCTGATTAGCGAGGTTAGTACCCACAATAAAATAATTTTTCCCTACTGGAAATAAATATAATCTTGAAGAGCTACTGTTTCTCAAGATTGCCAAAAGGTTTTTGCAAAGAAAAAGCAAGTTCAAGGTTCGCAAAACGAAGAAAAGGCAAAACAGGACAGAATCTGTGAAAAACAGACCAGCAGGTAGTAAATAATTTTTTTCGGGGCACTTCTGCAACTCAAATCAAAAAACTCAGAACATACGCTCGAAAGCTAATTGTATAGAGCACGCTGTCAAAAACATTCAGATCAAAAAGATGATCTGGTGATTTTATTCGAATTTTTCTGTCCAAGGACAGAATCTGTTTTCTGGACAGCGCGTCACAACTTTTGAACTTTCTTGCAATCGGAGGCTAAACTTGGCACAAAGCTGAAAAGAAAAGATACAATGATGATGCTACTGTAGTAACAAACATCAAGACACAACAAAAGCAAAATAAAACCTAATTCGTTGTGGGCTGCCTCCCAAAAGCGCTTTCTTTTATGCCTTTAAGCTAGGCATGATGCAAAAAGATCAAGTTGTATCAATTGAACCATCATCAAGATCATCAAAAAGCTCTTCAATAGTACAACTAGTCTTAAGAGGACTTTCAAATAAAGGCCTAATAAAGATACTTCTAGGGAGGAAACCAAAAGGTGGAAAGTCAATGGAAGATTCATTTATAAATTTATCAAAGAGAGGTATTTCTTCCAAAGTCTTCACAGTTTCAACCCCTTTGGCAATAGATGGATTACTTTTGGAACGAGGAGCCTTTGGAACGTAAACGAACTTAGGTTCCTTCTTTGCCGGAGTTTCTACCTTTTTGGCTTTGATTGAGGAGAAAGTAGTTCCTAAAGTGTCAAAGATTTCCTCAATCTTGTCTATCCTAGAAGAATCCAAGTCATGGGATTTGATGGTCTCTGAAGTTTTGAGAATTTTATGCATGGAGCTATCAAGCCTATTCAAATTCCCTTGGATCTTACGGTCCAACTCATTTGTCTTATTAATGCTTGGCATCTCTAGCTCTATCTTTTCAAGTTTTTTCATAATGTGAGCTAGGGTAATGTCCTCTTGAATGCTAACAACAAGGGATTTCCAACAAGATTTTCCATAATCCTAAGAGATTCCCAAACTGGGGCTTCTAGGAAATTTCCATTGATAGCAGAATCTAGAATAAACCTATTCCAAGAAGTAATTCCAACATAAAAATTTCTAAGCAGGATAGTAGTAGATTGCTTCTTGGTGGCTCTTTTTTGAGAATCATTAATTCTATACCAAGCATCTTTTAGACTTTCACCACCTCCTTGTTTAAAGGTGAGCACTTCTGCCTCACCAAAGGCAAAAGGACCAGACATAATGCCAACTAAAAGCAAAATAACTATTTTTGTGATTTTTGGTAAGGGACACTAAAGCAAAAACTGAAAGGTAAACTAACAAGACTAAAAGGAAAGATAAAAGATAGCGTGCAACTCCCCTATCTTGAAGAGTGGAGTCCCCGGCAACGGCGCCAGAAACTTGCTTGATGGCTTCTCGCCCCTCGTTGGTTACCCCAAGTGGAAGGTTGAGATGTAGCGTAGCGGCAAATTTCCTTTGGCAAAGATACCAAGGATCGAATCCCGTGAGACTCCGAGGGTCGACAAGTAGGTGTCAACGGCGCCAGAAACTTAGCGGTTGACGGGACCTGCACACAGATACAGATAACTTTGCTCCCAACGAGTACAGAGAGGTTGTCAATTCCTCCGGCCTTGTTGTTTACAAAGGATCAAACACAAGAGATAATAATGATAGCTATGATTGCAACTAGGAAATAAAAACAGGAAGTAAATAGAAGGTGTGATCAGCGGTGGTAATATGGACCGGGGTCCCATGATGTTCACTAGTGATGTCTCTCTCCCAAAAGACGATAAAACAGCAAAGCGAGATAAACAAATTACAGCTGGGCAATTGACAGGATTATGTGCGCAAACCAATGCTAACTATGCTGCAAAGAAAGGTAGAGGCTCAAAAGCATGGGCGGTACACCAAGGCAAGTAGACCGAAATCCATCTGCATCTACTACTAATCATCCACCTTGAGATATCTATCCAGAACATCTCGCTGGTATTAAGTTGTGAATCCCACCCAAAGTGTAAACTCAAAGCAACAGACAACTGCATTAAAAGAACTTTGGTAAAGTAAACAATCCTTGCACCCGCAAGTACAAGCACCGTTGTTTTCTCCCTTGTGGCAACAGCACATCCCCTAGACTCATGTTTCTGTCACTCAAGCTAGTCATCAGGGGGCATGAACCCACAATCAAGCATAACGCTCCCTCTTGGAGTTACTACCTACTACTTGGCCAAATCAATAAACAGCAATGGAGAACATGCAAGAATTACTCAAGAACAAAGATATAAAAGAGGTGAATCAAATATATTACTCAAACACAATCTGAACATAGTCTCATAATCCATCAGATCCCAGCAAACTCAGCAAAGCAACAGCAGAAAGATTACATATGTGCCTCGATCATGTAGGGCAGCTCACGAGGTCTAAACCATGAAGAGCAAAGAGGGGAGGAGAACATCACATAGCTACTGATCATGGACCCATGGTCCAAGGTGGACTACTCACAACTCATCCGGGAAGCGTCCATGGTGGTGGAGAAGCTCCCGGTGGTGGTTCTCCCCTCCGGCAGGGTGCCGGGAAGAGTTCTCCTGATGCTCCCGATCTTGGAAGCGCTGCGGCGGCGGAACAGAGGCGAGATCGCGAAAAAGGGTTCTGTCCTTGAGGGTTTCGGGACGAGAGGGATATATAGGCGAAGGGGGGCAGCCAGAGGCGGAGCAGGGGCCCCAGGCGCCCCCCTGGCGCGGCCAGGGGTGGGGCCGCGCCAGGTGGCCGCCTGGGCCTCCCCTGGCTCCCCTCTGGCCCATCTTTGGTTCTTCGCGAAGCTTCATGTACGCTGATTTTTCCTATATTTTTCCTGGAATTTTTGGAGCACTTTTAATATGGGGGAAACCTGAAATAGAAAAACAGCAGAAAACAGGAACTGGCACTGTGGTGCACTGAGTTAATAGGTTAGTCCAAATATGATCAAAAGTGTATGGAAGTGCATCAATATCATAGCAATATCACACAAAAGAAGCATGGAGCAAGCAGAAATTATAGATACGTTTTGGACGTATCATCGTTTCGTCTCTCCAACCCTTATAAATACCGCTGAGTCTTTATTTTCTCCTTCCTCCGCTCTTCTTCTTCCTCCGTCACCCGAAGCTTCGCCGCTGCCTTCGAGCTCGTCGCCGTCATCGACCAGGCCGCTGCATCACCCTGAAACGCGACCAGATTACTCCGCCGCCGTCTCTTCCATTCTCAGGTATTCCTTTTCTCTCGCTGCAGATCTGTAACCTAGGGTTCCTCCATTGCTTCCGCCATGAGACCTCGAAGCTCTGTCTGTTCATCCTATAGGCTGTTTCTGCAGTAGATTCGAGCCCTGAGTTTGTTTCTAATGCGCCCCTGCTCCGTAGTTTGAACTTTAGACTTAGTATTTTTAGATTCAATCCTTAGATTCATCTGCTCTGTCGAAGACCTTCGCAGTTCTTCTTGTGATAAACTTGCATAACTTTCCTCTTTTTCTTACTGCTCAGATCTATTTTACTTTAGCCTTCTGTAGAAACCTATTTCTTCGTCTTGATAGATCTGCGAGTTACTCGCCGGTTTAGTTAATCATATATTGCTTCTGCAACGCATCAACCATGAACCCGACGGTTTAGCTTCTTCCTATTTGTTATCATAAACCGGTAGCAGCTCGTTTCCCACTTGCTTCCGGGTTGTCAATGCCATTAGCCTCCTGTCTAAACCGTCAATGTAGTTTGATAACACCATCCGGTCTATGCTTCAACACTTGTATAATTCCGGATTTTGCCCTTTACTTTTTCAGCATTTCCATTTTGCTCATATGTCTGCCAAGCAGTTCGTTTCTTGCAATTGGGTTCCTTCCCGCATTACGGAAGAGGACTTAGTCAATGCTGCTTCGATTGGTATTCTGGGCCCTCAAGCAGTTCTGAAATGGCGGGCCCCAAAGGATGAATGTCCTCCTTCCCCAAAAGAAGGAGAAGTTATTGTTTTCTTTGACCACATGGCCCGGGGTTTTAGCCCTCCCGGTTCAAAAAAATTCCGGGATGTGTTGGCCGCTTTTCAGCTTCACCCTCAGGACATAGGTCCAAACTCCGTATCAAACATCTGCAATTTCCAAGTCTTCTCCGAGGTGTACCTTCAAGAGGAGCCATCAGTCGACTTGTTCCGGGATTTCTTCCACTTAAACCGGCAAACAGAGTTTACTGCCGGACCTCATCAAGAACTGGGCGGGGTTAGTATTCAAAAGAGAAGAGATGCGGTCTTTCCTCACGCTGCTCTCCATACACACCCCAAGGATTGGAACCAATCTTGGTTCTATTGCCAAGATACTTCGCCTGAAGGGGAGAACCCACTGCCGGGTTATCGCGAACATCGTCTTCCTGAAGATCATCCACTGCCGCAGCGTCTTAGCTCCTCGGAACGGCCCCGGTTCGCCCCTCAGCTTGCCAAGCTCAAACCCTTTATGGCCAACGGATTGACTGGAGTTGACTTCGTGCGTTGTTGGCTTGCTTGGAGTATCCTTCCTCTGAGTCGGCGCTCCGGTTTGATGTATCAGTATACCGGAAAGCTGGATGACCCTCAACGCCATACCGACGTAATGCTTCCTGAGAAGGACGTTATTGAATCTGCTAAGAAAATGCTCAACATCTCTTTGGAGGAATGTAGCCAAACCGGATTGGCTCCATATTACAAGAAGAACAAACTGCCAGCAGTAAGTTTTAATATCTTCTTTTTACTTCTAATCCGTCCATTTAAATTATCTTCTATTTATCTTTCATCTTCAACACAGGTCGACGATCCTTTCTGGAAAAGGAAACCTCAGGATAAGTCAGGCAAACAGCCACGCCAGAAAACCTTCGTTGTTAAGAAGAAAAAGGCAGCCGTTGGCTCCGGTTCACATGTTGAGGAAGATGATCCAGATTCTGAGGTATGAGTTGATCCTGATATTCTTTGATCCCTTTTATCCAGATTTATGTTAAGAGTGTCTTTTCACAGGATTTGGCTGAGGCTGATAAAGCGGCAGAAACTGAGGTAATCACTCTTTCTTCAGATTCTGAACCGTCGGTGCCCAAGATTCGTAAGGCATCTCGGAAGTACCCTTTTTCTCATCCTTACGCTCAACTGGACCCCAATTTTCTTTTGAAGAAGCAGCAACACGAAGCCCGCCGGACTACACGCCATAGTGGCCATGTAGTCGAGTCTTCCGGAATATCTCTCACTCCGGGTCGGAGGCGTCGCTCTGAGGTTTTACTTTCTCCAACTCTTCTTCATCCCAAGGCCGGACTTATACGCAAACCACTTAAACCGTCTGATCCTAACTATCAGGAGACACCTTTGTCATCTTCCGGCGAATCGACTACCACACAGGTCCCGATTCTGAAAACTGTCCCTGGGTAAGTCCTTTATCTCACCCGGTTTACCTTTGTATTTGCCTTTATGACTCTGATTTCTTCTTCAATTCCTTTCAGCAAGCCCAAACCTAGCAAAAAGGCAAAGGCCAGCAAAACGGCTGCTGAGACTGCTACTGCTGATCCAGTAGTTGATCCGGACGAGGTCATCCCTCCGGAAAACGAGCCTACAATTCAGCTTGACGATCCTGCTCCCATGGATCATGATTATGTTGCTGCTCCTGAAAATACCAATGCTGAAGATTTCCATGAACCGGCAAGTCTGTCCGGGCCAGCCCTCCTCGGACTAGCTCGGCTCCCGTTAGTCCGGCTCGTACTGTTGCCCCTTCACAGCCAAATACTGCTTCCTCTCCGGACGTTCAAATAACCGAAACGGGTTTTACCGCTCCTGCTGAGCCTATCGTTTTAGCCAAACATACTGCTAAAGCGGAGAAGCTTCAGCAAGAGAAGGGCAAATGGAGCACAGATTTATCCAATTATGCTGATCTGAGTGCCCAGGAGCTTTATTCCGGGTACTTGAACCGGCTTCATACAAGCCGCGACTATGAACAGGGCTTGGTGAATATGATGAAGGATAAATATGAGGTACCTTCCTTCACTTATCTTTGCTCTTGCTTTCTTTATATTTCTGTCTGTCATGGTAGCCCCCAAGTTCCGGTTTAGCTTTGTTGGAGGTGAAACGGTACTTCCAAATGTGTGCAAATGACACATTAGCCCCCAAGTGCCAAGGGCATAACTCGTTTTATGTGCCTGGGATTTGTCTGAATCTCTCTTTCAATACTTCAACTGCCCATTAGCCCCCAAGTGTCAAGTGGATAACTTGCTTATGTACTTGAGACTTATCTTTAATTGTCTTCTTTTGATACTTCAATTGCTCATTAGCCCCCAAGTGTCAAGTGGATAACTTGCTTATGTACTTGAGACTTGTCTGAACTGTCATTTATTCCACTTGATTTTCTTGCAGGCTGACTTGACCCGGAGGGCTGAAGAAATAACTGAGCTTCGGAATAGACTTGCTGAGACTGAAACTGCTGCTGCCAAGGCCAAAAAAGATCTGGCGTTGAGCTTAACCACTGCTGAACAATTGAAAAAATATTTTGAAGCGGAGCGGACAACCTGAGAAGTGCAGAGGAATGCTCTTGAAAAAAGAGCAAAGGATGCTGAAGAGGCCCTTAACCCGGTGACACAAGAGCTGACCGATTTAAAGCGGCAAATAGAGCTTATGACCTCTGCCGTCTTTGGTAAATAAATAACTTGCATGTGTTTTCATCTCTGCAATCTTTAATCCGCTCCGGTTTAACTGTGATAATCATATGCAGGGCGACGCGTCACCCATCTTGGGGATAACCTCCGGAAGAAACTCAAGGCCTCTTATACTCTGGTTGAGCAGCTGTATTCCGGCGCTCAAAGGATTATAAGTGCAATGTCTTTTAATAAACCGGCCCCCACCACTATCCAAGGCACATTGGAGAAGCTTTCTATCTTGCCTGTACGCTTGGAAGAGGTGAAGAAATCTGCTGCCCGAGCCGGTTCTCTTGTAGCGCTGACCAGAGCCAAGGCGTGGGTTCCGAACTTTGATCCAGAAGAAGCCATGAACGGGTACCCCAGCACCAAGGAAGATCGATCGGCCTTCTCTGGCAAAGACCTTCATGATTTGACTAAGGAAATGCGTCCTCTTGCTAGCAAGCTTGCTGATGAGTCGGACTTGACCAGGTATCATCCGGCGTATGATTTAAAGAATGAGCGGGTGGATCGGCCGGTTTATGATACCGAAAATCTAATCCCACCAGTGCGCCCCCACACTTTCGCCCCAGATGTTGATCCGTCTGATCTGATTACTGAAGAGATGTACTTCCGTGCTTTATCCAAAATCAATTGGCGCGTTCCTGACTTTCAGCCGCTTCAAGAGGACGAAGAAGCGCCGGAACAGGTCGATCCTCAGCCTTCGCAGCAGGAAGAAGAAGCATAAGCCGCTCGCTTTAACTTTTAGCTGTTGTACTCTTTTGTCGAGAAAAACTTTAATCCGTTCAGGCCTGCCGTGCCTTGTAATAGGATAGCTCGAAACATTGTCTGTCTTGATCCGGATGTCAGATGTTTGTTTAGGCATCTGCGAATCTTAATCTCTTGTCTGCTATGGTTGATCTTTTACATTATCTGTTTCTGCATAAATAACACTGAAAAGATGTCCTAGCGGTTTACCGCCGGACCGATTAAATTGCTCTGATATATATCAAACGAGTGTCTGTTGTATACCAAAATAACTTCATACCTTTGATTAAGTATGCTTGATATCCTTAATCCGGCGAACATTGTAGTTTCTGAGGAAGCTCTTGGCTCTGTTGGGGTGGACCCAATAATTATTCCGGGTTTATAAGAACTACCAGTTTAAATAATGCTGGAGCTCTGTGTCCAGACTTTTGAAAATATGTGATCAACTTTGAAGTTGTCCGGCTCCGGATCAAAAAACCATAGAAAACACATGAAAAAATCAGAAACACAAGAACACAGGTTTGCAAATAAGACCATGTAGTCGAGGATTTTTGCGAGCTGCCAGGCTCCCTATGTGCCAATCAAAGGGTGCGACCCAAAGGGCTATGACTATTTTTCTTTTGCCATCAAAGGATGTACTCCAAGAGGCAGGAAATATTGCATCTGCCATCAAAGGAAGTACTCCTAGGGACAATAACTTTTCTTTTGCCATCAAAGGGTATGTATCTTCCAAGGGGCAGGAAATATTGCATCTGCCATCAAAGGAAGTACCCTAAGGACAAGAACAGATTTTCTTTTGCCATCAAAGGGAATGATCAACCAAGGGGCAGGAAATATTGCATCTGTCATCAAAGGAAGGTTCCCTAGGGACAAGAACAGGTTTTTTCTTTTGCCATCAAAGGGAATGATCAACCAAGGGGCGGGAAATATTGCATCTGCCATCAAAGGAAGGTTCCCAAGGGACAAGAACAGGTTTTTTCTTTTGCCATCAAAGGGAATGATCAACCAAGGGGCAGGAAATATTGCATCTGTCATCAAAGGAAGGTTCCCTAGGGACAAGAACATTTCTTTTGCCATCAAAGGGTATGTATCTTCCAAGGGGCAGGAAATATTGCATCTGCCATCAAAGGAAGTACCCTAGGGACAAGAACAGGTTTTTGCCAATCGATGGAGTTTATCCAAAGGGCGCTTGATACGAAGATATTCATGTAGACCGGACCAGAAAAGACTTTTAGCGAGGAGTCACATATGATCCGTAGCCCCCTAGTTTGGTCCCTTCTGCATAAAATAATTTATTTCGAAATATCTATAATAATTGCACAGGACATATATTTAGAAGAAAAAAGGTTGATCCCCCGGTTTACCAAGGGTGCCGGTTTATTCATTAATCATAATATATACATAGGATACAGCAGAGCTCATGGCTCAAGTGTAGTAGGGCCGCAGGAGAGCGATGTTCCACGGCCTCTTCGTCTCTTCTTCTGATGTCCGTGAGTCTTTGTGCTCTCGAACGTCCACCAGGTAATATGAACCGTTGTGCAGGTTCTTGCTGACTACAAAGGGTCCTTCCCAAGGTGGGGATAACTTGTGCATATCTGTTTGGTCCTGGATGAGCCGGAGTACCAAGTCCCCCTCCTGGAACGTCCTGGTTTTAACCCGGCGGCTGTGATATCTGCGCAAGTCCTGCTGATAAATCGCGGATCGTGCTGCTGCTATGTCACGCTCTTCATCTAGCCGGTCCAAACTGTCATGTCTTGCCTGCTCATTGGCTGCTTCAACATAAGCCGTCACTCGTGGTGAATCATGGCGGATATCGCTTAGAAGAACCGCTTCAGCACCGTACACCATGAAGAAAGGTGTATAACCTGTGGACCTGTTCGGCGTAGTATTGATGCTCCAGAGGACAGAAGGTAACTCCTCAACCCAGCACCCCTAGTGTTCTTTGCAAAGGAGTCATAAGCCGGGGCTTGATACCTCGCAAAATCTCTTGATTGGCCATTTCAGCTTGACCATTGGATTGAGGGTGAGCTACAGAAGACACATCTAGGCGAATATGCTCTCGTTGACAAAACTCTTCCATCTCTCCTTTAGATAAATTGGTGCCATTGTCTGTGATGATGCTGTGTGGAAAGCCAAACCGGAAAATTACCTTTTTGATAAATTTAACTGCTGTTGCCGCATCACATTTGCTCACAGGCTCTGCCTCAATCCACTTCGTAAACTTATCCACAGCAACTAGCAGATGAGTTTTTTTATCTTGGGATCGTTTAAAAGGTCCGACCATATCAAGCCCCCATGTCGCAAACGGCCAAGTAATTGGTATCATCCGTAGTTCCTGTGCCGGAACAAGAGCACGCCGTGAAAATTTCTGACAAGCATCGCACTTCCGGACCAGATCTTCCGCATCAGCATGGGCTGTCAGCCAATAGAACCCATGTCGGAAAGCTTTAGCAACCAAGGATTTTGAACCGGCGTGATGACCACAATCCCCTTCATGAATCTCTCGAAGGATGTTACAGCCTTCCTCAGATGACACACACCGCCGAAATGCTCCGGAGACACTGCGATGGTGAAGTTCCCCGTTTACAATTGTCATGGATTTTGATCGCCGGATTATCTGCCTTGCTTCAATCTCATCATCTGGCAACTCTCCACGGCTTAGATATGCCAAGTAAGGGAGTGTCCAATCCGGAATAACATGAAGTGCCACAACCAACTGCGCTTCCGGATCAGGAACAGCCAAATCCTCCTCCGATGGTATCTGAACTGATGAACTGTGTAGCGCATCCAAAAAGGTATTTGGTGGCACCGGCTTACGCTGAGAACCCAGCTGGCTTAGAGCATCGGCCGCTTCATTTTTCCGCCGGTCTATGTGATCCACCTGATATCCTTTGAAACATCATGCGACTGCTTCAACTCTCGTCTGTAGGCTGCCATGAGAGGGTCTTTAGAATCCCACTTGCCGGATACTTGTTGTGCCACTAAGTCTGAATCACCAAAACACTTAACCCGGCTCAAGTTCATCTCCTTAGCCATCCGCAGGCCATGAAGCAATGCTTCATATTCTGCTGCATTATTAGTACAAGGAAACATTAGACGCGGGACATAACATAATGTGTCACCTCGTGGGGAAGTTAACACAACTCCAGCCCCCGAGCCTTTTAATTGTCTTGAACTGTCAAAGTGAATAGTCCAGTATGTATGATCAGGCTTTTCCTCTGGCGCTTGCAACTCTGTCCAATCATTGATAAAATCTACCAATGCTTGCGATTTGATAGCGGTGCGTGGTACATACTTCAATCCGTGCGGGCTAAGCTCAATAGCCCACTTTGCGACTCTGCCCGTGGCCTCTCTGTTCTGGATTATATCCCCCAACGGAGCTGAACTGACGACAGTTATTGGGTGGCCCTGGAAGTAATGCTTCAACTTCCGGTTTGCCATGAACACGCCATATACCAGCTTCTGCCAATGTGGGTACCTTTGCTTGGATTCAATAATAACCTCGCTGACATAATAAACCGGACGTTGAACCGGATACTCCTTTCCTGCTTCCTTGCGCTCGACCACGATTGCCACGCTAACTGCTCGTGCATTGGCGGCCACCTATAACAGCAGCGGCTCCTTATCCACGGGGGCAGCAAGGACCGGTGGTTCTGCCAGTTGCCGCTTTAAATCCTCAAACGCAGCGTTTGCCTCATCGCTCCATATAAACTGGTCTGTCTTTTTTAGCATCTGATAAAGCGGAATTGCCTTCTCCTCCAGACGACTGATGAATCGGCTCAACGCTGTAATCCGGCCGGGGATACGTTGAACATCATTGATGCAAGCTGGTTTAGTCAGGGACGTGATTGCCTTGATCTTCTCCGGATTGGCTTCTATTCCTCTGTTCGACACCAAGAATCCAAGGAGCTTGCCCGCCGGAACACCGAAAGCACACTTCTCCGGATTAAGCATCATTTTATAGGCCCAAAGGTTATCAAAGGTCTCCCTTAGGTCCTCTATCAATGTCTCCTCCTTCCTTGACTTCACCACGATATCATCCACATAGGCATGAACATTTTTCCCTATCTGCCCCTTAAGACAGTTCTGCACGCAACGCTGGTAAGTTGCTTGGGCACTCTTGAGCCCAAAAGGCATAGATACATAGCAAAAAGCACCAAAAGGAGTTATGAAGGCTGTCTTCTCCTGGTCCTTAACTGCCATCTTGATCTGGTGATATCCTGAATATGCATCCAAAAAACTTAGCCGCTCACATCCCACCGTAGCATCAATGATCTGATCAATACGAGGGAGAGCAAAAGGATCAGTTGGACAAGCTTTGTTTCGGTCTGTGTAATCCACACACATTCTCCACTTTCCATTTTCCTTTAACACCAGCACCGGATTAGCCAACCACTCCGGGTGGAATACTTCAACTATGAACCCTACGGCCAACAACCTGGCCACTTCTTCACCTATAGCCTTGCGCCTTTCTTCATTGAAGCAGTGCAGATATTGCTTGACCGGTTTGAACTTCGGATCAATATTAAGACTGTGCTCAGCGAGTTCCCTCGGTATACCTGGCATGTCAGAAGGTTTCCATGCAAAGATATCCCGGTTCTCATGAATGAACTCGATGAGCGCGCCTTCCTATTTAGGGTCAAGGTTAGCGCTGATAGTGAACTGCTTGGAAGAATCGCCTGGCACAAAGTCAACCTGCTTGGTTTCCTCTGCCGATTTAAACTTGAACGCCGGATCATGCTCTGTAGTTGGCTTCTTCAACGGGGACATATCTGCCGGATCAACATTGTCTTTGTAAAATTTCAATTCCTCCGTAGCACATACTGCCTCCGCATAAGCAGCGTCTCCTTCCTCGCACTCCAATGCAATCTTGCGACTTCCATGAACCGTGATGGTTCCCTTGTGACCCAGCATCTTGAGCTGCAGATAAACATAGCACGGTCTAGCCATAAACTTGGCGTAAACCGGCCGTCCAAACAGAGCATGATAGGGGCTCCGGATCTTTACAACTTCAAAGGTTATCGTCTCTGACCTGGAATCTTGTTCATCTCCAAAGGTAACTTCTAGGTCAATTTTCCCCACTGGGTAAGCTGATTACCTGGTTCTACTCCATGAAATACCGTGTTTGACTGTCTTAACTTCTTATCCGTCAGCCCCATGCGACGGAAAGTCTCGTAATATAAAATATTGATGCTGCTGCCGCCGTCCATGAGTACCTTAGTGAATTTGTAGCCACCCACCTGTGGTGCCACTACTAAGGCCAGCTGACCCGGATTATCAACCCGCGGCGGGTGATCCTCTCTGCTCCACACAATAGGTTGTTCCGACCAGCGTAGGAATCGTGGTGTGGCCGGTTCAACTGTGTGTACTGCCCGCTTTAGGATTTTTTGATCTCGTTTGCACAAACTCGTAGTGAACACATGATATTGTCCACTACTCAGCTCCTTCGGATTACTCTGATATCCGGACTGCTGCTGCTGCTGACGCTGCTGATTGCCCTGATTGTTGTGATTACCCTGGCCCTGTTGTTGGTTGCCTTGGTTATTGTAACCGCCCTGGCCATACTGATGGTTTCCTTGGTTATTGTAACCACCCTGACCATACTGATGGTTGCCTGGGTTGTAGCTATTGTTGCCGCCATGGTATCCTGATCCGGAGCCATTACCCTGGTGACCCGGCCAATGAAACCCGGGGCCTGAACCGCCGCCCGATGGTCCGTTGTTGAATCGGGCCCGGTTCATGGCCTCCATCATGACCCGGCATTGCCCCCACGTGTGTTTAGCTGGGCGTTCCTCTGTGATGTGCTTCGGGCAAGGCTCGTTCAACTGTCACTCCAGATTAATGAACCCTCCGCCGCTCGGTGGAGGCGGTCTATCCTTGTTGCGTTGAAAGTTTCCTTGAACTTTGGTATTGGCCACAAAATCAGAGCCACCCTCTGCCTTTCGCTTACCATTGAAGTTTGTTCCGACCGGACTAGCCTGCACCGGTTTACCAGGCTTATTTGATTTTCTAGACTTATCCCCATCCGCTTCTAGGTATTTGGTGTTGTCAGAGTCCACATACTTTACCAGAGCGCTCATGAGTGTTCCCATGTCATTACAATCCCGCTTGAGCCGTCCCAGTTTCAGCTTCAGAGACTCGAAACGGCAATTGTTTTCCAGTGTTACTATCGCCGTGCTGGGACTGATACCGTTCGAAGAGTGTAAGATTTCGGACACTCGCCGCACCCATGCGCTTGTAGGCTCCTGCTCTCCTTGTATACATGCTGCTAGGTCCACTACTGACATTGGCTGTTTGCACGTGTTCTTGAAATTTTTGATAAACCCCATGATCCGATGGAGTTAGGCGGTAAACTATTTAACCATGTCCGGGCTATAGCCTCAAGCATCATGGTGAAATACTTCGCGCATGCCGCTTCATCCACATCCAGCATCTCCATCGCCATCTCATAGCTCTCAATCCAAGCCTCTGGAGCCAGATCTGCTGTATAGTTAGGCACCTTACGTGGACCCTTGAAGTCCTTAGGTAACCTCACGCTTCGTAAAGCGGGAACGAGGCATTGCACTCCGAAGGAACTCGCTGTGACTCCCATCTCTGCTGTGGCTGTGTGAACCGGCGTTGTTTGGCGGATTTCCTCACGGGCAGTAGGTCTAGCCCGGTCCATCGCCTCTTGGGCGTGCGCCTTTGCTCCTGCCGGGTTATCTTGCCTGTGACAGTGACGTCTCCGCTCGCTGCTAGACACCTCCGGTTCATCCCAATACCTAGTATAACTCCTGCTATGACGAGGTGTTGAATGAAGCCTCTCCCTGCTGTAAGAGTACGCCTGCTGCTGTGTCAATGTTGTGTCTAGCAATTCTTTGACTCTGCGCGCTTCTGCCGCCACGGGAGATGTTCCCTCAATGGGTAAAGCGGCCAGCCGTGAAGCGGCAGCGACAATGTTATCCAGGGGGTTTGAGTAATGGCCAGGAGGAGTGGGGACGTGCGGAACGGGCACCACCCGTCGATCTTGCTCCGCGGTTGGTTGTTGAACCGGTGCACTTGTTGCTGGGGCTCCCCTCTGGTTTACTTCTAGATTATTGCTGGCTCCCGCTCCTGGTGTGCCAAAGAGATTCATCGCCTCATAAACCGGCGGTAGACGAGACTGATACCTTCTGTTTCTTACTCCCTGCGCAGAAACCTGATCCATCCTGAGCCGGAAAGCCTGAGAATCCAACTCCGCTTGCCTTGTCGCTATCATGACTTTCTCTGCGTCCAGATCTCGTCTGGCTTGTTCGATCCGGCCCCTCAGCTGAAGGAGTTCTGCATCGTGTTGCGCCTTGTCAGCTGGAGCCACCACTGCTACTGCCCGGGTTGTCAACTCCTCTACTAAGGCGGATAGAGCGTCAGAGGGCGAGGGGGCTTGGCCGCTCCCCCTGCACCAGCATCTGCTGTGATCACCCCGTTCACCGTGGGCTGCGGCGTAGGTTGTGATCCGGCCATAAAGACAGCCACCCGGTTTGGCAGATCAAAGGGGTCTGGAATACTGTCTCCATCAGACACACCCTCGGATCGACCGTCCCACAACAGATACAAAGATTCAGTCTCTCCGGATGAAGATTCGTCGTCGGAATAGACAGCTGTCTCGCCACCAGAATCCGATCCGTCCTCGGCGTGAACTCCATGTATTGCTCCAACGAAAACGTGCCTCATGGCAGGCTGAATCCGGGCCGATCTCGCACGCTGAGCCGGCTCGACGATGTTGGGGAGGATGTCCGGCTCAGGTCCCGATTTACCAATCTTGCCGATGAAGACGTGGATGCCGCCGAAAGGAACCCGGTACCCATATTCAATTGAATCGGCTTCCGGGCCCCATCCTGCGTCGTCGATGTAGATCCGGCCGTGGCGACTCTTGGTCATCCGGCCGACCGCGTAGCCCTTGAGTCCTTCAAAGCTGCCCTTCAAGAACTCGAAACCATCGTGCGAAGGCCCCACGGTGGGCGCCAACTGTCGTGGAATTAGCACGGCAGATGTCCGGTTTAGCGGACTTAGTTGTGGAACCATCGCACGGGTTAGCTTGAAGAGGTTAAAAGCACACAAAGGACACAGAGGGTTTATACTAGTTCGGCCCCTTCGATGAAGGTAAAAGCCTACGTCTAGTTTGGTTTGGTATTGCTTGGGCGTCGATGAACAGGGAGCAAATTGCTTGCCTGTGTCTCGACGGGTTGTTGCTTGTCCCTGAACCGTCACCGGGCCGTTCCTTTATATAGGAGGCAACGCCCGGTCCGGTTTACAGAGTCCCGAGGCCGGCTCATAGTCGTGTCCGCCTCGGTCTCTACTCTTTCTTCCTTGTGTCTCAAGTTACATGATAGGACGGTTTACAAACCGTAAATTTTACACATGGGCCCTAAGCCTTCATGGGCCGTAACTTCTACTGAGTTCATAACTACACATATACATTACCATAATCCGGATCCCCCTAGCCGGTATATACCTGCTAGTAATATCCCTGACACCGTGCATCGCGCATAGTTTGGTCGAAGGGTCTCTGATTCATGTGTCGTGTTAGCAGGTCACTTCACCGGTGAATAAGTGAAAAATTTGTAGGAGCACACATGCCTTCATCTATCATTGTAGTAGCCGAGGTAGTCGTGGCTGCGTTAAAGGGTTCAGCCCAAAATAAGAGAACTAGTGATTTTTGCCTTGAAGAACATAATAAGGGGTTGGTTCCTGATTAGGTTGCGAAAAATTAGAGTTTTTCAAGAAGATGAGACTTTTCCAATTGATAGAATTGGCGAGAGAACATATGGTTATGTAACGGTGCATTCGCCTCCACCTAGCAACGCAACATATTATACACCCCCTACACAATTGCAAAATTTCAGCAACAGTAACAACTCTTCGTCGAGAGATCCTAAAAGCATTGGGGACAAATTGATCTAGAGAGGGGCTAAAATTGAGAGAGAAGTTAAATATTTGCGTGATAGGGTGAAAGTTCTTCGCCGGGAGCAAATCGAAAGAAAAATAGCTCAAAGAAAGGTAACATTACCGACTAATGGAGTTGGCAAGAACAATACTGATTTGGATAACAAAGGTAATTCAATCATTAAAAAAATGAAAAAAGTCGATTTTACTACCCTGAACAAAGTTACTGGTTCACATTACCCCCTGACATTTTTTGGTTCCTTTACCCCCCCCCCCCCCTTAACAATCCCATACAGGTCATAAATCGTGTTGGGTGGGTTTTCTTAGGTGGTTTGCTGATGTGGAAAAAGTCATGGCGGTATTTGACCAATGTCGTCGTCCTCCTCCAGTTTCACGTGTCGTCGTCGCCGGGAGGAGTTGGAGCTGCGGCCAACCAGATCCCGCGTGAACACCCGGTCACGTTGCTCCTGGCCGTCGCCGGTCCGCCATCCCCGGCGAAGCACCACCGCCCCTTCGCCCTCGTCCCCCCGCTCCCTCCTTTTTTCCCTGCAGGACGCCAGATCCTCGCCACCGACATGTGCCTCGGCTCGCCTGCTCGCGCCCCACTGTCGAAGCGCCTCCCTGCTCCGTTGGCCCTCCGACCCTGCTCACCCACATCGTGACCCTGTTAGCCCACCGACCCTTGCCGCCGCCTCCACGCCCATGGCCGACCACCGTCGGTCAACAGGAGGCCAGGACCCCCGCAACCGCCATGACAGCAGCCCCGACCTCCTCTTTGCGCATCTTCGTCTGAGCACCACGGCGATGTTGCATCGCTGCTGAAGCCCACCACGCCGACAACCTCTCACTCCTCGTGTTGCTCCGCCGCCAGTCGCTTTATCGCTTCTGCTCCGACTAGGAGCTCGCCGGCGGCAACCTATGGGCGTCCCGCGGCACCTCCCCGCCATCCAAAAACCCCACCATCAGCCTCGACGCTAGCGAGGCGGAGGAGTTTGCACGACGGTGGCTGCATGGTCCTTGCTACATCTGAAGCACGCGTCCGACGGGGATGGGTGCTGGGCAATGAACGGCGATGACGGATGTGGATCTACAGCAGGGCGGCGGGATCAAGGTGGAGGGCGTTCGAGGCCGACGATGATGGTGGTCTCGAGTGGCCACGGTGGGTCTCAGCAGCGCCGATCTACAGAACGGAGCGGCAGCCATGGCATTTGGAGGAAGGGAAGAGAAAGAGACGGGAAGGAAGGAGCGCAACGAGGCCCACCTGTAGGTCAAAACCGTCGTTGACCAGTGCCACATCAGCAGCCAGTACATGCAAACCACCCAGGGGCTGATTTTGACAGGTATGGGTTTGTTTAGGGGGTGAAGGGAGCAGAAATATAGATCAGGGGGTAATGTGAACCAGCAACTTTGTTCAGGGTATTAAAATGGACTTTTTTCTTAAAAAATCTGTATCAAATAATACATGTGCCGAATCAATTAAAATCTTGCCCATTATTACAATTGATAAAAAGAGTGACGATTCAAAAAGTGAAAGTGCTTTCGTTGAAAAGGCCGAATCAACTAGTGTGTGTTCCGAATCCATCAAATCCGAAGAGGCAAGCATCATTGAGAAAGGGCATGACAAGCATACCAAAACAATCATGCTTTATTTTCTGAATTTAATGAAACCTATTTCCCGCCCTATGAGTTCCGTGCCATAGAACTTGACGGGCATCAAGAGCAAGAACATATAGGGAACCAAGTTCGGTTGACAAATACCATCAAATTGATGAGGTACCGGGTGTTGAAAATGAAGATGACAAGGCGTTGGGATGCCATTTGAAGGCAAAGCAAGATGTTGTTCAAGTCACATCACCATCATACTCTCCCAACATATTTGAAGAGGTATGTCTAGCAAGTAATTTACCTAATTTAAGTTTTGGTCACAACTTTATTGTCCATGCATATATTAAAATATTCTTATAAGAAATATTGAGATACCAATGAAGAAGGGAAATTTACTGACGAGGTTGTACCATATCTGATTGTGGTGACACTGGCCGACGACTTGTACTGATGAGGTTGCGGGGTGCAACCAGAAGGCCACACTGTAGGTTTTAGTGGCTCTCATTCCGGCCGGTTAGCTTTTGTCGATGTAATGCAATCTATGAACGATGGCCTGGTGCAAAGGGTGTGGTGGTGCAGTGGTGACGGTGGGATTTCTAGCGCAACACATGTAGTTGTTGGGATCGCGGAAAATTGATGGCGACAACACATGGTTGACTTTCAATTTGGTGGTGCTCATCGAGTACCCCGCCTCGAGCTCCAAGGTCAAAATCCTAGGTTTGACCTGACTGGGTTATACTTGGCAATTGCGATATTTTTGTGTTGTGAACTTGTTGAAGGCATCGCTAGGATTTGCTCCCATTTGTCAGGGTGAAAATCTAAAATCTAACTTTGGTTGATCCGGTGACGATGACGCTTTAGCGTCGTTCACTTCCCGAAGGTGTTGCCATTGAGGAACCTCGTTGTCCCGTGGTGTTAAGAGATTGCTGGTGTGGATATGGCCGTTGTTATGGTTTGTCGATCATTGTTTTGATTGCTTCAGGATTTTTTTCCTCACGAAAGCATATTTTTGGTCTTGTATGACTTTGCTATTTGTCGGTGTGTCTAGTCGTGTGTGTGTTCGTGTTGGCTGTGTGCGTCTTAATTATGCAAATATTGTGTGTGTGCTCATTCTGTTTGTATCTAGTTGAAAACATTGGAGGTGTTAGAGCGTATACAATCAGGATTACCAAATCTAGTGCCCTATACGCGGACGCGTCTGAGCACGTCTGGCCGCGGCCGCTGGAAGTGATCGGGCAGAGCCCATTTCACTCACTCTATAACCACAACCCCATATGTCTGCACCTAAATCCATACAAACCCACAAAATAAGTAGATCATTGCATAGAACATACAGCATAGCAACGAGACATAGTTGATACGACATAGATATAGTTCATAAGTATCTATGTTCATACAAGGGCCAATGAAATTCACATATAACTAAAATCTAGACAAAAAGTAATGCCGATGTGCACGCCCCTCCATCTTCGGTTGCCGCCTGACTGAGGATGGCAGGGAGCGCGTAGGGCGACGTCGGGGCGCTGCCAAGCTGGAACTCCCGACCTAGGCCACCGACGATGGGGTGGAGGAGGAGCTCCCGCCCCCGTTCCATCTGCGAGCGACGGAGATCAACATGGAGCGTGAGCTCATCCTCATCTGGCATGGACGAGCTCAACAAGTTGGTTGCCAGGTCATCCCGATCGATCTCGTCGGAGCCCTTTCGATCATGGCGGAGGGGACAAGAGAGATTGGGGAGAGGAAGAGGAGGAGGCGGGAGGGGAGCGGAGTGGTCGACAAGACTCAGAGGAGTGTGGAGGAGTGTGGTTTGACTAGGGTTGCGAGACTCGTTGGGGTTCTTGTGTGGACAGTGGTGAGGACGGCGTGGGCCATAGTGGGTCGGTCCGACGCGACGGCGGTGCCCGAGCGTAGCCGGACCTTCCCATATCCGTCCCATATATGAGTTGGATACGAGGGTTATCCGACACACTGTGGTACCTCGCAAAATTTCTCAAGAGCACTGCTATACACACGATGGATTCTTACACGATCCACAGACGACAAGTGACCTCCACCATTGAATTCCCTTCTTTTTCTAATTTGTGTGGCTTCAGATCACAGCACTTTGGATTTCTCAATGTATCCTCTACGGCTCTACTCATCCTATTCGATGCGACTGCTGGGAAGCTGAAAGGTGCAAATGCGTAAATCAACCTTAAGCGCTTGTCTCTTCGCATCCCAATTCAAAATTAATTGGCAGGCGGACGGAATCCCACTGGCCTGCTCCCGTGCGTGCCCTTTTATATCCATCGTCGACACACCTTGCTGCAATCCGAAATCTAGCCCGGCGCATTTGCAAAGCCTGCGACCGATCAAAACCTTCTCTCGCCGGAGCCCGGGGGCGCGGGAGTGGCAAGATGAGCTTCTACAGCTACGATAGTGATGACGACGACGACGACCTCGTGCTCGTGCGGCAGGGAAGCGAGACGACGGCACGGGCGGCAAATGATAGCAGGTACAGCACGTGGACGCAGACCGAGATGGAGAAGCAGATGTTCTCGTGGTCATTTGAGGATGTGCGCAACAGGAATCTTCTCAAGAAAAAGGTACAGCAGTTCTGCTCAGTTAGCTTGTTCTATCTGTTCATCTTCGTCTGTTTTCCATACGACTGTTTAGGGTCATAGACACGTTAGCAGATGCCTCCTCAACTTCTGAATAATCAACGCATGTTTGATCGTACAAAAACAACTTGTGTCTTTTGTGTAGACAAATTTGT
Organism: Secale cereale; assembly: GCA_902687465.1. Taxonomy (NCBI): domain Eukaryota; kingdom Viridiplantae; phylum Streptophyta; class Magnoliopsida; order Poales; family Poaceae; genus Secale; species Secale cereale. Next base: position 484,985,427 of record LR738714.1, read on the forward strand.
TATGGACGTTTTAGTGTCTAACCATGCACTCCGGTTTTTAGAATACTGATCATTTACTGGATTTTGTACGATGCTTTGGTTTTTCTTAGATAAGTACCTGAAATGCTTTGTGCCAAAATACTAGTATACGTCTGAAAGGAAACATATAACTAACCAATAAGGTTTGACAAAAGATCTATAAATCTGAGCATAGTATGTTCGACAAACGGTAAAGTTCAAATACACATTCATGGGAAAAAAATCATGGACCAGCTAGTTTTTTTTTTATTAATGTCCTCCTTTTCTTAAAAAGTAGTGTTCTTCAACTGTTCTAACGGATCAAATAGGCTTTTTCTTAATAACTGTAAACACTTCAGTTTTCTTAATAACTGAAAGCGGTACTACTGTTTTGTTGTGAACAGTTAGCCCAGTCCTGCATTCTGTGTTATGTGATTTAGTCTTAACAAACCAAATAACGGCTAGTATGTACTTCAGGTTAAGAAGGTACCAAGAACTTTCACTTCACTAGAGGAGTACATGGGATCGTTTACTGTACCACTGATCGAAGAAACTCGGGCCGATCTCTACTCCGCGCTGGAGGGCATCAAACACGCGCCAGCGACCGAAGTGAAACGGATTGACGAGCTTTGTTCAAAGCAGTCCATCTTCAGCATCTCGGTCAAGAAGGCAGACCCTATGAACACAAACCCAGGGGAGGCCTATGCCCTCAAGGATGCAGATATACTTGTGTTCTTGGATCGGAAACCGAGGCATATATCCGACTTGGGACGCAGCAAGGTGCCTTATGTGCTTGCCTCGGTGCTGAAAGCAGAGGACGCCAACGGCAACGCTATCATTAGGCTGTCAGGCCGGAGTCGAGACCTTGTGCCGCCACTTGTCGCGGTGTCCCTGATCAACATGACCACGTATAATCGGATATGGAATGCACTGGACATGCATGTTGCTGGCCTTAGGAACACCAGCATCATTGAGAAGATGGTCAGCTATGCTCCAAGTGTATGTGCTCCAGTTTACCTTTGACATGCTTTGTTTAACTTTCTAGCAAGCGCTGCTCGACATCTTTAGAGTTGTGTAGTAATGCGTGTTCTCTTTTCTTGGCTAGGAGGACAAATCAGAACTACCTCTACATTTGCCAGACAGATCACTTGAACTTGAAAAATTCAGGCTAAACAAGTCACAGCGGATGGCAGTACTTGACTGTGTTTCAGCAATGGAGCAGCAAGGCACCTATCCGGTGCGCCTGATATGGGGACCTCCCGGCACAGGGAAGACGAAGACGATCAGCACGCTCCTGTGGTCCATGATGGTGAAGGACCACAGAACGCTGACCTGCGCCCCGACCAACACTGCGGTGGTGGAGGTCGCGTCCCGGATCCTCAGCCTCATCGAGGAATCCTCCGCCAGCGGTGGAAATGGCTGCTATCTGAGTGATGTTGTGCTGTTCGGAAATGAGGATCGGATGAACGTTGATCAGGACCTCACGAAGATCTTCCTTGAGAAGCGCGTTCGCCGTCTCCAGAAGTGCTTGATGCCAGGTTCGGGGTGGACCAGCTGCCTGAGCTCCATGATACGGATTCTCCAAGAACCTTTGATTCAGTATGATTCGTACGTTGATCACACTGAAAGGCTGATCGAGGAACGCGCCAAGGAGGAAAAAGAGGAACTTGCTAGGAAGAAGAAGGCCAAGAACAAAGAGGTTGAGGTGAAGGAGGATGTTGCTAAGAAGGAAGCTGATAAGAAGAGCATACAGATACAGTCGTTCAAAGAGTATTTCAAAAGTAGCTACAAACGAATCAAGGACGATCTGCACATCTGTATCCAGACTTTCTGCGACGATCTCCCCAGATCCGCTACGCCTAAGCAGAATTTCCTTTGCATGACAGAGGCTCTGCGCCTGCTAACAGAGTTCGGGAAACAAGTGCAGTCCGAACCAGAGAAGCAGCTGCAGACGCTGTTCAGTGACACGTCGGGTGGCAAGAACAGCTGCCTGTTTCAGAGCCTGGTGTCATACGCGGAGGACAGCGTGCGTACGGAGCTTAAGCAGGCAAGAGCCATGTGCATCGAGAAGCTAAACTACCTGTCAAACAACTTCGACCTCCCAGACGTTTTCGACAAGCGGTCCATCGAGGAGTTCTTGCTGCAGAAGAGCAAGAGCGTGCTCTGCACCGCGTCCAGCTCGGCCCGCCTGCACTACCTGCAGAAGGCCGAGCCGTTCGACATCCTGGTCGAGGCGGCACAGCTCAAGGAGTGCGAGTCCATGATACCCCTGCAGATTCCTGGGATCCGGCTCGCAGTCCTCATCGGGGATGAATACCAGCTGCGGCGCTCGTGAAGAGCCAGGTGATCCGGCGCTGTCCTTTTTGAGGTTTTGTAGGTTGTTTTGCCCGTTGATGTTCGCTAGCTAACTCTTGAGTTGAGTGCAGGTGTGTGAGGAAGCTGACTTCGGAAGGAGCCTTTTCGAGAGGCTGAGCTCGCTGGGGCACCCCAAGCACCTTCTCAATGTGCAGTACAGGATGCACCCGGGGATAAGCAAGTTCCCGGTCTCGAGCTTTTACGGCGGCCGGATCGACGATGGTGAGAACGTCCTGCGCAGGGACTACGAGCGGAATCACCTGACAGGCCCGATGTACGGGTCCTACTCCTTCATCGACATCGAAGGCGGGAAGGAGAGCTCGGGGAAGCACGACAAGAGCCTCGTCAACACCATCGAGGTCGCCGCCGTGACCCGGATCGTGCAGAGGCTCTTCAGAGGTACGCACGCACGCTAGCTTCACTGTGAATCCATGGATGATTTCTTTCACCGGCCAAGCCATGAACGGGTGATTTTCTGCATGAGCGTAGAGTCGGTGGAGACGCGGAGGAAGCTGAGCGTGGGTGTCGTGTCGCCGTACAAGGGCCAGGTCCGCGCCATCCAGGAGAAGCTGGGCAAGACGTACGAGATGCACGGCGGGTTCTCGGTGAAGGTACGGTCGGTGGACGGGTTCCAGGGCGCCGAGGAGGACATCATCATCTTCTCCACCGTGCGGAGCAACGGCACCGGCTCCGTCGGCTTCCTCAGCAACGTGAACCGCACCAACGTCGCGCTCACACGGGCCAAGTGAGCCGAGCCTCCCTTCCCTATCCGGTTGGGTTGCGGCATTTACTCCATGAGTAAGTGACTTGTGATTCTGTCTTGTGTGGCGCAGGCACTGTCTGTGGATCGTGGGGAACGCGGCCACGCTGGTGAGCAGCAAGACGGTGTGGCACAAGATAGTGGCGGACGCCAAGGAGAGGGGCTGCTTCTTCAGCGCCAACGACGACGAGGACCTCTCGGGCGCGATCGTCAAGGCAGTCATCGAGCTCGACGAAGTGGAGAGCGTGCTGAGCATGGAGATGAGTAACCTCCGTGTCGGCGGCGGGTCACGCTCTCGGGTACGAAACAACCAAGACAAACTTTTTTTTTTACTTCAGGCATTTCTTCTCTCTCGCTCAACATTATGTTTTTTCTCCAGAAATTCAAGACAAAGTGGTCGAATTAGAAGGAATTACAGCCATGTGCTCTGCAAGACAGTAGAAGTAACTCTTTGGATGCAACGACGACTGCAACCAACATTTCCCTACGGTCTTTACTAATGTGTTCAAGATTGTTTCAAGAACACGCTGCTTGGTCACAACTATTTAAATTTCTTAATTAATCCAGCAATCTTTATTAGCATGATATGCCTTGATGAAGGGCTTATGACGAGCATCCCCGCAAATATCCTAACTGTCGTGTCAAAGCCCAATGGCTCATCTTAATTGCCGGGTTTCAGTGAACGATGCACACTCATACCCAATCACCAGCGTTGAGCCGTTGAATCACGAGATTCCTACTTGAGCCCATCTACTTTGCTCACCTGCCAAGCAACACTCCAGCTCTAACTTCTGTCCAAAGACCCTGCATGTTCGTTCAAAAAGATAGTGGGATAGCACAGTTTCTATAAAAGCATCACCCTTGTTACAATCACAACAAGACCCATTTTGAGTTTCCAGTTTGTGCTGCTTTGGCTGCTGTATCATGCGCAGCATGGACTGCGACATGTCGAGGAAACCTGGAGATCAGCAGCACAAGATCAGCAGGTCAGTGGCCCTGGTTCTACTCATCGTTGTCGCCACGAACACAGCCACCTTCCTCCTCATCTCCGACGCTAGCTCCGCAACCGGCATTCACTCTGGTGAGCACCACCGGTGCATCGCCTTCTGGAAGTCAACTAAGCCGTCGCTCCGCGACATCAACATCACGGAGTATGCGCTGGCAGCTAGCCAGGACGAGCTCGTGCACCTGCACGACCACCTCGCCACGGCGAACTCCCTTGTTGAGATGCTCCTGGATAAAAAGGCCACCGCCAGCAACATGGCAGCCGCCAGGGACGAGCAGAAGCATGTGGGAGCCGACGGACTGTGGCAGCAGGAACTCACCGGTGAGCTCCAGCTGGCTGTCGGCCCCCACAAACTGCCACTAGGCTTCACCAAGAACCTGGGGTCCGATCAGCTGTTCCCGGCGGTGGGGCAAGCGTGTCGCCTTTTCCCGGACGAGCTGGAGCGCTATATGAACTACAAGCCCGGCGGTGAGTGTCCGTCCGACGAGCAGTTCGCGCAGCGACTCATGCTCAAGGGCTGCGAGCCACTGCCACGGCGGCGATGCCGGACACGCCACCCTGCAGGGTACGTCGAGCCCACACCACTGCCGGCGAGCCTGTGGTCCATGCCGCCAGACAGCAGCATCGTGTGGGACGCGTACACGTGCAAGAACTACTCCTGCCTTGCTAATCGCAGCAAGATCAAGGGATTCTATGACTGCAAAGACTGCTTCGACCTGCTCAACGGCCGGGAGAAGGGCCGGTGGATGCGCGACGACGGTGCACTCTCATACTCCATCGATGCCGTGCTTGCGACGAAGCCAAACGGCACGGTGCGTATCGGGCTCGACATTGGCGGCGGGTCAGGCACATTCGCTGCACGGATGCAGGAGCGTGGGGTGACCGTGGTGACCACGTCCATGAACTTCGATGGCCCATTCAATAGCTTCATAGCTTCGCGCGGTCTTGTCCCCATGCACCTCAGCATTGCGCACCGGCTACCGTTCTTTGACAGCACGCTCGACATTGTGCATTCGATGCATGTGCTCAGCCACTGGATCCCTGATGCCATGCTCGAGTTCATGTTGTTCGACATCTACAGAGTTCTGAGGCCTGGAGGATTGTTCTGGCTCGACCACTTCTTCTGCCTCGGCACGCAGATGAACACGACGTATGTGCCCATGTTCAATCAAATCGGTTTCAACAAGGTGAGGTGGAATGCAAGGCGGAAGCTGGACAGGGGGATCAAGATGAACGAGTGGTACCTCTCTGCGCTGCTCGAAAAGCCCACTACCTAGGTGATCATTTGCTATTTCACTCTCTGACATTATACTCCAGCAATTTCATCATGGTGTAGGAGAACAAGTAAATGAAGCAATGTATCCATTCCACAAATTAGTGGTGTACTGCATAAGCATAGACTGTACTTATCAACGCTATCAAAATCGATCACCTTGCCATGATCGTTTCAACTTATTCTCAAACCATGTAAATTGCATAATTCTTATAGCCTACATATCAGAACTGCAAAACAGGAATTGCCGTTTCGAACTTCTCTCTGTTTGTATGGGTGATTCTATTGTACCATTAGAGCATCATGGCGTTCCATCCTATATTTTTCCTTCAATGGAAAGGAGCAAATGCCTACCTTATTTGTTGATTCCAAATCCACTGCACTCACAGTTTCTCCCTCTCCGCCTCTGCTTCCGTCTTCTCTGTCACGGGCTCTGCCTCTGCTTCTGCCTCCACCTCCTTGGCCGCCGAGACCGGCATTGTTAAATTGGCGCTGAATTTGTCGCCGGCGATCGCCTGGCAGCGCTCGAGCATCGATTCCGACTCCGCCGCCCTGCCCAGAACAGAGTACAGAACGTACTGGCAGAACAGGGGGCGGTAGTCGCCGGGGTCCTCCCGCGCGAGCTCCTCGAAGGCGGCGATCGCCTCGTCGGCCTTGCCTTCCAGGAAGAGTGTCTGCGCGGCGAGGAGCCGGGCGCAGTGCTCGCCGCCCCCGGCGGCGGAGAGGCGAGCCAGCGCGCCCTCCGCGCCGCCGAAACGGGAGAGGGCGGCGGTCTCGACGATGAGCTTCTCGAAGGGGTGGGAGTCGTCCTGGATGGCGTCCTCGGGTGAGACCGTGACGGTGAGCGCGGGGGGCGGGGGCGGGGACGGCGTGCACGCGATGGCCGGGGAGGTAGCCGCGAGGAGGACCGCGGCGGAGGCGGCGAGGCGGAGGGAGGAGATGATGGGGTGGGGCGAAGCCGAATTCGAATTGGTGGTGGCTTTCACGGCCGTGGGTAGATCGTACCGGCGTCGGGAGGATGAGACGAGGGCGAAGGGGCTGCGGACGGAGGCTGCGCCGGCGAGGAAGGCCATGGCGGCGGCTAGGGTTTGCGGCGCGGAGATTACCAAGGTTTGAGTTTGCAAATCGACAGAGATGGATGGAGAGAGCAACGGCGGAGTTTGGTTTTGTGAGAAAATAATTGAAATTGCGGTTGGTACGGTGTTCGGTAGCCTGTTAGGTGGCGTCGGCACCTCTGACTATTCTTTACTTCATCAATTTTCTTTTTCTTCATTTTTTTCTTTTCTTAACGAATGCCGACTATTACTGCTGACTGATACCTCCGTCCTGATTTATTGATCTTCGTAGTATTTTATGTTAAATTTTAATTATATAGTATTTAATTAAGAAAATAATAATACATGTTGTCAAAAATTATATCATCGAATTCGTATTTGAACATAATTTTTAATGATATTATTTTTTGTTACATGTATTAACATTTTGTTAGTTAAATCTAGGATCAAAAATTGTAATAAAAATGTGAAGGTGATCAATAAAACAGGATAGAGATAGTACTCCTCTACTAAAGTAACCAGTAGGAGTGTAGGTGCCATGCACACAATCTTTAAATATACCTAAAATGCGCGTATGATTATTTAACTTATGTTTGCACATGATTTAACATTCGGCCTTTTTATTTTTAGTTCAACAAATACACATACTTTCCTTTAGAACATACTTCCTTTCTTCCATAATGTAAGACGTTTTTTGACACTACACTAGTATATCAAAAAACGTCCTACATTATGGGACAGAGGGAGTAGTTCATACGCAGATGCTCACATACACACACACACACATCTCTCCCTATGAGCGCATGATGCGTAACCTACATCTATAAGCATCTCAGAGAGACTGAGCTGGCATCTTAGGCTTGACGAAATCGTCACAAATATCGCATAGTTAACAGGCACACCATACAACTGAAAAACATAACGCTAATAAAAAAAAGACCACTCTCATGTCAAATCTAGGTGGACATGTTCGACTATAAGAAACCTAGCCCTCGGTACTTATCTTTTGAGATGTACTCCCTTTATACTGAAATATATGTCGTTGAAGCAACTGTAGTTCAACTTCTTCAGTAACATATATTTCAGTACGTAGGGAGTACTTAATATTTTCCCACGTTCACTACTTTGTTCTCACAAGGCCACACTCACATAAGATTAGTAGTTCAACTTCTTCAGTAACATATATTCCAGGAATTTGCCTTCGAGTATTCATGCGTATTTATTTTGTCAAAATCATTGTTGTTTTTCGAAAATTGTCATTGTTTTGCCACAATCAACACTGTTTTTGTAAAAATCATAGGTATTCATATGAAGACCCAAGAATACCCCTAGCGCCGTCCCTGCCTATACTATGTATTGAGGTTTTTAGTTGCTAAACTTTTTATTGTGCTTAGCACCCGTACATTGGAGATGCAAACAAATCACATGGTTTACATTAGCATGTCGTCCTTTTTATCTGGGCTTCACTACCGCGTGACAGACCAGACTCCCACGTCAGCCCCAGTCATCATGACACATGGACGTGCGTTGCCCCGTGAGCACGAACATTCGCGCTATATGTTCCTTTTTTTTTTTTTTTACTAATACTAAAAAAAGGAAAACCGTTTTCTGCCGTAAGACAAATGCTCAATCCTAGTGCCCCACACAAGGTTTCTACTGTTTGATGCCCTCTCGTGTTTTTCACGTTCTACAAGATAGCTTCATGAGGAATTTTGCCTGCTCAACAAGTGAAGATGCTTGATTTCTAATCACACCAACAAGAGTTAATTACACGAAATTAGCACCCTTGAACTACCAAAGGTTAGCCGCTACACAAATTAAGTTTACATGCAGATTTCAGATCACTTTTCTGTACATGTTTTGACCAGCCTTTCTTTCAGCTCTGGTGTCGCAATCAGGTATGTTTGCAGCAACATCTCTGTATTTCAGGTCAGAAGGGGGCACCGCTTTTATCACTAGCCGCTGCTGAGGGGATGGTAATGTGAGAGCTTTAGCTTCGACGGGATCCTCCGCAGAATGTAGAGGACAAGAGCCGAAGGAACGATTTCGACAAGCTGCAGAGAAAATAGGTTTACAGCAACAAGGTTAAAGCTGCGCAATAGACATTAATTTCTAGTAACTGCCAATCATGATTTCAATTTAGACTAGGCAAAAATGAGGTGGTGCGTGTGGGCTGCAAAAGTCACGCGTACCAAGTAATATATGAAATTCAGAATTGGATGGTCGAGAACATCCAGATCAGCTTCTTTGTCGAAGGCGGCGAAACACATCTGCCGAAAAACAAAAGTGCATCAGCAAAGTGGGAAATGAACCATATGACTTGCAATCTCTTTCAAGGATTGGAGGACAGACATCCCTACCATCACGCATCTTGCCAAGAAGCAACAGGAACAAATAGCGGCCACTCTGCCAACCTCGCTCAGCTTTTGTTGCCTTCCTTTGGACTCGATAGGGAAACGTTTCAACATGAGGAATAGCCTGCCAAACAAATCAGGAGCACATGAATACAACTAGTAATGTGATGTGATGTTATAGTTGTATAGACCAAACCCTGAACAAATGGAGATAGTCTAAAGTACTAAACTACAAAGCCGTTACTAGATTGTTTCTAGCCTAGTAGATTAATTTGACTTATAAACATGATCTAAATGCATCATAGTCCAAACTTTCTTAAAGAGGTATTCTTACCTCCCTCCATAGAGCAGAAAACCCAGGGCAGCGGAAAAGGATAGTCCCGCAATGAATAACTTTGAAAGGAGAAGCATAGATGGATTTGGATTCATCCACAGCAATACCCAAACCAAAACCTGTAAGAGGCAAATGTATGTGAGTACTTTGAGACAAGGCAGTCCAACTGTGATTGAGTACACAAAATAAACACAGATGAATAGAACAGTTAGTGAGGTGAGAAGATTCATGTATAACAACCACATGAGGGATTAAAAAAGCTCAACCATACGAAACTACCAATACATGACTAGCTGCAAACTATTTCCTATACCTTTATCCAGTATTTCTGTTTTGCTGCTACAGATATCAACTACTTCCTACGTACCAAAATGTAAGGCATCCACACATTTCGAGGTTCAACTTTGACCATCAATATGGTTTATGTGCCTCAATGGTATGTTTATCATAGAACATACGTACATAACCTATATATTATGGGTCTAATTGAGGGTCAAAGTTGAACCTCGAAATTCATGAGCGCCTTACATTTTTGGACGGTGGGAGTAGCAAGATAGCAAGTGTATCTCTATTCAGGAAAAGAAAAGAAAAAAGTGTATGGCGGTTTTTCATATTGTAGAGTTTTCAAATGTCCAAATTTTCATGAAATCAGCAGTCCAAAAAAAAGGAAAAACACATGAGCCTGAAACGTTGTACTATTATATAGCAAAGGCAATGCTCGAAGAAATATATACGAAAGTAAAAACAGTGCAGACTTATAAAGAGCCTGCTTTACCTGCACTGCATAAACGACACCATTGATAGTATAGAAACCTGATCTAAGGCCATCAGTGTCTAGACCACGTGCTTGATAAGATATTTCGGCCCAAAAAAGTGCCAACATTGCGTAGGTAGTGAAGAATGCAAGCCCCGGCAGATCAAGAATTACATGCTGAAAGATCTGAAATAGAATAAACACGAGATGAAACTCTGGTCAATCAAATTGAATACTATTTCATCCGAGTGACAGAAAATAATGAAGGTATCTGAACCTGAGGGTTCACTAGTTGCACTTGACGACGGAAAGCAAAGATGGAACACCTTGCTGCAGATTAGCAACGGAGTAAAATTAGCATTACACAGGACATGAATGAGCATGCAAGTTTTGACCCAGTTGAGACTGAACAATGTACCTCCATTAACCAAGAAATTAAGGAACTGGAAGACTTTTTGTGTTGTCCATCCATATTCTGGAACTCTGTGCTGTATTCTGGCAACTTGGATCTGCATATACACATACATAGCTCAGCTTTAATATTGCCTTCTCTTCCTCGAGTAAATATATTCCTCAAACGGTAAGCATTGGCATGGGCACATGACGAGTATAAACCTTACTAGTACCTAGGATATTTATTTATTTATTTGCAAGGAACCGATGTATTTACAGTTGACAGTTCATATAATTGCTATTATATGCATAATTTGGATGCTATCAACGCAATCTTATCCGCCAAGGTTTCATGGATTAGAGAGATAATAAGCATGAAAACAAACACAGGTCCTTTGTCCACCTATCAGTATTCGGAATCACAGTTTCCCCCTTGATTGACCTAAAGCTCTGTAATATGCTATTCGTTTTCGCTATCGGCTTTCACGAGTTTCGGATGCAGCACAGTATTATGCTCAAGCCAGCATCCTTTATTCTCTAGTGAAATCGCTGGTTGTGATATCACAGATTTATTCATTGGCACTCCTGCTTATTAGGACATCAAAGCATTTATTCTGCTGCCTTGCCAGCAGGGCACCAACTAGTAGCAGTACGAGTACAGGTTTGTCCCGAGGAGAGATTAGATAGATAGATGCTTACGAAGGAGGAGGCGGCGATGAGGCCGTAGAGGGCGGCGAGGGCCCAGAAGATCCCGTCCTGCCACGCCGGCGAGCCGTTCACGTGCTCCCACCACCCCGCGAAGGCCGTCGGCAAGGGCACCGGTGCCGGCGCCGCCGCCATCGCCGCCAGGCTGCACGGAGATCCCGGGAAAAGAGACAGACAGACGGCCTTCCTCTCCGGGTGAAATCAAAACTTTGGATGGCTTGGGAGGGAATCTGGTGGTGGCGGTGCTGGCGGCGACGTGGATTTATACGGGCGGCTCGCGTCAGCTTCGTAGCTCGAACAGAGCAGGAGGGGGGATCGGAGCCGACGTGTGTGGTAGTATAATTTTGTACAGGCACAGCCGCGCTCTCCTTATATCTATCTGCGCCCGCGTTCTTGGCTGGAATTTGGACTCCGAGTCGGGAGCCCACTCCGGGCCCGGGGGAGACATCAGCTTTTGGTGTTGTGTTCTTTTTTTTTTTGTGCTCAAGAAAATAAGCATTTGGATACTTGTTGGCTGGGCTGGACGAGTCATGAAAACACCCGTTTCCGTGTTTGGTTATTATAATCCGACGCGGTCAGGTCCAGGGCCCAGCTTCATTGGATATTTGTTGGCTCCGCCATGTGTTGGTTGGTCACATGCTTTTTCACACCGCATCCAGGCTACAAAGCTCGTTTTTTTTTTAAACACACTGAACAAACATTGTCGTAAAGCCTGAGATAAATGTAGGGACATGCAAGCACCAGTGTCAAGTACTCTCTCAGTTTACAAAACGTGCGTGCACCCTTAGATCGTCAATTTGATCAACCTTATATAAGCCATATATTACAAAAAAACATACCATTATAAACTTCAGATGTTTTATTTTCAAACGGTATAATTTTTATGTTATATAGTTTATATTACGATGATAAAATTGGCAACATAGATATACGCACCGGACTTGTAAACTGAAACGGAGGGAGGGAGTACATAACTTCTTTTCTCGAATACACACAAACATGAGTATCATATATTGATAGAAAAAAGATGAAGAAACCCATCCACAGTTTGAGTACAACGCCGAAAGGCAAAATGCACCACGCTAATCACTGAGATTAGAACCACACCTACTACAAACGAGGATGAGAGAACTTGCCTTGCTCTATCCCTAGCCAAGAATGCAAAGAAGACGGGACACCGAGCAAACAGGCCGCGTCACGCCCGCTGCAAGCAACACCAACGACTACATGACTCGCTAGATCAACGTACCTCTCACCACATATTGCCCGGAGGAGTCGGCAGGCAGGGTGGAAGGACCTAGGCGGACCTAAAGAATAAGACATGCAGGATGCACCACAATGGCATACGTAGCGCCCTGGAGGCCCACGTCCTGAGGGGCAACCTACACCAAAAGGGAGATGTTCCAAACTCTAGCTCCAAGGATTTCGCGAGCAGCTAAGGCGACGCCTTCATGAAGGAAACGATGCCATGACGCCGCCGCCGCCTGTTCCGGAGGGCCGGAACAAGAGTTTTCCCTGGCGTTCGAGAAGGGACATGATCAGGACCATGGCGGCGCCCCAAGAAGGACACGACACCCACAGGCGTCGTCACTGTCAGCATCGGCAAATCGTACAGGACTTGAACCCTGGCGGACTAGCTCCACCACAAAATACATAACCATCTGAGCCAGACTCGTTCACCGCTAGAGTTTGTTAACAACGTTCAATTATGAGCATAATATAGTTACTTTGTTTTCTCACGGGTAGTTTGCAATTACCTACCACGCATTGACTGATTTTGTTCGCATGCAGTACACGCGCAACTCACCAACCTCCTAACCTACCACAAACCCTCGCTATCTACAGCGAGTTAGCAATGGAGGTCAAACTGATGAACATCGTGCCGATATTTTACGGCACTTATGTTGTTGATGGTATAGCAGCCAGTACGATTGGAGAGCAGACCTTGTCGTCAGTCGATTTGTTGAATTGCTGAATTGTTCTGCTACATGTTGCCAAGTTGTTTGTTTGGGATTTTCTAGAGGGGCGTTGAAAGTTCAGAAGGAGTATTCGTCTCGCACCAGTCCGTGTCACCGTCGGCACACATTTAGACAAAACTAAAGATCAATTAATAACATGAAACAGAAGATGAGCGCACAGATATGTAAATTTCGGACAGAGATCTGGTGACACGCTGCAACTTGCGGCTATGCATCAGCCATTCAAACGGAATCCAACAGACAACAGCCATCCAAAGCACAAATACCCCACACTTGATGCTTGGTCCATCCAACGCTGCACAGCCTAAACAAACACCAATTTTCTCAATCATTAGGAAATATAAATACTAGCAATTTTTCAGTCAGTTAACAGTACGAACGGTCAGTTAAGAATAGAAAAGGCGTCCATCATATTTGCATTATACAAATACTCCCTCCGTTCCGAAATATTTGTTTTTCTAGAGATTTCAATAAGTGACTACATACGCAGCAAAATAAGTGAATCTACACTCTCAAATATATCTACATACATCCGTATTTATAGTCTATTTGAAATGTCTAGAAAGACAAATATTTAGGAACGAAGAGAGTAGTATATTGAATGCAAGTGATTAGCATTTTTCGGACAGTTAGCGGAACCTTAAATCGCACGCATCCGTCCGAACAGCACGGTCCGAACATGTTTGCCATTCAACACATTTTCACATCCGTTTGCTGAACGGTCTGAATATCCTTTTTTCCGCAAACTGGATGCAATCCGAAGGTAGGCGCCCGACAACCTCTTCGGCAGGCGCCTGATAACAAGCGGATCGCTGTGCTCCCGACCTTCTCATGTGTGCACCACGATCGACACGTCATCAAGTGCCAAAGCCCCGTGGGACAACCTCTCTGGCAACCAAAAGAAGGAGCTCTTCGTCATGGTGGCTGGCCGACACGCCCAGCCGGATACAAATTAGCTTGCCATTGAACTCACCATGGGCAAGGCGTGGGATGCGCGAGCACACTTCATCGATGTCCGGACCGGTTGACGGACGGATGCGGGACTGTGTTGGATGGAAAAACGGATCCAAACCGTATTGTCTGGATGGATCCGTGCGATTTGAGAGTCCATGTTGGAGATGCCCTAAGAGCATCTACAGCCGGACTTCGCAAATCCAGCCACTCAAACGCCCGCGGACGTAGGGCCACCTCCTCCACGACGATGTTCGACCCACCGGATTATAAACCGGATCCGCCGCGGGTTCCGTCTCCGGCCATTGGATCGGAGGGAAGGGGATCAAAAGTGGAGTGGACGGAGACGGGAGTGAAATGGAGTTTGGATTGACCAGTCTCTAGGGTTTTTGGATGTGGGGATATGTATGGTGTCTGGATGGGCCGGGTTGACGTAGGAACACGCCCGGGCGCCCCATATCCGACCCATATTTGGACTAGATATGGGGGGTGCCGGTCAATCCGGGCATTGGATGCCTGTTTGAGGTGCCCATATGGGCCAGGTTTTTGTGATCGGTCACTGACCGGACGAGCCGTCCGGGCGTTTGAGGCCAGTTTGAAGCGCCCAGCTGTAGATACTATAACTAACCGAAAAATATAGATCAATTGCATTCAGTATAAAATTATATTTGTACGACGCAAACATGTTGATTTTTTTATTCTTAACTATTTGTTCTTACTGTTAATTGATCGAAAAATGCTAGTATTTATATTTCCTAACGACAGGGAGAAACTGATGTTTATTTTGGATGTGTAGCGCTGGATAGACCAAGCATCAAGTGTGGGGTGCTTTTGCTTTGGATGGTCGCTTGTCTGTTGGATGTCGTTTGAGTGGTTGATGCATAGCCGCATAGCCGCAAGTTGCAGCGTGACTTGGTGTGGGCAAGGCACCCGCTCTCTGTCCGTAAATTTTACGTATATGCAAAGGCCACTAGTCAGTCAGACGGTCAGGCCTATCTTTGTACCCAAAGAACGAGAAACAATACACAGTTTCAGAAAACAAGAAAACATTTGAGCTTCGGTTCTCCTCTGGTTCAAAGCTGCGGCACTTATTTTAAATAAAAAAGAGTAGTATTTTATGCATTGTAAGGGCATCTTCAACGGAAACCTGTAAATTTTCTCCCGCATTCATCCGCGGACAGAGGGTAACTGGTTCGTAGACACGGATGTGGAAGGATGACATCCAACACTAACCACATACATCCGGTCTTTTTTTTTTCAAGTATGCACGATCAAATAACCGCATGTAAAGAGTACTGACGTTTAAATAGCCGCATGCAACACTAGTTCAAGTTTTAAAAAGTTCAAATGTTACTTCCCAACATTGTTGTTTTCTTTCACCTCTGACTGATGCTCAATCAGATATTTTTTCAGCTACTGTGAGTTGGTCGATGTATTTGAATAAACTCCTCGAATGTGGCCGGATTCTGGTACGAAAGATGGATAAGACCACCCATGTTCTCAAATTCCAGAGTTGCGACATCATCGTCACCCTCATCCTCGACGATCATGTTGTGCATTGTCACACAACATGTCATCACATCCCACAAGGTTTTCGGATCCTATTGTTTAGCAGGTCCATGGACAACTGCAAAACGGGCCTGTGAAACTACAAATGCCCTCTCGACATCCTTTCTAACTGCTTCTTGTCTTTGGGTAAAGTGAACTTTTTTTTCTGGCCAACAAGGTTTCAGATGGTGTTGACAAAGTAGCCCATGAAGGATAGATACTGTCAACCAGATAGTAGTCCATGTTGTACTCATATCCATTGACTGTATAGTGACAAGGATAAGCTTTTCCTCTAGTCGGCCTCGCAAACAACGACAATTTGTTGCAGCACATTGATGTCAGCGTGAGACCCTGGCATGCCAAAAAAAGCGTGTCAAAATCCAAAGATCCTGTGATGCAACTGCTTCAAGAATGATGATGGGCTTCTTAACATGACCCTGATATTGCCCTTGTAAAGCCTTTGGTAGTTCTTCCATTTCCAATACTTGCAGTCAAGAGATCCAAGCAAACCTGGCCACCCTCTTGCTTCTGAGATTGCCAGGAGCCTTTCGGTGACTGTCACAGTTGGTTCTCTCAAGTACTGAGGTCTGAACACCTCGACCACAGCAGTTGCAAACTTGAACATGGCATCTTCGCATATTGTCAGACATCCATAGGTACTCGTCCCACGAATCAGCGACCGTACCATATGCAAGCATCCAGAGTGCGGCCGTGCATTTCTGGTAATCACATAAGCCAATCGTTTCCACGACGTCCTTCTTCAAGATGAGGTAGTCATCGTAGGACCGGATGCCATGGTACAAACGATCGAAGATAGTCTTGCGCATCCAAAAACGCCGGCGAAAGTGATCAGCAAATAGTGCATCGGGGGCAAAGTAGTCGGCCATCAGTGTCAAATGATTGCTCGACTTGTTGCGTTTAAGCACTCGATGACCCTTGATTGAGCCCTTGAAATTAAGAGCATTAAGAGCATGCTCCTCCGCACGCTCCACGTCTTCAAGGACATCATGCATCATCGTCGTCCCATCGGAGTACTCCTCCTCGTCTGACGAGCCGTCGGACGACTCAACATACTGCTCGTATATGTACTCCAAATCAGAATCTATTGCTAGAAAGAAGAAGGGAGAATAGTTTTTAGCTCTGGCGATTCATTGAACAGTTGTCGTGCATGGTAAGAATAGCGGTAGCGAATGGTAACTGGCCGGGCGGCCGGAGGACGGGGGTTGAACGGAGGCGGAGGAGAAGCGAGATGGAGGCCTGCTGGAGCGCTGGAGGTGACGAAGGCACAGAGTTCCGGCAGTGGTGTGGTGTGGTGCCCGGGGTGGTAGAGTGGCGGCGGAGGCAAGAGAGAAAGAAGTAGATAAAATTAGGCGGATAGAGTCGCGAGGTCCGGGAAGGGTTTTTGATTAGCCCGGAGTGTCGGATTCCAAAATTTTGCGTGTCCGGAATCCCGCAAAGCTCCTCTATTTTTATCTTCGTTTTGCAGGAGAAATCGTGTCTGGATCATTCCATGGACCAATACAAATCCATTGAATGGCTCCCGCGGTCCGAATGAATGCGGATGGTTTACGGGTCGACCTTCAAGATGCCCTAAGTTGTTAACCCTGCGCATAAGAACATATTCGTGCCACTGTTATGAATTTGTGGATCGTCACATCTGAGTTGGAGACATTGGACAACTCGAACAGAGAGCATCCTTTGATAGTCCCTCCGCATGTTGTCCAATCCGGAGACAAGATTAAATTACAGAAGATACCTTAACGAGATCGTCCACTAACTTCGAATAATCCGAATTCTCTCGCAGCATTTCCGTATAATAAACGATGTAAAACAGCATCATCGAGATTATGTATGAGAGCTGCTATACGTACGACAAAAAATCCATCCGATTTTGTACGATCAGACTCATCTGACGACGTGGGCCCAACCCTAAAGAAACATGCTTGTGTCTTGTCGTATAAATCGTACATCGTACGCCAGGCAGTTTCGATTATGTATCTATCCGGTGGACGGTGGTATCGTTCTCTATTTCCCTTACTCAAGGCTGTCAATTGAAATACTTGATGTGTGTTCTTCGTCTTATATTAGTTGTTTTTTTATGTAAAAATTTCTTTCGGTTGATCGTTGCAGTGAGGATCACATGACGGCGCAGGCGTGTACGTTGTCGTCGCTGAAGAGCGCGAGCGCGCGGTCGTCGAGGACGTGCGTGAAGGCGTGGCCGGGGTAGTAGCCCACCACCGGGTCGTTGTAGCCGTGGAGGTGGTACTTGTGCGTGGGCAGGTACGTGTCGTCCTCCAGGTACCGTATCGCGAAGGGGTAGTACTCGGCGTCGTACGGCCACGGCCAGAACTCGGCCGCCCTCCCCGTGCGCCGCGCCGCCCGGAGCACCCTCCGCCGGTCCACGTACCCCGTCACCGTCACCTTCTGCGCGCCCATGTCGATCTCCACCGTGCTCACTCCTGCACGCGCTACGACAAAGTTATAGCTGGATGGCATGCCCGTACCGTACATGTCTCTCCTGAACGATCGAGGATCATACTACGTGCCTTCGAGCCGGGACATGGCCTTCCGTATTCTCTTCTCGCAACCCTCGCAGTCCATGTGGACGTTCATCTCCACGATCTTGCATTCCAAGCCCAGGCAAGCAGTAATCAAACTTAAATGAAGGAAGTCGCCAATGCCATGATATGCATGCATCTGTTTTTTTTTTTCCACTTACAGACAGGGCGTTGGACAAGGCAGCGCTCCTCCGCGTCCTCCAAAAGCGCAGCATGCTCACTCCAACAGCCCGCGGCACCGTGCGAACCGCCTGGTGTGGATGCACGAAGGCTCCAGGCACGAAGGGTATAAATGCTGCGCGAGCAGACGCCAATGCACGGTGGATATCATATCATATCAACTCGACATGAGCGAACATTAAGACGAGGGGACGCTCGGGCATTGGCATCGATGCCTCCCAGGACGAGGAGATGTATACGCGTGACGGATTCTAGCCGAACGGAGGAATCATGTTATTGTTAGAAGCGAGAGAGAGGTTTGGTGGAATAGTTGTTGTATTGCTTGAGCCTCGTGGGCATATATATAGGAGTACAATGATCTACTTGGAGTACAAGACAAGCCAGAACAAATCCTAGTCTATCTCTTCTTTCTTAATAAACATTATACTCAACATCCCCCCGCAGTCACAACGGTAGCGACGCAGACGGTGAGACTGGAGA
>LR738714.1:485009585-485022700 GCA_902687465.1 Secale cereale
GGGGGGGGGGGGGGCAGAAGTGGCTCCTTCAAGGCGATGCTTACACCGCGTATTTCGAGGCAATCGTGAATGGGCGTCGCAGGAAGTGCTCCATCCCATGCCTCTGGGAAGGGGACACCCGGATGAGATTAGAATCCACATTTACTCCTTCTATAAGGGGATCTTCTCGGCCGAACCCCGTGGTGGGGTCTCCTTGGCGGATGATTTTTGACCCCTTGCGAACAGGGTATCTGACATTGAGAATGCGGAACTGACTATCCCTTTTTCGCCAGAAGAGGTGGGGCGGGCGACCGCCTTGATGAAGGTTGGGTCGGCACCGGGACCGAATGGCTTGCCAGTTGCCTTCTTCCAGAAGTTTTGGATGTCCTAAAACCGATGATCATGCCAATGTTCCATAAATTCTACATCGGAACATTCAACATGGTGCGCATAAACTTCGGTGTTATCACCCTGATTCCCAAAGTAGTTGGGGCGACGGACATTCGCCAATTCAGACCTATCATAGTTATCAACGTCCCGAAGCGCATCTTCTCTAAAGTATGAGCGTCTAGACTTGCGCCTGTAGCTTAGAGGATGAATCACCCACTCCAGACAGCATTCCTGAAAGGGAGAAGAATCCATGACGGGATTTTATCCCTTCACGAGATTGTCCACAAGGTGCGATCACGTGGGCAGAAGGGTGTATTTCTGAAGCTGGACTTCCAGAAAGCATACGATCGGCTAGACTTGAACTTCGTGCGCCTAGTCATGTAGCGCAGGGGCTTGGAGGACAGATGGTGCAACTGGATTATGCAGTTGGTACGGTCTAGCAAGACTGCGATTAACATTAACGGAGAGGCGGGGTCTTTCTTTGCGGCCTCTACGGGTGTGAAGCAAGGGGACCCGGTATCCCCCCTTCTCTTCAACCTTGCCGTGGACGCACTAGCGGGTATCCTGGACAAGGCTAGGAGTGCTGGCCACATCTCGGGTGTTCTCGGTCACCTCATTCTGGGAGGGGGGGGGTCACTCACCTTCAGTACGCCGATGACACCATGATTATGGTGGAAGGATCTGCCCTTGACATAGTAAACCTTAAGTTCCTACTCCTCTTCTTTGAGGCTATGTCGGGACTCAAGATTAACTTTGACAAGAGCGAGGTCATTTTTTAGGCTACCCTGCAGAGGACCAACAAAGGATTGCGGATAATCTAAATTGCAGGCTAACATCTTTCCCCATTACATACTTGGAGATTCCTTTGGCAGACTCGAAGATCCTGACAAGTGCATTCGACCCGCTAGTGGGACGAGTGGCCTCTTGGGCTGAGCCCTGGCGAGGATGGTTTACCTCCAAAGGGAGCAAATCGGTCCTTATTAACTCGAACCTTGCGAACCTCCCCATGTTTATGATGGGGTTGTACATTCTTCCAGAAGGCGTTCATAGTGCCTTCGATAAGGACCTCGCTAGGTTCTTTTGGCATGATGCAAAATAGACGTATCAATCATGATAAATGTTTATTATTCATGCTATAATTCTATTAACCAGAAACTTAGTACATGTGTGAATACATAGACAAAAGAGAGTGTCCCTAGTATGCCTCTACTTGACTAGCTCGTTAATCAAAGATGGTTATGTTTCCTAACCATAGACATGTGTTGTCATTTGATCAACGAGATCGCATCATTAGGAGAATGATGTGATGGACAAGACCCATCCGTTAGCTTAGCAACTTGATTGTTTAGTTTTACTGCTATTGCTTTCTTCATGACTTATACATGTTCCTATGACTGTGAGATTATGCAACTCCCGAATACCGGAGGAACACCTTGTGTGCTATCAAACGTCACAACGTAACTGGGTGCTTATAAAGATGCTCTACAGGTGTCTCCGAAGGTGTTTGTGGTGTTGGAATAGATCGAGAATAGGATTTGTCACTCCGAGTGTCGGAGAGGTATCTATGGGCACTCTCAGTAATACACATCATAATAAGCCTTGCAAGCAAACGACTAATGAGTTATTCACGAGATGCTGTATTACAGAACGAGTAAAGAGACTTGCCGGTAACGAGATTGAACTAGGTATGATGATACTGACGATCGAATCTGGGGCAAGTAACATACCGATGACAAAGGTAACAACGTATGTTGTTATGTGGTTTGACCGATAAAGATCTTCATAGAATATGTAGGAACCAATATGAGCATCCAGGTTCCGCTATTGGTTATTGACCAGAGATGAGTCTGCTACTTCTCGAGTTTGCGTTGTATTCCCTCGAAGAGGAAAGGGTGATGCAGCACACTAGCGTAAGTATTTCCCTCAGTTTTTGAGAACCAAGGTATAAATCCAGTAGGAGACCACGCACGAGTCCCTCGCACCTGCACAAACAAATAAGAACCTCGCAGCCAACGCCATAAGGGGTTGTCAATCCCTTCACTGTCACTTACGAGAGTGAGTTCTGACAGATAGGATAGGATAGTATTTTTGGTATTTATGGTATAGGAACATAAAATAAATAAAGCAAAGTAAAGTAGATGGAAGATTAATATGATGAGAATAGACTCTCATGATAGCAGAATTCTACGGTGGGTGAACAAATTACTATCGAGCAATTGATAGAAATGCGCATAGTTATGAGAATATCTAGGCATGATCATTGCATATAGGCATCACGTCCGTGACAAGTAGACCGAAACGATTCTGCATCTACTATTATTACTCCACACATCGACCGCTATCCAGCATGCATCTAGAGTATTAAGTTCATACGAACAGAGTAACGCCTTAAGCAAAATGACATGATGTAGAGAGATAAACTCAAGCAATATGATATAAACCCCATCTTTTTATCCTCGATGTCAAAAATACTATACGTGCCTTGCTGCCCCTACTGTCACTGGGAAAGGACACCGCAAGATTGAACCCCAAAGCCAAGCACTTCTCCCATTGCAAGAACTATAGATCTAGTAGGCCAAACCAAACCAATAATTCGAAGAGACTTGCAAGGATATTATAATCATACATAAAAGATTTCAGAAAAGAATCCAATATTGTTCATATATAATCTTGATCATAAACCCACAATTCATCGGATCTCGACAAACACACCGCAAAAAGATTACATCGAATAGATCACCTCGAAGATCGAGGAGAACTTTGTATTGAGATCCAAAGAGAGAGAAGAAGCCATCAGGCTAATAACTATGGACCCGAAGGTCTCTGGTAAACTACTCACTACTCATCGAAGGGGCTATGGTGTTGATGTAGAAGCCCTTCGTGATCGATGCCCCCTCCGGCGGAGCTCCGGAATAGGCCCCAAGATGCATCTCATGAGAACAGAAGGTTACGGCGGTAGAATTAGGGTTTCTTCATGCTCCCCGATGTTTTCAGGGTATATGGGTATATATAGGAGGAAAAAGTACGTCGGTGGAGCAATGTGGGGCCCACGAGGGTGGGGGCGTGCCTACCCCCTGGGCACACCCTGCCTCCTCGTGGGCACCTCATTTCTTCCCCGACTTGTACTCCAAGTCTCTCGTGAAGGTACCGTTCCAAAAATAACTCTCCCGAAGGTTTCATTCCGTTTGGACTCCATTTGATATTCCTTTTCTGTGAAACACTGAAATAGGCAAAAAAAATAGCAATTTGCACTGGGCCTTGGGTTAGTAGGTTAGTCCCAAAAATAATATAAAAGTGTATACTAAAGCCCATTAAACATCCAAAACAGAATATATAATAGCATGGAATAATCAAAAATTATAGATACGTTGGATACGTATCAAGCATCCCCAAGCTTAATTCCTGCTCATCCTTGAGTAGGTAAATGATAAAGAAACATAATTTTTGATGTGGAATGCTAGCCAACATAATTATCAATGTAATTTTCTTTATTGTGGTATGAATGTTCACATCCGAAAGATTCAAGACAAAAGTCTATATTGACATAAGAATAATAATAATACTTCAAGCATACTAACAAAGCAATCATGTCTTCTCAAAATAACATGGCCAAAGAAAGTTCATCCCTACAAAATCATATAGTTAGGCTGTGCTCCATCTTCTTCACACAAAATACTCAAATCATGCGCAACCTCGGTTTCAGCCAAGCACTTGTTTCATACTTAATTTTTTTCAAACTTTTTCAACTTTCACGCAATACATGAGCGTGAGCCATGGACATAGCACTATGTGGAATAGAGTGGTGGTTGTGGAGAAGACAAAGAGGAAGATGGTCTCACATCAGCTAGGCGTATCAATGGGATATGGAGATGCCCATCAATAGATATCAATGTGAGTGAGTAGGGATTGCCATGCAACGGATGCACTAGAGCTAAAAATATATGAAAGCTCAACAAAGGAAACTAAGTGGGTGTGCATCCAACTTGCTTTCTCATGAAGACCTAGGGCATTTGAGGAAGCCCATCGTTGGAATATACAAGCCAAGTTCTATAATGAAAATTCCCACTAGTATATGAAAGTGACAAAGCAAGAGACTCTCTATCATGAAGATCATAGTGCTACTTTGAAGCACAAGTGTGGAAAAACATAGTAGCATTGTCCCTTTTTCTTTTTTTCTTTTTTGGGCCTTTTTTTTCTTTGGCCTTTGTTTTTTTTTCTTTGGGACAATGCTCTAATAATGATGATCATCACACTTATATTGATTTACAACTCAATACTAGAATAAAGTATGACTCTATATGAATGCCTCCGACGGTGTACCGGGATGTGCAATGAATCAAGAGTGACATGTATGAAAAATTATGCACGATGGCCTAACCATGAATACGATGTCAACTACATGATCATGCATGGAAATATGACAATGATGAAGCATGTCATAGCAAACAGAATGGTGGAAAGTTGCATGGCAATATATCTCGGAATGGCTACGTAAATGCCATGATAGGTAGGTATGGTGGCTGCTTTGAGGAAGGTATATGGTGGGTCTATGGTAGTGGCGAGAGTTGCGCGATACAAGAGAGGCTAGCAATGGTGGAAGGGTGAGAGTGTGTATAATCCATGGACTCAACATTAGTCATAAAGAACTCACATACTTATTGCAAAAATCTACAAGTCATCAAAACAAAGTACTACGCGCATGCTCCTAGGGGAAGGGTTGGTAGGAGTTAACCATCGCGCGATCCCGACCTCCACTCAAAGGATGACACTCAATGAAATACTTCATGCTTCAAATTTGTCACACAACGGTTACCATACGTGCATTATATGGGACTTGCAAACCTCAACACAAGTATTTCTCAAATTCACAACTACTCTACTAGCATGACTCTAATATCACCATCCTCATATCTCAAAACAATCATCAAGTATCAAACTTCTCATAGTATTCAATGCACTTTATATGAAAGTTTTTACTATACTCATCTTGGATGCCTGTCATATTAGGACTAGTTTTTATAACCAAAGCACATTACCATGTTGTTCTAAAATACTCTCAAAAATATATAAGTGAAGCGTGATAGATCAATAATTTCTAAAAAATAAAACCACCACTTTGCTCTAAAAGATATAAGTGAAGCACTAGAGCAAAACTATCTAGCTCAAAAGATATAAGTGAAGCACATAGAGTATTCTAACAAATTCTAAATTATATTTGTCTCTCTCAAAAGGTGTGTCCAGAAAGGATGATTGTGGCAAACTGAAAAGCAAAGACTCAAATCATACATGACGCTGCAAGCAAAACACATATCATGTGGTGAATAAAAATATAATCTCAAGTAAAGTTACTGATAGACGAAGAAGAAAGAGGGGATGCCTTCCCGGGGCAGTTTGTCCTTGAATTTTACCTTGGGGTGCCTTGGGCATCCCCAAGCTTAGGCTTTTGCCACTCTTTGTTCCATTTTCCATCAAATCCATACTCAAAACTTGAAAACTTCACAACACAAAACTTAGCCAAAATTCTCGTGAGCTCCGTTAGTATAAGAAAACAAACCACCACTTAAAGGTACTATAATGAACTCATTCTTTGTTTGTATTGGTGTTAAACCTACTGTATTCAAACTTCTCCATGATTCATACCCCCGATACTACTCATAGATTCATCAAAATAAGCAAACAACACACGAAAAACAGAATCTGTCAAAAATAGAACAATCTGTAGTAATCTATAACTTTCGAATACTTCCGTAACTCTAAAAAAATTGAAATAGATTGATGGACGTGATGAATTTGTCTATTAATCATCTGCAAAAAGAATCAACTAAAAAGCACTCTCTAGTAAAAAAATGACAACCAATCTCGTGAGCGCTAAAGTTTCTGTTTTTTACAGCATGATCACATAAACTTCACACAAGTCTTTCCAAAGGTTCTACTTGGCACAAACACTAAATAAAACACAAAACCACATCTAAACAGAAGCTAGATGCAATATTTATTCCTAAACATAAGAAAAAACAAAGAAAAAAAATTGGGTTGCCTCCCAACAAGCGCTATCGTTAACTCCCCTAGCTAGGCACGATACAAGAATAGATCTAGGTATTGCCATCTTTGGTAGGCAATTCTTCAATTAAGCACTTATAATTCTTAGGAACTTCTTCATTTTTATTAATAATCAAACTTCTAGGCAAGAAATCAAGAAATTCATTTGTAGCAAAAGGTTCCCTTACAAAAGTGAGAAAGTTGGGATGAACACTTATGGATTTGAGATCCGCAGTTTCCTTACTAGATGAATCACTCTTATTTTTAGGAACATACATAAAATTGGCTAATTTAGTGATAGAGGGATTCAAAGTATTTTTCACAGCAGAAAAAGCAGACCCTACGTTAGTAATAATACCCTCAAGTTTATCAATTCTAGTGGAATCTGGATCTATCCTCTCTTTAACTATAGGTTCTTTTTATTTAAAGTTTTTCAGAATGACTCCTACTTTAGATCCATATTGGGTGATTTGGTCATGGATATTTTTATCCAAACTCTCAACCAACTCTATCGTGGCAACTTTGTTTTCAATAATTTCAAGCCTTTGTATAACATATTCTAAAGTCAAAACAGTTCCATTAACCAGAAGAGGTGGTGGGCCAAACAATTCTGTCATAACATTATAAGAATCAAAAGTATGGCTACCCAAGAAATTCCCTCCGGTAATGGCATCAAGAATATATCTATTCCACGGAGTCATGCCAACATAAAAATTGCGAAGAAGCACGAAAGTGAAAAGCTTCCTAGTAGATCTATTTTGAGCATTGCAAATTCTATATCAAGCATCTTTTAGATTTTCTTCCTCCCTTTGTTTAAAATTAAGAACCTCACTCTCGGGAGTACTGATAATGATAGGCGTGCTAGCCATGGTGGCAAGGCAAAGCGATAAAACACATGGAAGAAGAAGGGCGAATCAAACAGCAAGGGTGAAGTGGGGGTGAGGAAAATGAGAGGCAAATAATGTAGTGCGAGGGATAATGGTTTGTGATAGGTACTTGGTATATACCTTTTGCGTAGATCTCCCTGGCAATGGCGCCAGAATTTTTTCTTGCTGCTTCTCGAGCTTGCGCTGTATTCCCTCGAAGAGGAAAGGGTGATGCTGCACAGTAGCATAAGTATTTCCCTCAGTTTTTGAGAACCAAGGTATCAATCGAGTAGGAGACCATGCACGAGTCCCTTGCACATGCACAAACAAATAAGAACCTCGCAGCCAACGCGATAAGGGGTTGTCAATCCCTTCACGGTCACTTACGAGAGTGAGATCTGATAGATAGGATAGATAGTGTTTTTGGTATTTTTGGTATAGGAACAGAAAGTAAATAAATCAAAGTAAAGTAGATGGAAGATTAATATGATGAGAATAGACCTAGGGGCCATAGGTTTCACTAGTGGCTTCTCTCACGATAGCAAAATTCTACGGTGGGTGAACAAATTACTGTCGAGCAATTGATAGAAAAGCGCATAGTTATGAGAATATCTAGGAATGATCATTGCATATAGGCTCACGTCTGTGACAAGTAGACCGAAAAGATTCTGCATCTACTACTATTACTCCACACATCGACCGCCATCTAGCATGCATCTAGAGTATTAAGTTCATAAGAACATAGTAACGCCTTAAGCAAGATGACATGATGTAGAGAGATAAACTCAAGCAATATGATATAAACCCCATCTTTTTATCCTCGATGGTAACAATACTATACGTGCCTTCCTTCCCCTACTGCCATTGGGAAAGGACACCGCAAGATTGAACCCAAAGCCAAGCACTTCTCCCATTGCACGAACTATAGATCTAGTAGGCCAAACCAAACCAATAATTCGAAGAGACTTGCAAGGATATTATAATCATCACTACTAGAAAAAGGGCTATAGATGGGATTGACACTAATGGCGCACCAGACAAGCGGTGCGCCATTAGTATATAATAATGGCGCACCACCTTCTGATACGCCATTAGAGTTGAAACTACTAATGGCGCACCTGGCCCAGGGTGCGCCATTAGTATCAATTTTTTTTGAACTAGTGCGCCTGTCTAAACATACTAATGGCGCATCCAGACACAGTGCGCCATTACTAGTTGTAACTAGTAATGGCGCACCTGTCGGAAAGTGCGCCACTAATGTTGTTTTTTTTATTATATTTTTTATTCTTTGTTTGCAAAACTACTAATGGCGCACTGTGCCATAGTGCGCCATTACTAGTTTAAACTAGTAATGGCGCACTGTGGAACAGTGCGCCATTAATATCTTTTTTTTTTGCAAAACTACTAATGGCGCACCACCAGAAGGTGCGCCATTAGTAACCTGGATTACTAATGGCGCATTTAGAGTTGGTGCGCCATTAGTAAGTGGGCAGCAACAAGATATTTTGGACAGCCTCTCCTACCCACACTCACTTTCTCCCCACTTCATTCTCTCCACCTCCTCCTTGTCTCGGGTGCCTCCTCTTTTTCACCTCATTTCCACCATAGATTCATTCAAATAAAGTGGTTAAATTACCTTGTTTTGATAGGTAAGTAAGGGGGGAAGCTATATTTATGTTGTTCTCCCTACAACAATGTGCACATGCATTTTTTATGGCCTAGCTAGATCTATGTATGTTCGTGGTGTTGCATATATTTGTGGTGTTGCATATGTGTTTGTGTTTGGAGGTGTACCGGTATTTGAAATGCGATAGTTGCCAATATTTTCCCGGAATGTTGATTCATTTCCGTTTCGGTGAGAATTTTGGCATTAAGCACTCTTTTGGTCCTATTTTTTGGGAAAGTCATGCCAAATATTTTCTTGGTTCTAAAATATCGTTTTGCTCTACCCAGCAGGCGACCATGGTCCGCACGATGACCGAAGGCATCGTGAATAGGTTTTTGAGGTCCGCGAAGGCCGAGATGCTTCAAAAGAAGGAGACGGAGATAAGATGTCCGTGTCAAAGATGCAAGCTGAAGAGCCTTATTGCGGACCCGGATTCCGGGCAGGTGCGGGACCACCTGCTCTTGCGTGGTTTCATGGATGGCTATCGGTGGCAAGGTGATGAAGATGACTACGAAGTCGTCCATGGGGGCCGGGCAAGAAATGAGGAAGGGCAGCAAGACAACCACCGCGGCTCGGGCGGGCGAGAAGACGAAGAATCCCCATGAGATGATCACGACGGTGATGCTGTACACAGTCATCATGTAGAAGATGCAGGACATGATGATGAGGAAGATGCCGGAGCAGACGACGGGCATGATCATGAAGATGATGATGCCGGCGGAGCAGACGACGCTGGACCATCGATGGGCTGGGTGCAGGACCCTCATATTCAAGAGCTGCTTCTCAAGCAGACGGATAACACAAGAGCTGCCGCCCGAGAGAAAGCCAAGATGGATCAACTTGAGTTAGACGCGGTTACTCCATTGTATGAAGGATGCAGGCCCGAGGATACCCGCCTGAAAGTAATGCTCATGGCTCTGGAGATGAAGGCAAAACATAAAATGACAGACGCATGCTTCGTCGAGAACATGTCATTCTGGCACGAACGTCTTCCCAAGGGGAACAAGTGCCCGACCAGTTTCGAGGAGGCGAAGAAAATCGTGTGTCCTCTGGATTTACCGCACGTGAAATACCATGTGTGCATGAACAATTGCATCCTTTATCGGGACGAGCACGCGGAGTCTACCATATGTCCGGTGTGCGGCGTCACTCGATACAAGAAGAGGAAGAAAGCTCCTCGAAAAGTGATGTGGTACTTTTCGATCACTCCTCGTCTGCAGCGGTATTTCGCGGACCCTAAGGTAGCAAAGCTCCTGCGTTGGCACGCGGATAGGGAGGAGAAGAAGCGAGAAGATGACGCAAATGACCCGGAGATAGATAAAAAAGACAAGATGCTGAGTCACCCTAAGGATGTGAGCCAGTGGCAAGCGTTGAACTTCGAAGACCTATAATTTGGGAACGATCCAAGGAACATCGTGCTGGGCGCGAGCACCGATGGAGTCAATCCATTTGGCAGCCAGAGAAGCACACATAGCACCTGGCCTGTGTTTGTGTGGATGTACAACCTTCCCCCTGGTTGTGCATGAAGAGGAAGTACATTCACATGAGTATGCTAATTGAAGGACCGAAACAACCAGGGAACGACATCAATCTGTATCTGGGGCTGCTGAAAGAGGAGCTTGACACGCTGTGGAAAACGCCAGCCAATACGTGGGACGCCACAGAGAAAGAATATTTCCCTATGAGAGTCGCGTTTCTCACGACGGTGCACGACTATCTCGGTTACGGATATGTCGCGGGGCAGGTGGTCCACGGATTTTCTAGATGCGTTAGGTGCATGGATGACACAACGTATCGCCAGCTAGATAGAGATCCCAGGTCTTCGAAAACCGTGTTCATGGGACATCGAAGGTGGCTTCGCGACGATGACCTGTGGAGAAAACGCAAGGATCTGTTCGATGGTGAAACCGAACCCCGAGGACGCCCGCGTACGAGGAGCGGCGAGGAAATAGGCAAGCTGTTGAAAAATTGGAAAGATTGCCCACTGCCGGGAAAGAAGCAAAAGGCGCCAGAGCCGGGAAAGAAGCGAAAGGCGCCAGAGCCACTGCTGAAGGTATGGAAAACGAGGTCTGTTTTCTGGGACTTGCCGTACTGGAAGATCCACCGTGTGCCTCACAGCCTTGATGTAATGCATATCACGAAGAACGTGTGCGAGAGTCTGCTTGGTACCCTGCTCAACATGCCAGAGAGGACCAAAGATGGGCCGAAAGCAAGGGCAGACTTGAAATCAATGGGCATCAGGCAGGAGCTTTACGCTATATATGATGATGATGACGATGAGGCGAAGCAGGACACGGAAAGTCGTCGCAAAGGCAAAAAGGCCAAGAAGACCGGAAATGACTACCCTCCCACGTGTTTCACTCTAAGTCAGGAGGAGATCGAGCAGTTTTTCACCTGCCTCGTAGGAGTAAAACTTCCTTACGGTTACGCGGGGAAGATAAGCAGATACCTAGACCCAGTGAAGCTGAAGTTCAGTGGGATGAAGTCTCACGACTGTCACGTGCTGATGACGCAGATACTTCCAATTGCAATCTGTGGGATCATGGACGCGCACGTCCGTGAAACCCTATTTGGCCTATGCAACTTTTTCGACGTCATCTCTCGGAAGTCTGTTGGCGTGAGGCAACTCAGAAGGCTACAAGAAGAGATCGTGGTGATACTATGCGAGCTTGAGATGTACTTCCCGCCCGCATTCTTCGACGTTATGGTGCATCTGCTGGTCCATATCGTGGACGATATCATCCAACTCGGGCCGACGTTCCTGCACATCATGATGCCGTTCGAAAGGATGAATGGTGTCATCAAAGGATACGTTCGCAACATGTCACGTCCAGAGGGAAGCATAGCCAGGGGCTTTCTGACCGAAGAGTGCATCTCCTGCTACACGAATTATCTAGGCATCGAGAACCCTGTTGGTCTGCCCGTCAACAGGCACCTCGGCAGGCTCGCTGGATGGGGTCACCGTCAGGGTCGCCGCGAAATGCATGTCGACTTCGAGGGTCGACTCGCCGACTTTGAAAGAGCAAACCTAGTCGTGCTACAACACATAGACGTGGTCGATCCTTGGGTGGTAGAGCACAAAACCTTTATTGAGAAGACGTACAATGACCGAGGCCAACAGAGGACGGACGGAGATATAATCAAAGAGC
The DNA here is from genome assembly GCA_902687465.1 of Secale cereale. Classification (NCBI taxonomy): domain Eukaryota; kingdom Viridiplantae; phylum Streptophyta; class Magnoliopsida; order Poales; family Poaceae; genus Secale; species Secale cereale. The sequence goes on from LR738714.1 coordinate 485,021,675, forward strand.
ACAACTCATGTTTCACGCGTTGGTTCAAGCAGAAGCTTCTATCATACCCTTTACAGGAGGATTCTTCCGCGGAAGAACAACTCATATTTGCCTTGTCACAGGGCGCCGAGCACAACCTGATGACCTATGAGGCGTACAATATCAACGGCTACACATTCTACACCGAGGCCAAGGACATGAAGAGCGATGGTTATCAGAACTCCGGGGTAACGATGGAATCCTACACCGGTAATGACAAGGACAGATACTACGGAAGGATCGAGGAGATCTGGGAGCTGAGCTACGCTGGAGAGAAGGTCCCGATGTTCCGTGTCAGATGGGCCAAGAGCGTCCTAAAAGAAGACCGGTATTTCACCACCATGGTTATACCGAAGCCAAATCCAAGACCGCGTGCGCAAACGTTACCGCGAAAAATGAGCCATGGGTACTGGCTTCCCAAGTTGACCAATGCTTCTTCATTACCGACCCGTCAAAGCCCAGTTGTGTTGTCGTGAGGAGAGGCAAAAGGAAGATCATCGGAATGGATGGAGTAGCCAATGAGCAAGACTTCGACAAGTACGGCGACCCGAGGATCGAACATGACGACGATGATGAAGTAGCAGCATACACCACAAGAAGAAGCAGGACCACCCTACCTAAAGGACGTCCGTTCCACAGGAGAACTCCATTTGCGAAAAAGAAGGGCAAGAAGATTGTGAACAGATAGCTAGCTAAGATCGATTGTATTTAAATCGTAGCCTTCATTTCTCGATTGTATTTCATGGGCACTTTTTGAACTATCATGAATATTTTTAAATTTCATGGACACTCAATCTCGATCCCCCTCCATCTCGATCGCTATCCCACCTCGCCAGATCCGGTCCCCCTTGCCGCCGAGCACCCCCTGGTCCACCGGCCGCCGCCGCCGACCCCCCGCACCCTCGATCCCCTACTCAACCGCTGCCGGCGACCCCCCGCACCCCTCCCCTACTCAACCGCCGCCGCCGACCCCCCGCACCCCCCGCACCCTCCCCCGCTCCACCGGCA
>LR738714.1:485022783-485077390 GCA_902687465.1 Secale cereale
CATTACTGTTTGATGATATTTTTTAAAAAATTATTACTGTCTTATAAAAAAAATATTACTGTTATGATTTAAACAAGTTTGAACATATTTAAACACAAATAAGTATCAAACAGCATTTTAAATGCATAAAAAAATTGTGGAGCCTGGGAATCGAACCCAGGACCTCCTGGTGTGAGAACTGGGTGCTGACCAGTCGAGCTAGTAGAGGGGACTTGATGTGGATCAGGTCAGGTGGAAGATAACCTGTTGGCTCGAGCAGAAAAAAAATACTAATGGCGCACCAGGGTGAGGTGCGCCATTAGTATGGATGTACTTATGGTGCACCAGGGGGCGGTGCGCCATTAGTATTGTGCCCCCATCCATATTGATGCCCCGGCCCACTACACCTCCCTCTCTCTCCCTCGCCCTCGCCCTCGATCCCTTTCCCCTCTCCTCTCCCGACGTCGCCCTCCCCGTGCAACTCCGGCGCCGCCGCCGCCCTCCCCACGCAACCCCGACGCCGCCCTCCCCGCGCAACTCCGAGGCCAGGCGCCCCCCCCCACGGCCCGCTTCGACGCTACCTCCCCGTCCCCGACGCGCACCGCCTTCCCGTGGAGCCCCGGCACCGCGCCCCTGAGCCCTAGCGCTCACCGCCGCCCGTCTTCCACGGTCCCACGGTCTTCTGCTCCTCCGCTCCTCCGCTCCCACGGTCGCCGTCGACGAAGGATCCGTCCTCCTCAAGGTTTGGCCTTCTCCCCATCCCCTTCCACACCCATCTGCTCTCTCTCATTAGCACAAGCCCAACCTTTTGGAACAAATTTCTGCTCTTGCTAGTACGCGAACAAGTCCATGGTGTAGATGAACAAGTCCACTTATTTTGTGGTCAATTTATTTAGTTAGTTACCATAGAGAGAGAGAGGGAGGAGCACATGGATGGATTTGTATGTACGTGTCCAACCATCTTCATCATGTTTGTTATTGTTGTTTCGATCTTGGGAACCACACGGTTCTTGCTGTCTGCAGTATATATGTTCTTCGTTTCATTCGGTGCTGGCGTATGATGGAACTGTAGCTCTACGAGTTAGGTGCCTATAGAGTAGAGATTGGAACTGTAAGCTGGTGCTTTGGTTTTTTAACAGCTGAACTTGTAGGGAAATTTCAAGTTAGTAATGGACGAACGGTTACTGTGGTCTGCAGGTGGTGATATTAACAGTGGTGAATTTTTTGTGTGGGTTGGAATGATTTCAGGTGATCATGTTGGGAGGGGTTAAATCTGGTTTTCGTTCACAAACATTCCCGAGAGCCGCAGTTTTTAATTTAAACACACTTGCCATTCACACTTAGATGATATAGGGAAAGAAGGAGGGTAAGATTTAACTTAAACTCATTTGACATTCCTTTTGTTTACTTGCTTAGAATACTGCACTGGTAGATTTTGAAAGAATTCTCAGTGTGCTGCTTTGCTTAGTTACATATTGTCTGCTCATATGCATTTCCACTTGAGTTTTAGTTGTCATAACGCAGCCACATGACAAGTTTTGACATGAAATTAGTTACACTCAACTTGGGATATAGTACGTAGTAGTGTAGGTGAATACAATTTTGTAGTTAATACCTTTTCTATTTAATTGATGTGAGTTCTGCATTTGGCAGGGTGTAGGGACAATTCTTAGTATGCTGCGTTTATTAGTTACATTAAGTGCTCAACTTTCTGTGACAATAGCACAGAGAGTATCAAGATTAATACAATAGCACAGAAAGTTCTTACTTGTGCACTTACTACATACATATGCTCAAGAAACACTAAATCATCTAATCTACCAATCTACTCAAGCACACACCCTTTCCATCTCATCTCATCTCATCAGCAACACCAAAGTTGCTGCTGCTAATCGTTTAACAATTAGGGTGCATGTGGTGGCTGTGACCACATGGGATGAGGTTTGAGATGTAGAATTGGGGGAAACATGGGGGTTGGGCAATCATGATGGAGGATTCCATCCATCCATGCAGCACATGCTTAAGCTAGCTGCTCCTGAATCAGTGAGGCACTTGCCACAGCCTGCTTGCACTAGATTAATCTCTCTTTGTGTGTATGTGGCAGTTGAGTTGAAAGAACTATAGATACCTGATGCATGCACCTACCTGTATTTTACCCTAGGTATCCCTTGTTGGGGAACATAGTATTTTAAAATTTTCCTACGATCACGCAAGATCTATCTACCAGATGCATAGCAACGAGAGGGGAGAGTGTGTCTACGTACCCTCGTAGACCGGGAGCGGAAGCGTCAAGTGACGCGGTTGATGTTGTCGAACTTCTTCGCGATCCAACCGATCAAGCACCGAACGTACGGCACCTCCGCGTTCAGCACACGTTCAGCTTGATGACGTCCCACGAGCTCTTGATCCAGTTGAGCTTCACGGGAGAGTTTCGTCAGCACGACGGCGTGGTGACGGATATGATGTGTTCATCGGCGCAGGGCTTCGCCTAAGCTCCGCGACGGTACGACCGAGGTGTGATTCTGTGGAGGGGGGCACCGCACACGGCTAAAACAATTCAACTTGTGTGTCTTTGGGTGCCCCCCTGCCCCCGTATATAAAGGAGCAAGGGAGGAGGGGCCGGCCACCTCCTATGGTGCGGCTAGGGAGGGGACTCCTACTAGGAATAGGATTGCAATCCTATTCCTAGTAGGATTCACCGGAAGGAAGAAGGGGGAAAGGATTAGGAGAGGTGGCGCCCCCCCCCCCAATCCTAGTCCAACTAGGATTCCTAGGTGGGGGCGCCGGCCAGCCCTATGGGCTGCCTCTCTCTCACCCTCTAGGCCCACTATGGACCATTCCCTCTCGTAGGGGGTTCCGGTAACCCCCTCCGGCATTCCCGATAAATCCGAAACTTTTCCGGTATACTTCCGGTGTCCGAATATAGCCGTCCAATATATCAATCTTTATGTCTCGGACATTCCGAGACTCCTCGTCATGTCCGTGATCTCATCCGGGACTCCGAACTACCTTCGGTACATCAATACTCAAAAACTCATAATACCGATCGTCATCAAACGTTAAGCGTGCGGACCCTACGGGTTCGAGAACTATGTAGACATGACCGAGACTCATCTCTGGTCAATAACCAATAGCGGAACCTGGATGTTCATATTGGCTCCTACATATTCTACGAAGATCTTTTATCGGTCAGAACCGCATAACAACATACGTTGTTCCTTTTGTCAAACGGTATGTTACTTGCCTGAGATTCGATCGTCGGTATGTTTATACCTAGTTCAATCTCGTTGCCGGCAAGTCTCTTTACTCGTTCCGTAACACATCATCTCGTGACTAACTCATTAGTCCTTTTGCTTGCAAGGCTTATTGTGATGTGTGTTACCGAGAGGGCCCAGAGATACCTCTCCGACACTCGGAGTGACAAATCCCAATCTTGATCTATGCCAACACCACGAATACTTTTGGAGACACCTGTAGAGCATCTTTATGATCACCCAGTTACGTTGTGACGTTTGATAGCACACAAGGTGTTCCTACGGTATTCGGGAGTTGCATAATCTCATAGTCATAGGAACATGTATAAGTCATGAAGAAAGCAATAGCAGTTAAACTAAACGATCATAGTGCTATGCTAACGGATGGGTCTTGTCCATCACATCATTCTCCTAATGATGTGATCCCGTTGATAAAATGACAACTCATGTCTATGGCTAGGAAACATAACCATCTTTGATCAATGAGCTAGTCTAGTAGAGGCATACTAGGGACATACTGTTTTGTCTATGTATCCACACATGTACTAAGTTTCCGGTTAATACAATTCTAGCATGAATAAAAGACATTTATCATGATATAAGGAAATACAAATAACATCTTTTATTATTGCCTCTAGGGCATATTTCCTTCAGTCTCCCACTTGAACTAGAGTCAATAATCTAGATTACAAAGTGATGATTCTCACACCCATGGAGTCTTGGTGCTGATCATGTTTTGCCCGTGGAAGAGGCTTAGTCAACGGGTCTGCAACATTCAGATCCGTATGTATTTTGCAAATCTCTATGTCTCCCTCCTTGACTAGATCGCGGATGGAATTGAAGCGTCTTTTGATGTGCTTTGTTCTCTTGTGAAACCTGGATTCCTTCGCCAAGGCTATGGCTCCAGTGTTGTCACAAAAGATTTTCATTGGACCCGATGCACTAGGTACTACACCTAGATCGGATATGAACTCCTTCATCCAGACTCCTTCATTTGCTGCTTCCGAAGCAGCTATGTATTCCGCTTCACACGTAGATCCCGCCACGACGCTCTGCTTGGAACTGCACCAGCTGACAGCTCCACCGTTCAATAAAAATACATATCCGGTTTGTGACTTTGAGTCATCCGGATCAGTGTCAAAGCTAGAATCGACGTAACCGTTTACGACGAGCTCTTTGTCACCTCCATATACGAGAAACATATCCTTTGTTCTTTTCAGATACTTTAGGATGTTTGACCGCTGTCCAGTGATCCACTCCTGGATTACTTTGGTACCTCCCTGCTAGACTTATAGCAAGGCACACATCAGGTCTGGTACACAGCATTGCATACATGATAGATCCTATGGCTGAGGCATAGGGAATGACTTTCATTTTCTCTCTATCTTCTGCAGTGGTCGGGCATTGAGTCTTACTCAACTTCATACCTTGTAAAACAGGCAAGAATCCTTTCTTTGACTGATCCATTTTGAACCTTTTCAAAATCTTATCAAGGTATGTGCTTTGTGAAAGTCCAATTAAGCGTCTTGATCTATCTCTATAGATCTTGATGCCTAATATGTAAGCAGCTTCTCCGAGGTCTTTCATAGAAAAACTTTTATTCAAGTATCCTTTTATGCTATCCAGAAATTCTATATCATTTCCAATTAACAATATGTCATCTACATATAATATTAGAAATGCTACAGAGCTCCCACTCACTTTCTTGTAAATACAGGCTTCTCCAAAAGTCTGTATAAAACCATATGCTTTGATCACCTCATCAAAGCGTATATTCCAACTCCGAGATGCTTGCAACAGTCCATAGATGGATCGCTGGAGTTTGCATACTTTGTTAGCACCTTTTGGATCGACAAAACCTTCTGGTTGCATCATATACAACTCTTCTTTGAGATATCCATTTAGGAATGCAGTTTTGACATCCATTTGCCAGATTTCATAATCATAAAATGCGGCAATTGCTAACATGATTCGGACAGACTTAAGCATCGCTACAGGTGATAAAGTCTCATCGTAGTCAACTCCTTGAACTTGTCGAAAACCTTTCGCAACAAGTCGAGCTTTGTAAACAGTAATATTACCGTCTGCGTCGGTCTTCCTCTTGAAGATCCATTTATTTTCGATGGCCTGCCGATCATCGGGCAAGTCAACCAAAGTCCATACTTTGTTCTCATACATGGATCCCATCTCAGATTTCATGGCTTCAAGCCATTTTGCGGAATCTGGGCTCATCATCGCTTCCTCATAGTTCGTAGGTTCATCATGGTCTAGTAACATGATTTCCAGAACTGGGTTGCCGTACCACTCTGGTGCGGAACGTACTCTGGTTGATCTACGACGTTCAATAGAAACTTGATCCGAAGTTTCATGATCATTATCATCAACTTCCTCACTAATTGGTGTAGGAATCACTGGAACAATTTCCTGTGATGTACTACTTTCCAATATGGGAGAACGTACAATTACCTCATCAAGTTCTACTTTCCTCCCACTCACTTCTTTCGAGAGAAACTCCTTTTCTAGAAAGGATCCGTTCTTAGCAACGAATATTTTGCCTTCGGATCTGTGATAGAAGGTGTACCCAACAGTTTCTTTTGGGTATCCTATGAAGACACATTTTTCCGACTTGGGATCGAGCTTATCAGGTTGAAGTGTTTTCACATAAGCATCGCAGCCCCAAATTTTAAGAAACGACAACTTTGGTTTCTTGCCAAACCACAGTTCATAAGGCGTCGTATCAACGGATTTAGATGGTACCCTATTTAACGTGAATGCAGCTGTCTCTAAAGCATAACCCCAAAACGATAGTGGTAAATCGGTAAGAGACATCATAGATCGCACCATATCTAATAAAGTACGGTTACGACGTTCGGACACACCATTACGTTGTGGTGTTCCAGGTGGCGTGAGTTGTGAAACTATTCCACATTGTTTCAAATGAAGACCAAACTCGTAACTCAAATATTCTCCTCCACGATCAGATCGTAGGAACTTTATTTTCTTGTTACGATGATTCTCTACTTCACTCTGAAATTCTTTGAACTTTTCAAATGTTTCAGACTTGTGTTTCATTAAGTAGATATACCCATATCTGCTCAAATCATCAGTGAAGGTCAGAAAATAACGATACCCGCCGCGAGCATCAACGCTCATTGGTCCACATACATCAGTATGTATGATTTCCAACAAATCTGTTGCTCGCTCCATAGTTCCGGAGAACGGAGTTTTAGTCATCTTGCCCATGAGGCATGGTTCGCAAGCACCAAGTGATTCATAATCAAGTGATTCCAAAAGTCCATCTTTATGGAGTTTCTTCATGCGTTTTACACCAATATGACCTAAACGGCAGTGCCACAAATAGGTTGCACTATCATTATTAACCTTGCATCTTTTGGTTTCAATATTATGAATATGTGTATCACTACAATCAAGATCCAGTAAGAATAGACCACTCTTTAAGGGTGCATGACCATAAAAGATATTATTCATAAAAATGGAACAACCATTATTCTCTGATTTAAATGAATAACCGTCTCGCAATAAACAAGATCCAGATATAATGTTCATGCTCAACGCTGGCACCAAATAACAATTATTTAGGTCTAAAACTAATCCCGAAGGTAGATGTAGAGGTAGCGTGCCGACGGCGATCACATCGACTTTGGAACCGTTTCCCACGCGCATCGTCACCTCGTCCTTAGCTAATCTTCGTTTAATCCGTAGTCCCTGTTTCGAGTTACAAATATTAGCAACCGAACCGGTATCAAATACCCAGGTACTACTACGAGCATTAGTAAGGTACACATCAATAACATGTATATCACATATACCTTTGTTCATCTTGCCATCCTTCTTATCCGAAATACTTGGGGCAGTTCCGCTTCCAGTGTCCAGACCCCTTGCAGTAGAAGCACTCAGTTTCAGGCTTGGCTCCAGATTTGGGTTTGTTCGTTGAAGTAGCAACTGACTTGCTATTCTTTTTGAAGTTCCCTTTCTTTCCCTTGCCTTTTTTTTTGAAACTAGTGGTCTTGTTAACCATCAACACTTGATGCTCCTTTTTGATTTCTACCTCCGCAGCTTTGAGCATAGCGAAGAGCTCGGGAATTGTCTTTTGCATCCCTTGCATGTTATAGTTCATCACGAAGCCTTTATAGCTTGGTGGCAGTGATTGAAGAACTCTATCAATAACACTATCCTCGTCAACATTGCAACCAAGTTGAGTCATATGATTGTAGTACCCAGACATTCTGAGCAAGTGTTCACTGATAGAACTATTCTCCTCCATTTAGCAGCTGTAGAACTTATTGGAAATCTCATATTTCTCAATTCGGGCATTTGCTTGAAATATTAACTTCAACTCCTGGAACATTTCATATGCTCCATGACGTTCAAAACGTCGTTGAAGTCCCGGTTCTAAGCCGTAAAGCATGGCACATTGAACTATCGTGTAGTCATCAGACCGCGACTGCCAGACGTTCAAAGCGTCTGCATTAGCGGAAGGGGGCTTGTCACCTAGCGGTGCTTCAAGGACATAATTCTTCTGTGCAGCAATGAGGATAATCCTCAGGTTACGGACCCAGTCCGTGTAATTGCTACCATCATCTTTCAACTTAGCTTTCTCTAGGAATGCATTAAAATTCAAAGGAACGGTAGCACGGGCCATTGATCTACAACGACATAGATATGCAAAACTATCAGGACTAAGTTCATGATAAATTAAAGTTCAATTTAATCATATTAATTTAAAGAACTCCCACTTAGATAGACATCCCTCTGGTCATCTAAATGATCACATGATCCAAATCAACTAAACCATGTCCGATCATCACGTGAGATGGAGTAGTTTTCAATGGTGAACATCTTATGTTGATCATATCTACTATATGATTCACGCTCGACCTTTCGGTCTCCAGTGTTCCGAGGCCATATCTGTATATGCTAGGCTCGTCAAGTTTAACCCGAGTATTCTGCGTGTGCAAAACTGGCTTACACCCGTTGTATTTGAACGTAGAGCTTATCACACCCGATCATCACGTGGTGTCTCGGCACGACGAACTTTCGCAACGGTGCATACTCAGGGAGAACACTTATATCTTGAAATTTAGTAAGGGATCATCTTATAATGCTACCGTCGTTCTAAGCAAAATAAGAAGCATAATAAGATAAACATCACATGCAATCAAAATATGTGACATGATATGGCCATCATCATCTTGTGCTTTTGATCTCCATCTCCAAAGCACCGTCATGATCACCTTCGTCACCGGCTTGACACCTTGATCTCCATCGTAGCATCGTTGTCGTCTCGCCAACTATTGCTTCTACGACTATCGCTACCGCTTAGTGATAAATTAAAGCAATTACATGGCGATTGCATTTCATACAATAAAGCGACAACCATATGGCTCCTGCCAGTTGCCGATAACTTTACAAAACATGATCATCTCATACAAAACCGTATAACTCATCATGTCTTGACCATATCACATCACAACATGCCCTGCAAAAACAAGTTAGACGTCCTCTACTTTGTTTGTTGCAAGTTTTACGTGGCTGCTACGGGCTTAGCAAGAACCGTTCTTACCTACGCATGCAAAACCACAACGATGTTTCGTCAAGTATGTGTTGTTTTAACCTTCACAAGGACCGGGCGTAGCCACACTTGATTCAGCTAAAGTGAGAGAGACAGACACCCGCCAGTCACCTTTAAGCAACGAGTGCTCGTAACGGTGAAACCAGTCTCGCGTAAGCGTACGCGTAATGTCGGTCCGGGCCGCTTCATCTCACAATACCGCCGAAGCAAAGTATGACATGCTGGTAAGCAGTATGACTAGTATCATCCACAATCTCATTGTGTTCTACTCGTGCATATCATCTACGCATAGACCTGGCTCTGATACCACTGTTGGGGAACGTAGTATTTTAAAATTTTCCTACGATCACGCAAGATCTATCTACCAGATGCATAGCAACGAGAGGGGAGAGTGTGTCTACGTACCCTCGTAGACCGGGAGCGGAAGCGTCAAGTGACGCGGTTGATGTTGTCGAACTTCTTCGCGATCCAATCGATCAAGCACCGAACGTACGGCACCTCCGCGTTCAGCACACGTTCAGCTTGATGACGTCCGACGAGCTCTTGATCCAGTTGAGCTTCACGGGAGAGTTTCGTCAGCACGACAGCGTGGTGACGGATATGATGTGTTCACCGGCGCAGGGCTTCGCCTAAGCTCCGCGACGGTACGACCGAGGTGTGATTCTGTGGAGGGGGGCACCGCACACGGCTAAAACAATTCAACTTGTGTGTCTTTGGGTGCCCCCCTGCCCCCGTATATAAAGGAGCAAGGGAGGAGGGGCCGGCCACCTCCTATGGTGCGGCTAGGGAGGGGACTCCTACTAGGAATAGGATTGCAATCCTATTCCTAGTAGGATTCACCGGAAGGAAGAAGGGGGAAAGGATTAGGAGAGGTGCCCCCCCCCAATCCTAGTCCAACTAGGATTCCTAGGTGGGGGCGCCGGCCAGCCCTATGGGCTGCCTCTCTCTCACCCTCTAGGCCCACTATGGACCATTCCCTCTCGTAGGGGGTTCCGGTAACCCCCTCCGGCATTCCCGATAAATCCGAAACTTTTCCGGTATACTTCCGGTGTCCGAATATAGCCGTCCAATATATCAATCTTTATGTCTCAGACATTCCGAGACTCCTCGTCATGTCTGTGATCTCATCTGGGACTCCGAACTACCTTTGGTACATCAATACTCAAAAACTCATAATACCGATCGTCATCAAACGTTAAGCGTGCGGACCCTACGGGTTCGAGAACTATGTAGACATGACCGAGACTCATCTCTGGTCAATAACCAATAGCGGAACCTGGATGTTCATATTGGCTCCTACATATTCTACGAAGATCTTTTATCGGTCAGAACCGCATAACAACATACGTTGTTCCTTTTGTCAAACGGTATGTTACTTGCCTGAGATTCGATCGTCGGTATCTTTATACCTAGTTCAATCTCGTTGCCGGCAAGTCTCTTTACTTGTTCCGTAACACATCATCTCGTGACTAACTCATTAGTCCTTTTGCTTGCAAGGCTTATTGTGATGTGTGTTACCGAGAGGGCCCAGAGATACCTCTCCGACACTCGGAGTGACAAATCCCAATCTTGATCTATGCCAACACCACGAATACTTTCGGAGACACCTGTAGAGCATCTTTATGATCACCCAGTTACGTTGTGACGTTTGATAGCACACAAGGTGTTCCTACGGTATTCGGGAGTTGCATAATCTCATAGTCATAGGAACATGTATAAGTCATGAAGAAAGCAATAGCAGTTAAACTAAACGATCATAGTGCTATGCTAACGGATGGGTCTTGTCCATCACATCATTCTCCTAATGATGTGATCCCGTTGATCAAATGACAACTCATGTCTATGGCTAGGAAACATAACCATCTTTGATCAATGAGCTAGTCTAGTAGAGGCATACTAGGGACATACTGTTTTGTCTATGTATCCACACATGTACTAAGTTTCCGGTTAATACAATTCTAGCATGAATAAAAGACATTTATCATGATATAAGGAAATACAAATAACATCTTTTATTATTGCCTCTAGGGCATATTTCCTTCATCCCTGTGTTCATACACTGGAAGATCCCAATCCCTTTTGTTTATTTACAGTACCTGCAGCCAGCTCCCCACAGCTGGTCACTTAGGTGTTCCAACACCTAGCTGCTTGTCCTGTATTACTATAAGTTTTTCATGAATTTATGAAATTGTTCCAGATCATGTATTTCTAGTGTTGTTTTAAAGCTATTATTTATGATAGGATTGTTGTTTTAAAGCTATTATTTATGAGATGTGTAGATGAACAGAGCTACAACAGTTGGCTTGAATTGTTGTCTTTGGTTCAAACTAAAACCCCCTTCTTCTGACAGTGATACTTCTATCAATGTGGTACTGTCAAAAGACACAAAAAGCTGTTGATGTAACTGCCAATGTATTTTCCATGTTGTGATGGAGGCCTTTTTTTGCCTTGTCCACCCGAGAGGCCCTTGAGTTTGCTGGAATGTCGATTAACTTCCGTTCCGGCAAATTCGGGTACTCCATATGCCCTATTTTCAGCAAAGGTCATGCTGAAATTTTCCGTGAATTTTAGCATGACTTTGCTAAAAATAGGACATATGGGGTACTTGTGACTAATCCATGGGCCGGGGTATCTTAGTAGTTAATTAAGTAGGATCAAGTGCCCCTTTATTCTAGCTGCATTAAACCATAGGCGGCAATAGAGCCAAGTGATTAGGCCCAACTTAGAATTCTCCTTCCCAGCTTAGCTTTTAGGATGCCTCGGTGTCGACAAACCATAAATTATAAAACCTTGGCTTTTGGGGTGCCTCAGTGTCGATAAAAACCAAAATGATGAAAGCTTAGGCTTTTAGTGTGCCTCGGCGTCGAAAACCCCTCAATGATAAAAGCTTAGCTTTTAGGATGCCTCGGTGTCGACAAACCCTAAATGATGAGACCATGATCTTGTTCCTTCACAATAACCAACTTTTTGACCAAACTTTTTTCCTATTTAGAGAGAAACATGGCCAACAACGATGAGGCCGGGGGTTCGGGCGGCAAGGCATTCTGGGAGCTGTCCCAGGAGATGGAGGAACAACCTCACTTGTATGAGGACGCCGCCTTCCCCACCGATCCTGAGACCACTGATGGTACCGCCGAGGATGACCCCACTGATGGTGCCGCCGAGGATGCCACCACTGATGGTGCCGGCGAGGATGCCACCACTGATGATGGCGGCTCACGCACAGATGGCAGCCAACCGAAGAGGCAACGGAAGGACCGGCGCCCGACCGTGCTCCGCACCCTCAAGGAGGAAGTTACTGAAGTGGACTCCGACGGGAATCCAACAGCGCCCGAACGAATAGTCAAGGGGTACTCGCTTCAGCTCGGGTGCATTCTCCGGAGCACCGTCTCGATCAACACCGAGAACCTGAGGTATCCTGACCGAGGGAATTTGCGCAACCTCCTCTTCACGAAGCTGCACGAACGATACAAGTTCCCCGCTGAATTTGAAAACACAAGCCTCAAAGGGAATAAAGTGAACAATGTTGCCCTCACGAAGATGAGCAAGGCCCTGTCTACTTGGAAAAGCACGGTGAAGAGAATGATCGAGAAAGGTGAGAGTTATGAGAAGATCAAGGAGAAAAATCCTTCGATCACCGAAGATGACTACAACGACTTCAAGATCAATTGCTCGAGCACCGCAAACTACGAATCAAGTCAGTGGGGGAAAGAAATGCGGGAGATGAACTTAGGGGAGCACACACTCGGTCCCGGCGGTTACAGAGTGGCGGAGCCTATATGGGACAAGGAGGAGGTGGACCGTGCCGAGCAAGTGAAGGAAATATGCCCTAGAGGCAATAATAAAGTTATTATTTATTTCCTTATATCATGATAAATGTTTATTATTCATGCTAGAATTGTATTAACTGGAAACTTAGTACATGTGTGAATACATAGACAAAACAGAGTGTCCCTAGTATGCCTCTACTAGACTAGCTCATTGATCAAAGATGGTTATGTTTCCTAGCCATAGACATGAGTTGTCATTTGATCAACGGGGTCACATCATTAGGAGAATGATGTGATGGACAAGACCCATCCGTTAGCTTAGCAACTTGATCGTTTAGTTTTATTGCTATTGCTTTCTTCATGACTTATACATGTTCCTATGACTATGAGATTATGCAACTCCCGAATACCGGAGGAACACTTTGTGTGCTACCAAACGTCACAACGTAACTGGGTGATTATAAAGGTACTCTACAGGTGTCTCCAAAGGTACTTGTTGGGTTGGCGTATTTCGAGATTAGGATTTGTCACTCCGATTGTCGGAGAGGTATCTCTGGGCCCACTCGGTAATGCACATCACTATAAGCCTTGCAAGCATTGCAGCTAATGAGTTAGTTGCGGGATGATGTATTATGGAACGAGTAAAGAGACTTGTCGGTAACGAGATTGAACTAGGTATTGAGATACCGACGATCGAATCTCGGGTTAGTAACATACCGATGACAAAGGGAACAACGTATGTTGTTATGCGGTTTGACCGATAAAGATCTTCGTAGAATATGTCGGAGCCAATATGAGCATCCAGGTTCCGCTATTGGTTATTGACCGGAGACGTGTCTCGGTCATGTCTACATAGTTTTCGAACCCGTAGGGTCCGCACGCTTAAGGTTTCGATGACAGTTTTATTATGAGTTTATGGATTTTGATGTACCGAAGGAGTTCGGAGTCCCGGATGAGATCGGGGACATGACGAGGAGTCTCGAAATGGTCGAGACGTAAAAATTGATATATTGGACGACTATATTCGGACATCGGAAAGGTTCCGAGTGATTCGGGTATTTTCGGAGTACCGGGGAGTTACGGGAATAGAGGAGAGAGGCCAAAAGGAAGGAGGCGCGTGGCCCCCTTCTGGTCCGAATTGGACAAGGGGTGCAACCCCCTTTTCCTTCTCCCTCTCCCCCTCTTTCCTTCTCTCCTACTCCGGAAAGGAAAGGGGAAATCTACTAGGACTTGGGAGTCCTAGTAGGACTCCCCACACTTTGCGCGCCCCTTCTAGGGCCGGCCTCTCCCTCCCTCCTTTATATACGGGGGCAGGGGGGCACCTCTAGACACAACAGTTGATCTCATGATCTCTTAGCCGTGTGCGGTGCCCCCCTCCACCATAGTTCTCCTCGATAATATTGTAGCGGTGCTTAGGCGAAGCCCTGCGACGGTAGAACATCAAAATCGTCACCACGCCGTCGTGCTGACGGAACTCTTCCTCGACACTCGGCTGGATCGGAGTTCGAGGGACGTCATCGAGCTGAACGTGTGCTAGAACTCGGAGGTGCCGTAGTTTCGGTGCTTGATCGGTCGGGCCGTGAAGACGTACGACTACATCAACCGCGTTGTTCTAACGCTTCCGCTTCCGGTCTACGAGGGTACGTAGACACACTCTTCCCTCTCGTTGCTATGCATCTGGTAGATAGATCTTGCGTGATCGTAGGAAAATTTTAAAATACTACGTTCCCCAACAGTGGTATCAGAGCCAGGTCTATGCGTAGATGATATGCACGAGTAGAACACAATGAGTTGTGGGCGATACTAGTCATACTGCTTACCAGCATGTCATACTTTGCTTCGGCGGTATTGTGAGATGAAGCGGCCCGGACCGACATTACGCGTACGCTTACGCGAGACTGGTTTTACCGTTACGAGCACTCGTTGCTTAAAGGTGACTGGCGGGTGTCTGTCTCTCTCACTTTAGCTGAAACAAGTGTGGCTACGCCCGGTCCTTGTGAAGGTTAAAACAGCACATACTTGACGAAACATCGTTGTGGTTTTTGTATGCGTAGGTAAGAACGGTTCTTGCTAAGCCCGTAGCAGCCACGTAAAACTTGCAACAACAAAGTAGAGGACGTCTAACTTGTTTTTGCAGGGCATGTTGTGATGTGATATGGTCAAGACATGATGAGTTATACGGTTTTGTATGAGATGATCATGTTTTGTAATGTTATCGGCAACTGGCAGGAGCCATATGGTTGTCGCTTTATTGTATGAAATGCAATCGCCATGTAATTGCTTTACTTTATCACTAAGCGGTAGCGATAGTCGTAGAAGCAATAGTTGGCGAGACGACAACGATGCTACGATGGAGATCAAGGTGTCGCGCCGGTGACGAAGATGATCATGACGGTGCTTTGGAGATGGAGATCAAAAGCACAAGATGATGATGGCCATATCATGTCACATATTTTGATTGCATGTGATGTTTATCTTATTATGCTTCTTATTTTTGCTTAGAACGACGGTAGCTTTATAAGATGATCCCTTACTAAATTTCAAGGTATAAGTGTTCTCCCTGAGTATGCACCGTTGCGAAAGTTCGTCGTGCCGAGACACCACGTGATGATCGGGTGTGATAAGCTCTACGTTCAAATACAACGGGTGTAAGCCAGTTTTGCACACGCAGAATACTCGGGTTAAACTTGACGAGCCTAGCATATACAGATATGGCCTCGGAACACTGGAGACCGAAAGTTCGAGCGTGAATCATATAGTAGATATGATCAACATAAGATGTTCACCATTGAAACTACTCCATCTCACGTGATGATCGGACATGGTTTAGTTGATTTGGATCACGTGATCATTTAGATGACCGGAGGGATGTCTATCTAAGTGGGAGTTCTTTAATTAATATGATTAAATTGAACTTTAATTTATCATGAAGTTAGTCCTGGTAGTATTAGCATATCTATGTTGTAGATCAATAGCTCGCGATGTTGCTCCCCGTTTATTTTTCATATGTTCCTAGAGAAAACCAAGTTGAAAGATGTTAGTAGCAATGATGCGGAATTGTTCCGTGATCTGAGGATTATCCTCATTGCTGCATAGAAGAATTATGTCCTTGATGCACCGCTAGGTGCCAGACCTATTGCAGGAGCAGATGTAGACGTTATGAACGTTTTGACAAAAGCTCGATATGATGACTACTTGATAGTTTAGTGCACCATGCTTTACGGCTTATAACCGGGACTTCAAAAACGTTTTGAAACGCCACAGAGCATATGAGATGTTCCAAGAGTTGAAATTAGTATTTCATACTCATGCCCATGTCGAGAGGTATAAGACCTCTGACAGTACTTTGCCTACAAGATGGAGGAGAATAGCTCAACCAGTGAGCATGTGCTCAGATTGTCTGGGTAGTACAATTGCTTGAATCAAGTGGGAGTTAATCTTCCAGATAAGATAGTAATTGACAAAGTTCTCTAGACACTATCACCAAGTTAGTAGAACTTCGTGATGAACTATAATATGCAAGGGATGACGAAAGTAATTCCCGAGCTCTTCATGATGCTGAAATCGGCAAAGGTAGAAATCAAGAAAGAGCATCAAGTGTTGATGGTTAACCAGACCACTTGTTTCAAGTAAGGGGCAAAGGGATAGAAGGGGAACTTCAAGAAGAATGACAAGCAAGTTGTCACTCCCGTGAAGAAACCCAAAGCTAAACTCAAGCCTGAAACAAGTGCTTCTACTGCAAAGGAAATGGTCACTAGAAGTGGAACTGCCCTAGATATTTGGTGGATAAGAAGGATGGCAAAGTGAACAAAGGTATATTTGATATACAGATTATTGATGTGTATTTTACTAGTGTTCATAGCAACCCCTCGGTATTTGATATTGGTTCAGTTGCTAAAGAGTAGTAACTCGCAAAGGGAGTTGCATAATGAACATAAACTAGTTAAAGGATGAAGTGACGATGTGTATTGGAAGTAGTTCCAAGATTGATATGATCATCATCGCACACTCCCTATACTTTCGGGATTAGTGTTGAACCTAAATAAGTGTTATTTGGTGTTGAGCATGAATATGATTTGATCATGTTTATTGCAATACGGTTATTCATGTAAGTTAGAGAATAATTGTTGTTCTGTTTACATGAATAAAACCTTCTATGGTCATACACCCAATGAAAATGGTTTGTTGGATCTCGATCGTGGTGATACACATATTCATAATATTGAAGCCAAAAGATGCAAGGTTAATAATGATAGTGCAACTTATTTGTGGCACTGCCGTTTAGGTCATATTGGTGTAAAGCGCATGAAGAAACTCCATAGTGATGGACTTTTGGAATCACTTGATTATGAATCACTTGGTGCTTGCGAACCATGCCTCATGGGCAAGATGACTAAAACTCCGTTCTCCGGAACTGTGGAGCGAGCAACAGATTTGTTGGAGATCATATATACAGATGTATGTGGACCAATGAGTGTTGAAGCTCGCGGCGGGTATCGTTATTTTCTGACCTTCACTGATGATTTGAGCAGATATGGGTATATCTACTTAATGAAGCACAAGTCTGAAACATTTGAAAAGTTCAAAGAATTTCAGAGTGAAGTGGAGAATCATCGTAACAAGAAAATAAGAGTTTCTACGATATGATCATGGAGGTAAAATATTTGAGTTAGCGAGTTTGGCCTTCAGTAAAAACAATGTGAAATAGTTTCACTACTCACGCCATCTGGAACACCATAGTGTAATGGTGTGTCCGAACATCATAACCGTACTTTATTAGATATGGTGCGATCGATGATGTCTCTTACCGATCTACTACTATCGCTTTTGGGGTTATGCATTAGAGACAGCTACATTCACGTTAAATAGGGCACCATCTAAATCCGTGGAGATGACACCGTATGAACTGTGGTTTGACGAGAAACCTAAGCTGTCATTTCTTTAAGTTTGGCACTGCGATGCTTATGTGAAAAAGTTTCAACATGATAAGCTCGAACCCAAATCGGAGAAGTACATCTTCATAGGATACCCAAAAGAAACTGTTGGGTACACCTTCTATCACAGATCCGAAGGCAAGGTCTTTGTTGCTAAGAGTGGATCCTTTCTAGAGAAGGAGTTTCTCTCGAAAGAAGTGAGTGGGAGGAAAGTAGAACTTGATGAGGTAATTGTACCTTCTCCCGAATTGGAAAGTGGAACATCACAGAAACTAGTTCCAGTGATTCCTATACCAATTAGTGAGGAAGCTAATGATGATGATCATGAAACTTCAGATCAAGTTTCTGCTGAACTTCGTAGATCAACCAGAGTTCGTTCCGCACCAGAGTGGTACGGCAACCCAGTTCTGGAAGTCATGTTACTAGACCATGATGAACCTACGAACTATGAGGAAGCGATGATGAGCCCAGATTCCGCAAAATGGCTTGAGACCATGAAATCTGAGACGGGATCCATGTATTAGAACAAAGTATGGACTTTGGTTGACTTGCCCGATGATCGGCAAGCCATCGAAAATAAATGGATCTTCAAGAGGAAGACCGACGCAAACGGTAATGTTACTGTTTACAAAGCTCGACTTGTTGCGAAAGGGTTTCGACAAGTTCAAGGAGTTGACTACGATGAGACTTTCTCACCCGTAGCGATGCTTAAGTCTGTCCGAATCATGTTAGCAATTGCCACATTTTATGAAATCTGGCAAATGGATAACGAAACTGCGTTCTTTAATGGATTTATTAAAGAAGAGTTGTATATGATGCAACCAGAATGTTTTGTCAATCCTAAAGGTGCTAACAAAATGTGCAAGCTCCAGCGATCCATCTATGGACTGGTGCAAGCATCTCGGAGTTGGAATATACGCTTTGATAAGTTGATCAAAGCATATAGATTTATACAGACTTGCGGTGAAGCCTGTATTTACAAGAAGTGAGTGGGAGCACTACAACCTTTCTAATAAGTATATGTGAATGACATATTGTCGATCGGAAATGATGTAGAATTTTCTGGAAAGCATAAAGGAGTGTTTGAAAGGAGTTTTTCAAAGAAAGACCTTGGTGAAGCTGCTTACAAATTGAGCATCAAGATCTATAGAGATAGATCAAGACGCTTGATAAGACTTTCGATAAGTACATACCTTGATAAGATTTTGAAGTAGTTCAAAATGTATCAGTCAAAGCAGGAGTTCTTGCCTGACTTGTAAGGTGTGAAGTTGAGTAAGACTCAAAGCCAGACCACGGCAGAAAAATATAGAGAGAATGAAAGTCATTCCCTATGCCTCAGCCATAGGTTCTATAAAGTATGCCATGCTGTGTACCAAACATTTTGTGTACCTTGCCATAAGTTTGACAAGGAGGTACAATAGTGATCCAGGAGTAGATCACTGTACAACGGTCAAAATTATCCTTAGTAACTGGATGACTAAGGAAATGTTTCTCGATTATGGAGGTGATAAAGAGTTTGTCGTAAAGGGTTACGCTGATGCAAGCTTTGACACTAAATCCAGATGACTCTAAGTATCAATCTGGATGCGTATTGAAAGTGGGAGCAATTAGCTAGAGTAGCTCCATGCAGAGCATTGTAGACAAAGAAATCTGCAAAATACATACGGATCTGAATATAACAGACCCGCTGACTAAACTTCTCTCACGAAGCAAAACATGATCACACCTTAGTACTCTTTGGGTATTAATCACATGGCGATGTGAACTAGATTGTTGACTCTAGTAAACCCTTTTGGGTATTGGTCGCATGGCGATGAGAACTATGGGTGTTAGTCACATGGTGATGTGAACTATTGGTGTTAATCACATGGTGATGTGATCTAGATTATTGACTCTAGTGCAAGTGGGAGACTGAAGGAAATATGCCCTAGAGGCAATAATAAAGTTATTATTTATTTCCTTATATCATGATAAATGTTTATTATTCATGCTAGAATTGTATTAACTGGAAACTTAGTACATGTGTGAATACATAGACAAAACAGAGTGTCCCTAGTATGCCTCTACTAGACTAGCTCATTGATCAAAGATGGTTATGTTTCCTAGCCATAGACATGAGTTGTCATTTGATCAACGGCGTCACATCATTAGGAGAATGATGTGATGGACAAGACCCATCCGTTAGCTTAGCAACTTGATCGTTTAGTTTTATTGCTATTGCTTTCTTCATGACTTATACATGTTCCTATGACTATGAGATTATGCAACTCCCGAATACCGGAGGAACACTTTGTGTGCTACCAAACGTCACAACGTAACTGGGTGATTATAAAGGTACTCTACAGGTGTCTCCAAAGGTACTTGTTGGGTTGGCGTATTTCGAGATTAGGATTTGTCACTCCGATTGTCGGAGAGGTATCTCTGGGCCCACTCGGTAATGCACATCACTATAAGCCTTGCAAGCATTGCAGCTAATGAGTTAGTTGCGGGATGATGTATTACGGAACGAGTAAAGAGACTTGCCGGTAACGAGATTGAACTAGGTATTGAGATACCGACGATCGAATCTCGGGCTAGTAACATACCGATGACAAAGGGAACAACGTATGTTGTTATGCGGTTTGACCGATAAAGATCTTCGTAGAATATGTGGGAGCCAATATGAGCATCCAGGTTCCGCTATTGGTTATTGACCGGAGACGTGTCTCGGTCATGTCTACATAGTTCTCGAACCCGTAGGGTCCGCACGCTTAAGGTTTCGATGACAGTTTTATTGTGAGTTTATGAATTTTGATGTACCGAAGGAGTTCGGAGTCCCGGATGAGATCGGGGACATGACGAGGAGTCTCGAAATGGTCGAGACGTAAAAATTGATATATTGGACAACTATATTCGGACATCGGAAAGGTTCCGAGTGATTCGGGTATTTTCGGAGTACCGGGGAGTTACAGGAATAGAGGAGAGAGGCCAAAAGGAAGGAGGCGCGTGGCCCCCTTCTGGTCCGAATTGGACAAGGGGTGCAGCCCCCTTTTCCTTCTCCCTCTCCCCCTCTTTCCTTCTCTCCTACTCCGGAAAGGAAAGGGGAAATCTACTAGGACTTGGGAGTCCTAGTAGGACTCCCCACACTTGGCGCGCCCCTTCTAGGGCCGGCCTCTCCCTCCCTCCTTTATATACGGGGGCACGGGGGCACCTCTAGACACAACAGTTGATCTCATGATCTCTTAGCCGTGTGCGGTGCCCCCCTCCACCATAGTTCTCCTCGATAACATTGTAGCGGTGCTTAGGCGAAGCCCTGCGACGGTAGAACATCAAAATCGTCACCACGCCGTCGTGCTGACGGAACTCTTCCTCGACACTCGGCTGGATCGAAGTTCGAGGGACGTCATCGAGCTGAACGTGTGCTAGAACTCGGAGGTGTCGTAGTTTCAGTGCTTGATCGGTCGGGCCGTGAAGACGTACGACTACATCAACCGCGTTGTTCTAACGCTTCCGCTTCCGGTCTACGAGGGTACGTAGACACACTCTTCCCTCTCGTTGCTATGCATCTGGTAGATAGATCTTGCGTGATCGTAGGAAAATTTTAAAATACTACGTTCCCCAACAGCAAGGCCTACCGCCCCTCTTCGATAAATACGGTGACAAGCAGACCATGAACTTTGTCAGGGCCTGGTACAAGAAGGACCCGAAAACAAAGGAGCTTACCACGGATCCGAAGACCAGGGCACTTGAGCTTGTTCTGGTAAGGAATACACCCCCGTGTAATTAGCTCCATATGGTTGCATTCTAATTAATGAAGCCAAATTTCTAAATGGTTCACATTCCTTCCGCAGGCGACTGAAAGCAGTAGCGCGGGGTCGACTAAGAGCAACCCTTGGGACACCACTCTAAATAGGGCGTTGAATGTAATGAAGAACAAGGATAAGCTTAGTAAGCCGACGTTAGCTTGCCGTGTGGCCGGCAAAGGCTTGTCGACAAAATGGTCGTCATACTATAACGCTGGTGCGCGAAAGGAGAAAAAGACCAGCTCGGAAAGCCAGACGCGCGAGGTTCAAGAACTCAAGGCACAGGTGGCGCGGATTCCGGAGATTGTCCAAGAGCAAGTGCAACAACAACTCGGAGCGACGATCACCGCCATTGTGCCTACCTTAATCGAGGGGTTGAGTGCGTGGATTGCGGGCGGCCAACAGGGGCCGCCCCCGATTCCTAGCTTCACTGCCAGCAACTCGCAGAACGCGATGGCGGGGCCATTGGTGTCTCCGGCGGAGGTGGCATTGGTGTCTCCGACGCCGGCACGGGAGCTTAATGCACCCGGGTGTATGCCGGCCGGCACCTCTGCAGCAAGCGGCCCCTCCGTCAACTGCACGCCCGCCGTTGGCGGTGCCTCGACATTAGCCGAGCTCGACGCCATCATCACGGTAACTAATTAAGCCTCTCTCGGACGAGGACTTCATCTCCTTGCCTTTGACTGGGCATCCCTGACGCCCTACATGTTTTCGTAGGGCGCCGCCGACGTTCCGTGCTCTCTCCTGCACTTCGTGAACAACGAGTTGGTCGATGTCGCCAAGGGCAAAATCGTTCAACCGGGCAACCCCTTGTTCCACGGTACCCAGATGCCACCCAACTTGTTTATGGTTCAACTGGTTTGGGTGCTGCGAGGCTGCGACGAGTTGTTACCTCCGATTCGACCCGTCGGGGCCGACAATGATGACGTGTTGACCCTCAGCGCCTGCCTGAGCTGGCCCCTGCTTTGGCCGAAGAGGCAGATTCGTTTGGGGGCGGGGAACACCACCCCAAAGACAACACCGCCAGTCGTGCCGGCTCCAAGTCGGCCCCATGGCAAGACCGCCGCAATGGTGCCGGACATCCCTATGCCACTGGATCCAAACATGCATATGGCACAGGATCAGAACGACGACAACGACGATACATTTGGCAACGTCGATCAGTACTTTACCGATCATGGGTACGGTGGCGACTTCATGGGGCCTACTTCTCAAGAACCCAACCCAACAAAAGACGTGCGCGATCTAGCTGGTATCGCGGAGAAGCCAAGTTGCAACAGGCGTCGTCTGTCGTTCAGCTCTCAGGAGACGCCTCCAGCTGCCGACTTCACCGAGCCTCAGATAGGCGAGGTGCGAAATATTATCAGCCCCAACACACTCAAGAAGGCGGTCTGTGAGCAGAACTCGGTCCCATTACAGGAGAAGAAGAAGGCACGCAAAAGAAATACTAACAAGGGTGCGAGCCAGCCGGCACCGAGTACGATCCGTGCTCAGGACGGGCCACCTTCACCTGAGGATGTAATGAGGAGGGTGTATGTGGCGGGTAGGCCGATGCTACCGAGAAATATGCTCGATGCTGCAACCGGTGCTATGCGGAGTCTGCATGACAGTGTTCTTTCTTTGGAGAAGCGGCGTCTCAGAGAGAAGGATGTGGCATACCCGGTTTTCGCGGCCAAGGTGCCAAAGGGCAAGGGCTTTGTGGATAACTCCATCGGGGGTACGATCGTCCTGCGGTTTGATGACATCCACGCTATGTTGAACCTTCATCCACTGCACTACACCTTCGTTCGGCTATTTTCGCTGAGTATGGAGATGCGGATCATTCGCGACAAGACCCCGAACATCGTGATAGTCGACCCCTTCTATATGCGTGCCAAGATCTTGGGCAGCGCTGGGGACCGGCAAGTCGCGAGTTCTTACATCGAAGGCGTCATTCTGGCAAACCGAGATAAGGATAACTTTCTCGTGCCTTACTTTCCCGAGTAAGTCCTCCCCTCAACCGCCCCGTAACATATGAATTCTTAGATTTCGATCGTTTTTCTTTTAACATTCCGTGTTTTCTGCAGTGACACACATTGCACGCTCATCCTCCTAAGCCCCAAATATTCCATGGCCACGTATTTCGACCCGGACCGTCAGTCGAACGTAGACTACACAAATGTCAAGAGGGTTCTTGATGATGTTCTCCCCGGCTACGCCAAATCTGGAGGCACCTTCACCAGGCCTATTCGTAAGTAGGGCAAGCACGTGTTCTCCCACAATACGACGTTCTGCTGCATCAAGCAGCCGCCTGGCGGTCAGAAGGGTGCCTACTATGCCATCCATCACATGCGGGCGATCGTACGGGACCATCATCAACTTCTGCTACCGAGTAAACTCAAAGATTGGGCCGCGAGCGTGTCGGCAATCCAGGACGCGGACATCAGACAAGAATTCTTTCGCATCCAGTCGGAGTTTGCGGAAATCATCCATCAAGATGTCCTTCGTACCTCGGGGCAGTTCTACCTCAGAAATCAACCGTCCAATAGTGACATCGACACAATGCTACAAATGCAGGCTGACAACGCCCGTGATTTCATGACTCCCACGATAGACGGCGGCTTCATCCACGCTCCGGTCCCTTGAGTCGAGTCAAAAGTAGTCATGTTGTGTCTAGTTCTGAAACATCGATTGGCTCATGTTATAATTAAACTTTAATGAACTGGTAGTATGTCTCTTTGGTTTCGAGAGTCGTTCAACTTAGATGTAATCGATGCTATTAATGTCTTTCTTTTCTCTTCCGATCGTTCTGTTGCATACTTATATATTGCTAATGTATTGTCTGTGAATTGGTACTAACGTTTCGTTTGGCTAGTGCATAGCGATGCCGTCGTATGTCGTGTACAAGGGTAAGGTTCCCGGAGTCTACGACGATTGGGAGGAGTGTCGGAGACAGGTTCACCGATTCAGCGGTAACAGTTACAAAGGGTACACCACTAGGGCCGAGGCGGAATCTAGATACGCCCGCTATCTAGCGGGAGAGGGGAGGGAGCGTTGGAGGAACCGGATGAAGACGAGTTTCATCGTGATGATGCTCATCGTGATGACCGCAGCTCTCTTCTATGTGATGGTAGTTTAGATGATCGATATCGACTTGTAATGTGAAGACAAACTCGCTACTCGCGGTCTCGAGACTTGTAATATAATGTTCTATCTTTGTTCGGTCTTTTCAATTCAGAAACTAATATGATGAATTGTATTCGGAGACTAATATGATGAATTGTATTCAGAGACTAATCTTCTATTGTATTCGATGAATCTGTTGTTAATGTGTGTTGTCTATATTCTGTCGAATAATACATTTTGTAACCTGTGCAAAAAACAAAAAATTAAAAAATAAATAAAAAACCTAATATTCATACTAATGGCGCATCACATCACAGTGCGCCATTAGTATGCCAAAGGATACTAATGGCGCATCACTAAACAGTGCGCCATTAGTATGCCGAAGTTACTAATGGCGCATCTTGTTGTTGTGCGCCATTAGTATGCCAAAGCACCTGGGTATACATGCCCCCCTGGGAGGCATACTAATGGCGCACTGTTGTATATACTAATGGCGCATATGAGGTGCGCCATTAGTAAAATATACTAATGGCGTGGCACTAATGGCGCACCACTAATGCGCCATTAATGGCCAAATTAGGTGCGCCATTAGTAGGCCTTTTCCTAGTAGTGCATACATAAAAGATTTCAGAAAAGAATACAATATTGTTCATAGATAATCTTGATCGTAAACCCGCAATTCATCAGATATCGACAAACACACCGCAAAAAGATTACATCGAACAGATCACCTCAAAGATCAAGGAGAACTTTGTATTGAGATCCAAAAAGAGAGAAGAAGCCATCTAGCTAATAACTATGGACCCAAAGGTCTGTCGTAAACAACTCATGGGAGGGCTATGGTGTTGATGTATAAGCCCTCCGTGATCGGTGCCCCCTCCGGCGGAGCTCCAGAACAGGCCCCAAGATGGGATCTCACGGGAACAGAAGGTTACGGCGGTGGAATTAGGGTTTCTTCGTGCTCCCCGATGTTTTCAGGGTATATGTGTATATATAGGAGGAAAAAGTATGTCGGTGTAGCAACGTGGGGCCCACGAGGGTGCGGGGCGCGCCTACCCCCCTGGGCGCGCCCTGGCCCCTCATGGGCACCTCGTTTCTTCTTTGACTTGTACTCCAAGTCTCTCGTGAAGGTATCGTTCCAAAAATAACTCCCCTGAAGGTTTCTTTCTGTTTGGACTCCGTTTGATATTCCTTTTCTGCGGAACACTGAAATAGGCAAAAAAAAAAAACAATTTGCACTGGGCCTTGGGTTAGTATGTTAGTCCCAAAAATAATATATAAGTGTATAATAAAGCCCATTAAACATCCAAAATATAATATATAATAGCATGGAACAATAGAAAATTATAGATACATTGGAGACATATCAGAGTCTCGGTCATGTCTACATAGTTCCCGAACTCGTAGGGTCCGCACTCCGCACGCTTAACGTTCGATGACGATCGATATTATGAGTTTTGATGTACCGAAGGTAGTTCGGAGTCCCGGATGTGATCACGGACATGACAAGAAGTCTCGGAATATCCGAGACATAAAGATTAATATATTGGACGGCTATATTCGGACACTGGAAGTGTCCCGGGTGATTTCGAAGAAAACCGGAGTGCGGGAGGGGTTACCGGAACCCCCCGAGGGAGTATTGGGCCATAATGGGCCATGAGGGAAAGAGAGAGGCAGCCCACTAGGGCTGGCCGCGCTCCCCCAAGAGAATCCTAGTTGGACTAGGAGTGGGGGGGGAGGCGCCCCTCTCCTTCCTTATCCCCTTCTTCTTCCTTTCCTACTCCTAGTAGGAATAGGAAAGGGCGATTCCTACTCCTACTAGGAGTAGGAAAGCTCCCTCCTTGGCGCGCACCTAGGGCCGGCCGGCCCTCCCCCTTGCTCCTTTATATACAGGGCCAGGGGGGCACCCAAGAACACACAAGCAACATTGTTTTAGCCGTGTGCGGTGCCCCCTCCATAGAAACACACCTCAGTCATATCGTTGCAGTGCTTAGGCGAAGCCCTGCGTTGGTAACTTCATCATCTCCGTCACCATGCCGTCGTGTTGACGAAACTCTCCCATGAAGCTCAACTGGATCAAGAGCTCATGGGACGTCATCGAGCTGAACGTGTGCCGAATGCGGAGGTGCCGTACGTTCGGTGCTTGGATCGGTTGGATCGCGAAGACGTTCGACTACATCAACCGCGTCACTAGACGCTTCCGCTTTCGATCTACGTGGGTACGTAGACACACTCTCCCCTATCGTTGCTATGCATCTAGTAGATAGATTTTGCGTGATCGTAGGAATTTTTGTTGAAATACTACGTTCCCCATCACCGTATGGATGGCTCCCAATTCTAGCGAGCCATCCAAAGGATCAAGGAGGACATCCGCTTAGGGATCTCCTTCTCCTTATGTGACGCCTGGATAATCAAGCTACAGTAAACCTCTGCTAATGATACCACGTCACCACGGTTACTGTCGATAAACTCACGTTAGTTTAAAAACCGATTCAAATTCAAATTTGAATTAAAGTCAAATGATGAACATTTTCAAATCTTAAAACTAAAATGTTCGGGTCGTGCCAAATAATGCATAGGTAATCATGTTGGAGAAACCACATTTTTATCAGGTGTTTGAATGTCCTAAACAGTTAAAACAGTGGCTAAAACAAATAAGTAAATCCCTTTTTAGAATTATAAAATTACAAACTATTTTAATTAAATGCCAAAATAATATTGGAAGTAGTATATGTCGTAATGCTAATTTAGGTACTATTTTTATATTTTATAAAACTAAAATAATTAGAAAACAAAATATGAAACTAATAGTCAATAAAAGAAAAATAAACAAAAGGTAAAAGATAAAAAAAGGAAAACAAACCCCCTGCTCCCTGGACCCTAGCCACTAGAGCCGGCCCAGCTCAACCCCCCACACCCACGGTCGATCCCCTTCTCTCACTGCTCCTCCGACCGGGCGCCTGGGCGCGCTCCCACCCGACCATCTCGCCGGCGACGCCGGGAAGAGGATAAGGCCGCCAGCTCTCCCACACCTCGGCCCCCTCGTCTCGCACTCGCCCCTGCCACCCCTCTCGCCTCTCCCAGATCTCGCCCTCTCTCCTCGCTCATCTCTCCCCCACCCAAATTCGTTCGTGCCCCGGCACAACCTTCAGCGCGCCGCCATCGTTGCCGTGGTCGTCTCCCAGCACGAGCTGCAACGAGAAGACCAGGAGATGAGCATCATCGTCCTCGACATCGGAGTAGGAGGAGCTGGACTGCGGAGCCCGCCCAAGACATCGCCCTCATTCTTCTTCCCCGTCGGCCGCCGCACACCTCGCCGTCAATTCACCTTGCTCCGGGACGCCCCTGACCTCCCAATCTCGTCCACGAGCACCAGGGTGAGCGCCTCTGCCGATTTGCTTGTTTTCCCCTTCGTTCTCTGCCGTTTCTGTTGCTCCCCTGCTCAATCGTGGCCGTCATGGACGGAGGTCGCGCTAGTCGCGTGCTCCACGTGTCCTCGCGCCTGCAGTCATCCCGGACCGCACCCTGCCCGCGCACCACAAGCCCACGCGCCCTCGGCCCTGCCTGCCGCTAGCGCCACCGCCGCTGTGTTCCGCGCTCGCTAGCTGCTACTTGCGGCGCTGCCTTGCCGCTGCTTCTGCTACTAGATGCTTTTGCTGTTGACTGCTATCGCTGCTGCCCTTTCCTGCTGTTGCCTCTGCCCGGTACTGCGCCGCTTCTGCTGCCTGTAGTCCCTACCGCTGCTAGTATTGTTGTTGCTGCTAGACCGTGGCCGCCGTGCGCTATGCGTGCGTTGCGTAAGCGATGTACAGCCGGTGTGCTACTGCCCATCTTGGCCGGCCTGTGTAAATGGAGGTAGGTTAGCTTTAGGATTTAATTAGTGGACTACTTAGCCTAACGTGTAGATACATGTGGGTCACTTTTGATCATGCTAGTTTATTTATTTATTTAGCTAGTTAGTTGTAGTCTATGACATGTGGGTCCCCTTGCTAAATAAATCTGTTTAGCACTTAAGTTAAAATAATAGTCAATGACCAGTAGGACCCACGGCCACTATTCACACTTTGACCAGGTCAACCATTGACTGTTGACTTGTTGGCTGTGTATGCTGACTCAGCAGCTGGGCCTCACTGTCAGTCTCATTTGCACTTCTCTAGGTACACTTTTATGCACCCGTAGCACATAGTGTTTAATTGAATTTTCGAATTAAAATAAATAAATAATTTTAGAGTATGTTTAAAACTTCGAAAAATCATATAAAATAATCCGTAACTCAGATGAAAATACTTTGTAAATGAAAGTTGCTCAGAACGACGAGACGGATTCGAATACGCAGTCCGTTCGTTCATCACACGTCCCTAGCATACCGAACCTGCAACTTTCCCCCTCTGTTTCATCCGCCCGAAAACGCGAAACACCGGGAATACTTTCCCGGATGTTTCCCTCCTTCGCCGGTATCACCTTCCACCGCGTTAGGCCACCCCTAGCACCGCGTATTGCTGTGTTATGATTTGTTATGCTTTTGATTGCTATGTTATTTATTGTGTTCCCCCTCCGTTACATCCTTTCCGGTAGACCCTGAGACGATGCCGATGCCACTGTGATCGACTACGTCGACGATGACCCCTCCTTGCCAGAGCAACCAGGCAAGCCCCCCCCTTTGATCACCAGATATCGCCTATTCTTCTCTCTACTGCTTGCATTAGAGTAGTGTAGCATGTTACTGTTCGGTTACTCCTATTCTGTTGCATAGCCTGTCATTGCTGCTACAACTGTTGATACCTGTACCTTCCATCCTAATGCTTAGTATAGGATGCTAGTATTCCATCAGTGGCCCTTCATTCTTGTCCGTCTGCCATGCTATACCACGGGGCCGTGATCACTCGGGTGGTGATCACGGGTATATACTATATACATACTTTGCATGATACATGATGTGACTAAAGTCGGGTCGGCTCATTGAGTACCCGCAAGTGATTCCGATGTGGGGGCTGAAAGGACAGGTGGCTCCATCCAGGCAGTGGTGGGCCTGAGTTCCCGATGGCCCCCGAGTGGATCTTTGTGGCGGAGTGACAGGGGCAGGTTGAGACACCCAGTCGAGAGGTGGCCTGGCCCTGGTCGTTGTCCGCGGTGATTTTCATTATAACACGCTTAACGAGTTTGGATATTTGATTCGAGTCTGGCCATTGGCCTTTACGCACTAACCAGCTGCGTGGGAATAGTTATGGGCTCTCGACGTCGTGGTATCAGCCGAAGCCTTCTTGACGTCAGCGACTGAGCGGCGCGCGCCGGGTTGGACCGCGTAACGTAACTTCCTTAGTAATGGAGGTTGCTAGGTCTGCTCACCGGCCGCCCTCGCAACGTGCAGGTGTGCATTGGGCGATGGGCCCAGACCCCTGTGTGCTTAGGACTTAGACCGACGTGCTGACCTCTCTGTTGTGCTTAGGTAGGGCTGCGACGTGTTGATCTTCCGAGGCCGGGCATGACCCTGGAAAGTGTGTCCGGCCAAATGGGATCAAGCGTGCTGGGTTATGTGGTGCACCCCTGCAGGGAAGTTAATCTATTCGAATAGCCGTGTCCCTCGGTAAAAGGACGACCCGGAGTTGTACTCTGACCTCATGACAACTAGAACTGGATACTTAATAAAACACACCCAGACAAGTTCCAGATACAACCCGGTGATCGCTTTCTCACAGGGCGACGAGGGAAGGATCACCGGGTAGGATTATGCTATACGATGTTACTTGGTGAACTTACCATCTACTCCCTTCTACTGCTGCAAGACGGAGGCTGTCAGAAGCGAGGATACTTGTTACTTTCCAGCTACTCCCATCTTTTGCTGCAAGATGGAGGTTACTAGAAGCGCAGACTTCGATTGGATTAGCTATCCCCCTCTTATTCCGGCATTCTGCAGTTTAACCCACAGATATTACCCCCTTTACACAGATATCATTGCATATGTAGTGTAGATCCTTGCTTGCGAGTACTTTGGATGAGTACTCACGGTTGCTTTTCTCCCCCCTTTCCCCCTTTCTTCCTTTGTTCTCGGATGATGCAACCAGGTGGTGGAGTTCAGGAGCCAGATGATCCCGAGGATGTTTCTACGTGGAGTTCGGCTTCGAGGAGTAGTTAGGAGGTCCCAGGCAGGAGGCCTTGCCTTTTCGATTGTTGCTACTTTTGTGCTAGCCTTCTTAAGGCAAACTTTTTTAAGTTATGTCTGTACTCAGATATTATTGCTTCCGTTGACTCTTGTGTATTCGAGCTTTTGTATTCGAGCCCTCGAGGCCCCTGGCTTGTAATATAAAGCTTGTATTATTTTAATTTGTGTCTAGAGTTGTGTTGTGATATCTTCCAGTGAGTCCGTGATCTTGGTCGTACACATTTGCGTGCATGATTAGTGTACGGCCAAAACGGGGGTGTCACAAGTTGGTATCAGAGCCGACTGCCTGTAGGAATCCCCCTTTCCAACTCCTTGGCCGAAGTTGAGTCTAGTCTTTGAAAAACAAATTTACTAACTTGTTGTGTGGCTTACGGGCTCACAACACCATTGGGTGGTATTAGGATCTTTTACTCCTCGTCTATACTCTGGGACTCTTATATCTCTTCTATTCGGGATAAATGAATTTTGCTAAATCTAACATTAGGATCTCGTTATCACTTTCACCCGGAGAGCACCTCATGATCGATGATCGTCCGCTGCACTAGAAGACACTGAAGATACTCTCCGCTGTTAACCCGAGAACTTGTGATCATCGCCTTTGTAATTCACTGCCACCGATATATCCCTATGGATATCTGCATGCACTTGTCATTCTCTTGATCATTCCTCGTCGCTCTTGTTGTTACAAGAGGCCTCGAAATATTCTTCGCTGTCCCGAGAATCATTTGAGTTTACTGTCTTGCGGTTTTATGTCACATGAAAACCCTAACGGTTATTTCCTCACATTTATCGAGGATCCATCCTTCTCGATTGTTCATATGTCTCCCAAAAAAATTTCGAAATACTTTTCGATGTTTCGAAAATCCTCTGCAGCCTGTTACTCTTGAAATTCTTGCTTGCGTGCAATATGGTTAATCCCATAAGTCTGGCAATCTTATTGCCATCCTTATCACTATCATTTCGAGTCCGTTGATTCAAAATGTTGTGAATGCTCGCAATCCCCAATCAGATCCTAGAATTCATCCTTCCGACGCATACGTCATTTTAAACCTGGTTGGATCTCGACCAATCAAATTGCCATTGATTGTATCCCTAAGCTTATTCAACTTATCCATCCTTGATCAGAGTGTTTGCTTCTGATCTCTTGATTCGGAAAACATAATTCCTTTGCATTTGGTTGAATTAGTCAGTTGTTTCTATAATTTGATCTCCTTTACTTATTTCTTCTTCTGGTTGAGTATCGATACTCACATCTGATTCCTTGCGGTCCGCCAGATCCTTTTGTGGATTATTATCTGACCATTCCGACATATCAAAACCTTGAGTTCTCCCCCTGATACATAATGCCTTTGGTAAATTGTATCCTCTGCTTGGCCAACCATGCTCTGCTTTCGAGCTTGTGTTTTTACTTTTGAAACTTGTTGTATATGTTACTAAGATGCCCGATGGGTTGAACCTATGACTTCCCCTAATCCGTGAGAACCCGAAAGTTTTCACAAGTCATACTCTTCCGGTATTCTACCAGATAAAATTCCAACACTATAGTTTTATCAAAGCGAGAGGTGAATGAAATGATATGCATTAAAGAAGTGGGAGTCGACCTTGAACTTTGTGTTCATGCCCATGAATATGATGTAGACCGTCTCGGAAGCTTCTTGCAAAATGATTATCCAGCTGTATGATTCTTTCGGTATTCTTGAATTGATTCCTTACAGTTATGGTTACGACCATGCTGTCCTGATCTGATATATCGGATGGGAATTCATTCCAGTGCCTCGTCTATTTTTGGCAAGGTTGAAGTATCTACTGTCATAGGTCAATGACCCGATTCTACTTCTATCATGTTATGCCTTCGAGTATTACCCCGTGGTATCTCGAAGATGTCTTGCCATTGCACCACATCTTACTAACTTTGTTAAAGTCATGTCTTTCCTTGTCGTAATCACTCTACAGGTTTTGGGTTGGTGTCAACCGAGGACACCGACTAGTGAAATTATTCCGCACTACAATTCAAATACCCCTAGTATTTTACTGGGAAATTCTGAACTTAATCTGGTCATTCCTAGACTAGCGAATGTGTCCTGGTCTTGCTATCTTTGACTGTGCTACCTCATCCTTCTATGGTGCACGAATTCTTCAATGTGTGAGCACGACTTACGTCGAGCTTTCAACATCATGTTGCCTGTCATGAAAGGCAACTTTGGTTCCGAGCTTGCATCTTATATATTGATCCTATAACTTGCCACTTCGTCATTCCCTTGCTTGTTACCGTTGTTGTTTGATTGCATCCTCTTGAAACCTGCCGGCAAATGTGTCGGATCACCTTCAACACTTTGACTTCTTCCGAGATGTCAACTGTGTTCATGATGAGAAATACCCTCCTTGCCCTTGATGATTTTATTATCGTCGACAACACCCTTGACTTCCTTTCATCATGAACTTGTCCACATTATGAATACAACTTGCTCTCCAGCTAGTGTTGTGTTCTGCCTTGAAGTATTACTGTCTTTTATGTCGAGGATGTTGTGTGGATTGCCCCACCTCTTAGAAATTCTCGGTATGAAGATACATCTCATCATCACCATTCTTCCTTGGTCCCCCATGTTGTTTTCAACCTGGATACCAATGTGCTAAGGATGCTGATTGAGTTCTGCACTTCTAGCAACCCTATTGCTTTGAAGTTATCGATCGACAGTTCGTTCTTAGACTGTTGGTTATTGAATCGTCACTCTAACATTGATCTTGCTGCCTAAGGTCATGTTTCGGGCACACCTTTCAACTAATGTTAATGGTGTATGTTCTCCTCGAGCATACAACATTATATCATTTAAATTGACAAGTGTCATTTTCTTGTTCACATTATTGTGGAAATCCATCCGTTTCGAATTCTTGATGAATTGTCGCTGAGCCCATCAGCCACCTCCTCATCCTCCCCTTGGTTTAATGATGAACTATTGTTTCGGGAACCCGCTCCCATAGTTCATTTCCCGAGAATCTTGCAATGCCATTTTGTTGATTAATGTTGTACCGTTTCTTCTCGAACATCCCGAGTCTGAGGTATCATGACATCAATCGGATCTGAATCTCGGTCAGATATGATAGCTGGGACAACTTTCCAGGAGTTATAATATTGGTCCTTTGATGACTCGGTAATATGCTGTCATGCCTAGCGCCCCTGGCTGGAGGACCTATCATTATAATCTCTTTTGCAAGGATAACCATTCTTCCAGGAGGAAATTGTAAGACTTATTCTATAAGTTTTTCCTGACGAATCCTTTGTGTATCCAAGTCTGACCTTTGCTTCAAGACCATGCCAATGCTATCTCGAAGCATGTCTGTGGTACTCCAATTTTCAACAAGAGCATTTGAAGCCCAATGCTAAATGTTTCTTGGTCATTTATCCAAACACCGTTGTATGGGTAACATCTTGATTAATCATTGCCTCTTTATCTGAATGGTTGGGTACTTAATCTCCTAACCTGTATGCCATATTCTGCTTGTCCATGGGAAGGATATACTCCTATTAATTGTGTGTAATCACAATTTTCCTTTCCATTTGTTTGTTTAACCTTTCTTTGATCTATATATAATCTAAGCAGTAATAATTTTCTGCTTATGTAAACACCTTGGTGTACAACTCCGTCAGTAAGAACCTATTACTATTGTTCATAACATTCCGGTAACCATCGAGGGATGAGAACTTTGCCTATTGGTCCGCCTCGTTTCGACGAGCGGGAAAATGGTTCTCTTCGTTCCCCGTCCTTGGTATCGACCTTGTTGGCGACATAGCTGACAAGCTATCCAGTGACATGCCTCCCTGTCGCGGCTGTGCAAGATGTCACCACCCTTCCTATTTTCAACCCACATGGTGGGCCCATAACCCACAGGTCCCAGAATTGAAGCCTGATTCTTCTTTACAACCCGGATTCTAAAGTATCCTTTGCACCTGGCTTCGTATGTGATTCACGAGCTAAATTCTTTACCATTATTCATCCTGGAATCAAACACCATGTTATTCTCGTTGTTCAAGCCCCCATTCCAGCTTCTGTCTAGGCATCGAATGACTGCCTACCCATTTGAAACTTTGGTAATTGCACTCAACGAATTCACTGAAATACAACTCGTGGGGTACTTCGTGTATTTCCAATTGAGTTCACCGTCAGATGCCCAACTTTGTGGAGATGCGTTCTTCAGGAGTTTCCCCCCTGGTCGTGTTCGTAGGACGATGGAGATCCCGAAGAAAGGATAACGACTTGATCACGATGACTTGAAGCAGAGAAATGAAGACATCAACAAAAGGGATCAACCTCTTCGAAAGGGCAGCCAAGACCGAGGAGACTCATTAGGGTTTCGCTACCAGCACCCCCTTACTCCACCGCTTAAATCTCGGGACGAGATTTCTTGTAGTGGAGGAGAATTGTGACGCCTGGATAATCAAGCTACAGTAAACCTCTGCTAATGATACCACGTCACCACGGTTACTGTCGATAAACTCACGTTAGTTTAAAAACCGATTCAAATTCAAATTTGAATTAAAGTCAAATGATGAACATTTTCAAATCTTAAAACTAAAATGTTCGGGTCGTGCCAAATAATGCATAGGTAATCATGTCGGAGAAACCACATTTTTATCAGGTGTTTGAATGTCCTAAACAGTTAAAACAGTGGCTAAAACAAATAAGTAAATGCCTTTTTAGAATTATAAAATTACAAACTATTTTAATTAAATGCCAAAATAATATTGGAAGTAGTATATGTCGTAATGCTAATTTAGGTACTATTTTTATATTTTATAAAACTAAAATAATTAGAAAACAAAATAGGAAACTAATAGTCAATAAAAGAAAAATAAACAAAAGGTAAAAGATAAAAAAAAGGAAAACAAACCCCCTGCTCCGTGGACCCTAGCCACTAGAGCCGGCCCAGCTCAACCCCCCACACCCACGGTCGATCCCCTCCTCTCACTGCTCCTCCGACCGGGCGCCTGGGCGCGCTCCCACCCGACCATCTCGCCGGCGACGCCGGGAAGAGGATAAGGCCGCCAGCTCTCCCACACCTCGGCCCCCTCGTCTCGCACTCGCCCCTGCCACCCCTCTCGCCTCTCCCAGATCTCGCCCTCTCTCCTCGCTCATCTCTCCCCCACCCAAATTCGTTCGTGCCCCGGTACAACCTTCAGCGCGCCGCCATCGTTGCCGTGGTCGTCTCCCAGCACGAGCTGCAACGAGAAGACCAGGAGATGAGCATCATCGTCCTCGACATCGGAGTAGGAGGAGCTGGACTGCGGAGCTCGCCCAAGACATCGCCCTCATTCTTCTTCCCCGTCGGCCGCCGCACACCTCGCCGTCAATTCACCTTGCTCCGGGACGCCCCTGACCTCCCAATCTCGTCCACGAGCACCAGGGTGAGCGCCTCTGCCGATTTGCTCGTTTTCCCCTTCGTTCTGTGCCGTTTCTGTTGCTCCCCTGCTCAATCGTGGCCGTCATGGACGGAGGTCGCGCTAGTCGCGTGCTCCGCGTGTCCTCGCGCCTGCAGTCATCCCAGACCGCACCCTGCCCGCGCACCACAAGCCCACGCGCCCTCGGCCCTGCCTGCCACTAGCGCCACCGCCGCTGCGTTCCGCGCTCGCTAGCTGCTGCTTGCGGCGCTGCATTGCCGCTGCTTCTGCTACTAGATGCTTTTGCTGTTGACTGCTATCGCTGCTGCCCTTTCCTGCTGTTGCCTCTGCCCGGTACTGCGCCGCTTCTGCTGCCTGTAGTCCCTACCGCTGCTAGTATTGCTGTTGCTGCTAGACCGTGGCTGCCGTGCGCTATGCGTGCGTTGCGTAAGCGATGTACAGCCGGTGTGCTACTGCCCATCTTGGCCGGCCTGTGTAAATGGAGGTAGGTTAGCTTTAGGATTTAATTAGTGGACTACTTAGCCTAACGTGTAGATACATGTGGGTCACTTTTGATCATGCTAGTTTATTTATTTATTTAGCTAGTTAGTTGTAGTCTATGACATGTGGGTCCCCTTGCTAAATAAATCTGTTTAGCACTTAAGTTAAAATAATAGTCAATGACCAGTAGGACCCACGACCACTATTCACACTTTGACCAGGTCAACCATTGACTGTTGACTTGTTGGCTGTGTATGCTGACTCAGCAGCTGGGCCTCACTGTTAGTCTCATTTGCACTTCTCTAGGTACACTTTTATGCACCCGTAGCACATAGTGTTTAATTGAATTTTCGAATTAAAATAAATAAATAATTTTAGAGTATGTTTAAAACTTCGAAAAATCATATAAAATAATCCGTAACTCAGATGAAAATACTTTGTAAATGAAAGTTGCTCAGAACGACGAGACGGATTCGAATACGCAGTCCGTTCGTTCATCACACGTCCCTAGCATACCGAACCTGCAACTTTCCCCCTCTGTTTCATCCGCCCGAAAACGCGAAACACCGGGAATACTTTCCCGGATGTTTTCCTCCTTCGCCGGTATCACCTTCCACCGCGTTAGGCCACCCCTAGCACCGCGTATTGCTGTGTTATGATTTGTTATGCTTTTGATTGCTATGTTATTTATTGTGTTCCCCCTCCGTTACATACTTTCCGGTAGACCCTGAGACGATGCCGATGCCACTGTGATCGACTACGTCGACGATGACCCCTCCTTGCCAGAGCAACCAGGCAAGCCCCCCCCTTTGATCACCAGATATCGCCCATTCTTCTCTCTACTGCTTGCATTAGAGTAGTGTAGCATGTTACTGTTCGGTTACTCCTATTCTGTTGCATAGCCTGTCATTGCTGCTACAACTGTTGATACCTGTACCTTCCATCCTAATGCTTAGTATAGGATGCTAGTATTCCATCAGTGGCCCTTCATTCTTGTCCGTCTGCCATGCTATACCACGGGGCCATGATCACGCGGGTGGTGATCACGGGTATATACTATATACATACTTTGCATGATACATGATGTGACTAAAGTCGGGTCGGCTCATTGAGTACCCGCAAGTGATTCCGATGTGGGGGCTGAAAGGACAGGTGGCTCCATCCAGGTAGTGGTGGGCCTGAGTTCCCGACGGCCCCCGAGTGGATCTTTGTGGCGGAGCGACAGGGGCAGGTTGAGACACCCAGTCGAGAGGTGGCCTGGCCCTGGTCGTTGTCCGCGGTGATTTTCATTATAACACGCTTAACGAGTTTGGATATTTGATTCGAGTCTGGCCATTGGCCTTTACGCACTAACCAGCTGCGTGGGAATAGTTATGAGCTCTCGACGTCGTGGTATCAGCCGAAGCCTTCTTGACGTCAGCGACTGAGCGGCGCGCGCCGGGTTGGACCGCGTAACGTAACTTCCTTAGTAATGGAGGTTGCTAGGTCTGCTCACCGGCCGCCCTCGCAACGTGCAGGTGTGCATTGGGCGATGGGCCCAGACCCCTGTGTGCTTAGGACTTAGACCGACGTGCTGACCTCTCTGTTGTGCTTAGGTAGGGCTGCGACGTGTTGATCTTCCGAGGCCGGGCATGACCCTGGAAAGTGTGTCCGGCCAAATGGGATCAAGCGTGCTGGGTTATGTGGCGCACCCCTGCAGGGAAGTTAATCTATTCGAATAGCCGTGTCCCTCGGTAAAAGGACGACCCGGAGTTGTACTCTGACCTCATGACAACTAGAACTGGATACTTAATAAAACACACCCAGACAAGTTCCAGATACAACCCGGTGATCGCTTTCTCACAGGGCGACGAGGGAAGGATCACCGGGTAGGATTATGCTATACGATGTTACTTGGTGAACTTACCATCTACTCCCTTCTACTGCTGCAAGACGGAGGCTGTCAGAAGCGAGGATACTTGTTACTTTCCAGCTACTCTCATCTTTTGCTGCAAGATGGAGGTTACTAGAAGCGCAGACTTCGATTGGATTAGCTATCCCCCTCTTATTCTGGCATTCTGCAGTTTAACCCACAGATATTACCCCCTTTACACAGATATCATTGCATATGTAGTGTAGATCCTTGCTTGCGAGTACTTTGGATGAGTACTCACGGTTGCTTTTCTCCCCCCTTTCCCCCTTTCTTCCTTTGTTCTCGGATGATGCAACCAGGTGGTGGAGTTCAGGAGCCAGATGATCCCGAGGATGTTTCTACGTGGAGTTCGGCTTCGAGGAGTAGTTAGGAGGTCCCAGGCAGGAGGCCTTGCCTTTTCGATTGTTGCTACTTTTGTGCTAGCCTTCTTAAGGCAAACTTTTTTAAGTTATGTCTGTACTCGGATATTATTGCTTCTGTTGACTCTTGTGTATTCGAGCTTTTGTATTCGAGCCCTCGAGGCCCCTGGCTTGTAATATAAAGCTTGTATTATTTTAATTTGTGTCTAGAGTTGTGTTGTGATATCTTCCAGTGAGTCCGTGATCTTGGTCGTACACATTTGCGTGCATGATTAGTGTACGGCCAAAACGGGGGTGTCACACCTTAGGGAACGGGCGCGGGATCCAATTCTGGCTGGATCCCTGGCTGGGCATGGAGCCATTATGCATCTCCTTCCCTGGCCTATTCTCGATCTGTGTGGATCCGTCTATTCTAGTGGCCACGACCTTCCAAGATGGACAGTGGAACCTTGGGTTTCGTTGCACCTTCGGACCGGCTGAGAATAATGACTGGACTAGACTGTGGGCCGCCCTGCCACTCGTGCTCTCGGATTATCCAGACATAGTTTCATGGTGGCGCACGCCCACGGCGGAGTTCTCAGTGAGCACGGCATACCAGGCCCTTTGCCCCCCGACAACTACCCCCCGGCTTGCCCCTCTATGGAAAGCCCCCGTCCCATTAAAGATTAAGATTTTTGTTTGGCAACTTCTACGAGATCGTCTCCCGTCTGGGACGGAGGTACTTAAGCGACATGGACCTGAGGATGGTCTATGCCCTCTCTGTGCAGTACCTGAGACTGGGACCCATATTCTCTTCTCGTGTACGGTAGCAAGGGTATTATGGACTTTTGTCAATGAGGGTTGGGGCCTGACCGGGAGGCCCTAAATCTCGCGGAGTTTCTTCAGCCCAGAGCTATACAGCCATCACGGCATCGCCGTCTATTTTGGCTTATTTTTGCGGCAATGTCGTGGACTCTTTGGACGACTAGGAATAAGATGGTGATTGAGAAGGTTTTCCCGAAGAAGGCATGTGACTCCTTCTTCAAATTCCTTGCTTTCTTGCAGCACTGACACCCGCTCTCGAGGCAGCGTGATCGCAATCGCCTGGCCTGATGATGGATGCGCTTTTGGCTTCGGCGCGTCGGCTGTCGTCCCCGTAGGGCCGCTCTGCGGTAGCCTCCAGGTGGCTCTTTTTTCTATTTCTTTTATGCTTTCTTGGGCTTGATTGTGTTGTGGCCCCAGGGGTTATCTGTCGGTTGTAGTTCGAACTTGGATCATGTGGGTCGTTGCTTTATTTATAAAGCGGGATGAAAGCCTATTTCAAAAAATAAAAACCAAAAGAAAATCAATAGATAAAGGGAAAAGGAAGAAATGTTAAGAAGCTTCCACAATTATTGGGCCGGTCTGTTGATGCTAATTATGCGGTTGAAGGTTCCCTGAAACGGTCCGTAGAAACTTACCTAAAACCGCTAGCTAACACAAATATTGGGCCGGTCTAAAATGTCGATCTCTATAGGCAAGGTTGAATTATGTCTCACACTAAGCTATTTTGAGAATATGCAGGATAAGTTGGTATAAAATGAAAAATCATTTTTGCCAAAATCACTAATTGAAAAGACCACTTCCATCTTCCCAGGTTGACAAGTGGTGCGATGCATATCCGCCAGTTGTCGCAACCTGGAAATTTTCCCTTTTTCATAGGACCGTTTATTCAAAACGTTTTATCTTTTAAATCATGCGTCCAAATCTTGAACCATTTTCACCGTTGGATTCCTCGCATCGAAATCTTGAAAACTAAATTCCATGTTGATAGATTTTGACAAACTTATTTTCCCGAAAAAATCGGACGAAAAAACGAACCAGGAGCACGGATTTTTTCTCTTTCCGAAAAAGGCACGCCCGTGCCTCTCGTAAAATCACAATCGTGCATCTCACGGAAGCAAAACCGTGCCTCTCGCGGAAGAAGAAAAAGAAAAAGAGAAAACACGTTTTTGTTTCCTTTTTCGAGGAGGCACGGCCGTGCCTCTCACGAACGCACAACCATGCCGCTCGCGGAAGTAAAATCGTGCCTCTCACGAAAGAAAAAAAACAGAAAACACGTTTTATTTTTCCGTTTCCGAGAGGCACGGTCGTGACTCTTACGAAAGCACAACCATGGCTCTCGCGTAAGGAAAAAAACAGAAAATACATTTTTTTCCTGTTTCCATGAGGCACAACCGTGACTCTCGCGAAGGCACAACCCTACCTCTCACGGAAGCAAAACCGTGCCTCTTGTGAAAAATAATAGAAAACATGTTTTTTTTTCTCCGTTTCCAAGAGGCATGGCCGTGACTCTCGCGATAGCAAAATTGTGCTTCTCGCGGAAGAAAAAATAAAAAGAAAACACGTTTTTTTGCCAAAAAAAAAGAAAGTGCATTTCCCCCCTAAAAGCTAAGGAAGACCGGTGAAAAACCGAAACATAACCCCCTCCCCCCGGTAAAAACCCGGTTTTAACAGCCGAAACACGTGCGGAAAAATAAAAAAAATATTAAAATCCGGAGGGAGCACCTAGTGACGGGCGGCTGAGAGCGCTGATCATTGTGAGCCTCCCGAAGGAGCACTCGTCAACTAGTTGCTTTCCCTTTTTGCCATATTATACTGCAAACTGACGTTGCTTCGCACATGCGCCAACGATCGATATGGGCCGGCCCATTTTTGTCAAAAAAATGAGCATGCACAACACCCGGTTTTGGGAGGTTCTTAACCTGTTTTGCAAACCTTCTATAAGGTTCTTTGACCGTTTTTTCTACAGTTTTTATTGTTTTTCTTTTTCATTAATTTTTTAATTTTTCTTTTTTATCTCAGTTCCTTCTTAAATATTTGGTTTATTTTTTTATTTCAAATAGTGCTGAATTTGAAAAAAAATACTGATATCCTTTTTTCACGAATTATTAAGATATTCAGAAATTTCGAAAACAGATCGCATCTTAAAAATGTTCAGAATTTCAAAACATGCCCCTGTTTTCCAAAATTTGTTCACAAATTAGAGGGATACTCGGGAATTTCGTAACATGTTTGCTGTTTAAAAAAATGTTTTTTTGGAATCTCTTCATAAATTCGAGAAATTGTTGCAACATTTGAACCACACGCTATAGTAATCCTCATGTTACAGTATTACGAACGAGCTCCTACTCGGTGTATCAGGCGCCCGGGAAGCTCCCTGGCACCCACGCACCAGGGCTGGTGGGCCAGCACATGTACATGGTCACATTTGAAGAAAAAATATATGAAAAAAGAATAAAGGGAAAAAGATTTTATTGTGAATTAAAAAACGTTCACGGATACTGAAAAAAGTTTGTGAACTTGAAAAAGGCTCGTTAGTTTGAAAATAGTACATTGAAATTGAAAAATATCATCGAATTTCTTAAAAAGGTCATGAATTTTGGAAAAAGTTCAAAAATGTTGAAAAGTGTTAATCAACTTTCATTAAAAGTTCATCAAATTATAAAAAATTCACAGATTTTAAAAAAATCATTGATACTGAAAAAAACATCAAATTTGAAAAAAAGGAAAGTTCATCGCCATTGCAGAAATTTCTAGGAGAACACATCAATTTTTTAAAAGGTTCATCGATTCGATATAAAGTTCACAAAATTGAAAAGTTTATCTTTTTTCAGAAAACTTCACCAATCTTGGAAAATGTCCCGAAATTTAAGTAAATACAAAAAGAAAAAGGAAAAGGAAAAATACTGAAACATGCCGATCCAGCTTGGAGGGCTTCAGGGACCCATTTGTAGAAGGCACTGCAGCGGGCACCTAATGCGCCAAATAGGATAAGCCATGGTACTAGCTGATACGTCTGCTAAAGGGCCGGCCGAGTCGGTGCTTCGGCCTGTGCGTCGCTACTCTAGAAAGACATATATTTATAAACGGAGGGAGTAGTTTGCATGAGCCCTCTATATGGGTGGTGGCCCATAAGACCACTTGACAAGTGATTGTTTGACTATTGAATACTGACTATTGACTATTCACCACTGGACATTGAGCATTGACTTTTTATTAAAAAAACTCGAATTTGAAAAGAGTCCACCTAATTAAAAAAAACTCTAGAATTTGAAAAAAGTTCATACATTTGGAAAATG
The DNA here is from genome assembly GCA_902687465.1 of Secale cereale. Classification (NCBI taxonomy): domain Eukaryota; kingdom Viridiplantae; phylum Streptophyta; class Magnoliopsida; order Poales; family Poaceae; genus Secale; species Secale cereale. The sequence goes on from LR738714.1 coordinate 485,065,607, forward strand.
TTTTAATTTGAATGTGCTTTGTTATTTTTCTGAAAATCCCGAAAAGAATTTACAAACATGAATTTTAAAAGTTCACATTGTTTGCTAATTTAGAAAGTTTTCACACTTTTCAAGAACACATGAATTTGATTTTTTAGTAATTTGAAAAAGTTCATGTAAATTGAATATTTCACGAATTTAAGACAACATAAAAAAACTGAAAAAAATGTTGAATTCGAATAAAAGTTCGCGCAAATATATGTAAATGAAAAATTAAAAAGGGAAAAAGAACCACAAACCGTAGTAGGAACGACAAAAAATCTGATCAGAAGCTTCCGAAAACCGGATGGAGTTTATGTATATGTGTTACCCTTGTTATGGTCTGGAAGGGCTTGGAGATACTTATTCTCAACTTATTATGGTCTGTAATATCGACTTATGTGTGTGTGATGACGTTGCCCTGGTGGCTTTATTAATTTAAAGCCGGACGCACCTAGCGACTTCGTTCCAAAAAATATGTGTTACCCTAATGTCCAGGCCACTTACAAAACCTACACACACTGGGGTGTGTGCCATCTACCATGTAGCCTATAATGCTAGCTCCACTGAAGGACGCTTAAGTGGGCGGTTAAATAGATGAAATACTAAAAATAAAACATCCAAAAAAATAAAAAAAAATAAAAATCTGCGCACTCCTAGCTCTAACGCAAGGCGCTGGCAGCAGATGCTAAATATCAGCGCTTGGCGACCTTTGATTTTCGTATCACAAGCCAAAATTTAGGAAGCGCTCAATCACATTTTTTGCGTTGACGCCATAGAAGAGGCCGGGATTCTGTCTCATACCTGTTCATCAAGGAGGATCAAAATCCAAGCGTCCATGTTTAAGCGCCGCGTTGTGGATGCTGTAAGTGGCGCAGCGGGCATCAAATAGGGATCAGGCAATAGGAGCTCCCGCATAAAAGGCCTCCCCTTTGTATGCTGAAGTAAGTAAAGCGATGCACTGGGTGTGGGCAATCCCTATTTGACGCTCGCGAGCGTCCAGGCGCTGCGCTTCCGCTGAAGCCGCTCGAGCGAGTACCCCGAAACGGGCCAGCCCACTTCGAGCGATAGAGCAGTGCCAGGCAAGCCGGTTTTGGGAACCTTCTAGAAGGCTCCCTCAGCCGGTTTTTCTTTTCTGCTTGTCTTTCTTTTATCGGTTTTCTGGTTTTACCTCTTTTCCTTTTTTCTTTTATGTGTCTGTTTCTTTTATATTTTCCCTTTTATTTACACTTTTTCGTTTTTACTTTTATCCTTTGTTTTCATTTTTTAATTCCAATTTTTGTTCATGATTTCAAAATTTGATCACAGTTTTCAAATTTGATTCAATTTTTAAAAATTTGTTCACAATTCAAAATTTTGTTCGTCGATATCATGAAAATGTTCAATGTTTATTTAAATTTTGTTTTTGTGTATATATCACAAAAAATATCTGTGTGTAGTTAAAAATTGTTCAGCGTATATTACTCAAAATTTTCAATGTATACTTAAAATTTGTACATCATATATCACAGAAATGTTCAGTGTGTTTGAAATATTTGTTCAGTGTATATCACAAAAAATTTAAATGTGTAGTTACAAATTGTTCAACGTATATTATAAAATGTTCATTGTGTATTTAAATTGTGTTCATCGTATACTAAGACATTGTTCTATGTATACTACAAAATGTTCATTTTGAGTATTTTTTTGTTCAGTATATTTTGCAATAAGTTAACTGTATTTTAAATTTTGTTCAGCGTATATAATAAAAATGTTGAATGCAATTTTTATGGATTTGCCGCTGTACATTGTACTTTAAGTTTTCTGCTGCGTATAAAACGTTCAGCTTTGCTAGCTATTCTGGTTAGCCTCGCTAGAATCCTGCGTGAGGTTGGGTTTCGATCCCACGCATTCACTTGTTTCTGTATCGATTTTTTGCCTACCACATGATAATTGGGCTGGCCCATGTGCGCGTTGCTTCAGCGAAGCTGTGACGATTGGACGCACGCGGGCGGCATATAGGAGCTCCCCTGGGTGTGGCCACCTGCTGCAAGGTTGAAACATAGGCCGATGGGTCGTTTTACCTAGAAAGCCCATGACGGCTCTTGGTTCAGAATTTCCATCATAAGGAAAAACAACACCATTCGTTTGTTCTTACAGAAAAACCAAGCCGGCTTTCATTTAAATAAATAAAAGGACATGTACAAGTTTCCGACAAGAAACAAGCACATGCATAAGAACATCTACAACCATATATGACAAATATGGCCCCTCAAACGGCCGCGGACGTGCCCGGGCGCATCAGCAGGCAGTGACCGGACACGCCTCAAATTTCACTTGTTGCATCCGAAAATCTCATACTAAATTCTTAAATACATACAAAGACATGCAAAAGGAAGTATGAGGGGCCATATTTGTCATCCGGGAGGGGGGTGGGTTAGGGTTGCGGGACGTATGCCGGCTTAAATAGCCGCATTTGGTCTTGGGAGGCAAGCCAGAGCAACGCCACGCGATGTTCACACTGCGGTGATGGACACGGCGAGCGTCGGACTATCGGGTTTCCGGGCGTTTTCGCGCGGGACCCCGCCGTTGAACCGACGTGATGGGTCTGTCCGGGCGCGCCCGGGCGCCCCCATATCCGCCCCATATTTGGGTTAGATATAGGGGATGCCGGCCAGCCCGATCTTCTGAGGCCTGTTTAAGGAGCCTGTCTGAATCAAAAAACGTGACCGATCATTGACAGGACGGACCGCCTAGACGTATGAGACGAGATTAAGAGATCCGGCTGTATATGCTCTAAGTTGGGGCCTTCTCTTCTGTCTTGTAGTCCCCTGTAGCAGCAACTATGCAGATGACGATAAGCGTCAGAGGCCCAACCGCACAGCTCAGGGAGAGAGCGTGCCCAACCGCAAGACACTGTAGCGCGGTCTCTTCCGAATTTCCCTTTTTCTTTTCCAGCCAATGTAATGTCCGCTTCCAGTTCCCGGCATATGGCCCGTATTCCATGGCGCCATGCAACGCTCGCCTCGCATGATACTCCATGCGAGAGCACCCCATACTGATGAGGTCCAGGAAGGGAGCACACCGAGGAGCACTTTTGCACTTTGCGCTAGGCTACACCGCACAAGAGAGTATGGCTTGCTATGCTATGCCACCGCTCCATGATTCCGCTTTTGATTCGTCGCTCTCGCGCGCCCGCAGCTCGATCGGCGGCCAGCGGCGTGCGTGTGGATATTCTCCCTCCACGACCAGCTGCCGGCCGGACGGCCATGTATGTAGCGCTTGTGTCGTTGTCAGTTTGTCACGTACGCCTGTGGCTGGCTGGGGTCGGGGAAGGGCCGGCTGCCGATCGCTCCGACGGGAGCACATGCGCCGCGGTGATTGGGGCGGAGAGAGAGAGAGAGATGTAGACAATGGGAGGGAAGGGCCGTCGAAAGCGACGTGACGAGGGGATCCCAACGGTTTGGACAGGATGACGACCCAGTGCGCTTGAGACCCTTCTCGCTCCCATGCATCATGCAATCATGCTGCTGCATGCACCCTCGCCACTACACCCTACAGATCATCAACTGATCACTGGTACTCGCACTCACCCCTCCGGTGGCCATCTTTAGGGCTCCTTTGATTTAAAGCATTTTCGAAGGATTATAATCCTTGTTTTTTGCTACGTTGGTTGTTTGATTCACAAGATTGGATACATCAGAAATTTATTTTAAGGATTTTTGTACCACTTCCCATAGTATTTATAGCATCCACTCAACTTTCTTTGAAAGAGTCCATTGTTTTTTGGGTATGATACCCAAATCTTATAGGATTAAGACGATGGCATTTGCCATCCTATTATTTTTTCCTGTTCCCGCATTTTGAGAATCCTACAAATAAAAGAGGCCTTTTTCATTTAGCGGGACGAAGAGGAGAGCTCCTGCTGTCCGGACGGCCAGATGCGTGAGATACATCTTTCGTGGTTCGTCAACTTTGTCCGTCCTTGTTGTAATAATGCTACACAAAGCCCAGACCATATGAATCTGGCACCTTGCCTTTATCTGAACGCGCCCTAATGCAGCGTGTTGCATTCTGGTTGGATATGGTTCTTCCATCTCACATGCGCCAATCAAGCTTCAAGGGGCCGGGTGAATCGAGTGATGAGCTGCAGGCGTATAGCCGTGCATGGACCGCTGAAAAGGACGATACCAACAACTGTATGTCTTTTGCCTTAAAAAATAATAACTAAAGAATCTTATTAGGCAAAATTTTGTCTTTCCGAGAAATTGGCCGGCTGGAATTCACTAGTTTAGGGGGTTAGGGCATCTCCAACGCTCTCTTTTAGGGCATATACAATGCATAGCCCCAGATTGATACCCCGTACGCCATGTAGGATAGGATGCCAGAAAAAGTAGGTTCGGATGGAGCAGCCGGATCCTGGAGGCGGGTTTTTGGGAGAAAAAATATGGTCCGGGGTATAAAACTGAAAAAGTTGAAGTGAAGAGTAGAGATACTTGTGTAGTGATAGTCTACTTTTTATTTTTTGATGAGGCCCACTAGTAGTAACTTGCGCTAGGAAGATTTTTTTTTTTAATATACATGCCTGAAGCTACTTTTTATCATGGGGCATATGTATCCATATGACACATTGTACATGCTCATATCTTCAAGTTTGCTTTCGATTTGAGAGAAGACGGTCTTGCAGAGTGGTCCACGAACATTTAGGGGACCACATTGAATGGCAAAAAGTGTCCAGACCACGTGGTCTAGATCTTTATGAGAGCTTTGAGGTAGCGCTTTGAAGATGCCCTTGTGCCCAAATTTTAGTTTCGAAGAATCAACTTTGTAGTTTGGATGATAGGAGGATGATTGTATCCCTAACCCGCCAAGATCAGGATCAAACATCAGGTGTGATTGATGCCTTATGTGTTTCATTAAGGATGAATCTCCTTCCAACGAGAGACGAGATACATGTTGATGAAATGGCCAGTGGTGGCTTCATCAATTGTCAGTCTCGAGTAGACGTTGTGTGAGTGTGTGCTTGTGGTGTTGATGTGAGCGCATCTATGTTCTTTGTGTTTCTAAACAAAATTATTTTGGAAAACAAAATTAGTTTGTACTAAAGTTGCATGAAATTAGGATTATCGGAGTGACTACTTAGATAACATTGAAAATATGTTGATTATTAACCTATGTATGAAATGCATGCTAACCACCTTCACATATTAAGTTATTAACACATAATGAATCCTCATACATTTATTGGTTGTCAGTTAAATACGTTGTGGATTTTTTTTACTTAGGCCCTTGATGACATTGCGGTAGTCTAAGCTGGCACCGAAGCTCCACACTGTTTATGCTCTAAGGGCTACCTCTTCGCTTACGAACAACTTACATAACACATGCTAGCTGTCCTTATGTATCCTCTGCGCCAAACATACATACTTGTTGGCTGTTGCAGCGAATATATAGTTCTAACTAAAGTTGTGTCCTTAGCTAAAACAACAACAACTAAAGGTGTGTCTGGTTTGGCACCTGATTTAGGCATGTTTCATGTTTGAACCATGGAGCACAATTTCGAGGCAAAATAAATCCCTCTGAGTTTGAGACAGACAAACCAATCAATATGCCTACTTCTCAATTTATAAATAGGTGACATTTGTACATGAACCTTCTAAAATGCAATCTCAAACTAATTTCCCCGTATTTTGGTTTGAAACCCGGCATTTACCCACACAATTCAATTCCTCAATGAAGTGGTATGGAATTGATTGTCCTACCAACCGAATATTAGCTGCAACGTACTCCCCCCGTCTCGTAATATAAGACATTTTTTAACTCTAGTTTAGGGTCAAAAAATATTTTATATTATGAAACAGAGGGAGTATTAAGCAACCATAACCATAGGTTCAATTGTATCAAGGGAAGGACCGAAGGAATAGTATTGATCAAGGGGAGGCTGGACCACGGAAGCATGCTCGCGTATGTGCCGATAAAGTCTCGGGGTCCTTGCACCAACGAGTAACGAGATGGCTTGCAAGCAAGCCCCCCTGTACCCTATCAGGCCTGACCTGGTCTGACCATTGGCCGGGTAAGGTGCACACTGCTAGTACGCGCTGTGCATCCATGGAGAGAGAGAGAGAGGGGGATGCCAACAGGTCATGTGCGTGTCTTGTTTGGTGTCCGCCGGAGGCGGGGTCCGTGGTCTCTCGTCTCGCACCCGGCCGCATGCAGGTGCCATGCGGGGGGCGCGCCGAGGCTGCTGGTGCATGTACGCCTTTCTGCTGTCCATGCCGCGCCTGCATTCTGCTCCTCTGCCGCCACGCTACGGGTTGAGGGAGAGAGGGGGGTCCAGCCACAGTGTTTTGTACAGTACCTGTAAGCGTCGAAGAACATATGCATGTGATTCATTGATACGTTGAGATCGAGCTAAATTACCAGCCGGCATTACCTTTCTGCTACGTGGGGGTACGTTCATTTACCACTGCACAGAACCTACCAAATGACGGGGCCTTAAAACCCTACCAAATGACCGGTTTAGTGCTGGTAGGTAACTAAACGAGTCAGCTATGGGACTAACAAAATTTAAAGCAGACAGATTCTATGCAGAGGTCGGAGGTTATCTTTTATTTTTATTTTTTTCCCTACGCCGAGGCCACCAGCCCACGAGCTGATGATGGAGATTGTGCTGAGTAAATAGACAGTTTTTTGATTAATTTAATCCAAGAATAGATTATTAGCATGTCATTGACAGAAACAAACACATGCTGATATTAAATCATGCAAGCACATACTATGTTAATAGCAGACATCTACGTATAACGCTAGCATGGCTAAGGCAGGAATCAATAAGAGGGGATAAACGAGTTATACGCTCCAGTAGGCCAGGCATAAGCCACGACAGATGCGATGACAGCAACGGCCTCCTCAGTGACCTTCTTCTCGGCTTCGAGTTTCTCGGTGGCAGCCTTCTATGTGTCGGTGGACATGATGATCATGAAGATGACCCGAACGTGAACGGTGCAGATGAAGCAGCCGAACGACAATGAGCAGTCGCGTAGGAGACGCTTCCCACAAACCTAATCGCCCTCTCTCGTACAAGATCCGGAGGGCGGAGTTTCAGAGGCCAACTCTCCCGTCGATCCTGTACACGATGAACGGGATGGGATCACCAACGACAGCAGCAACAATGGAACGACGTGAGCGTGGAGGCAAATGTGTTCTGTTTCGCGTGTCGGCTAGGGTTAACAAATGCCTCACATATATAGGCGCAACCGCGTGAAGAGACGTGGGCTGGACCCATGTCTGAGTCGGTAACAACCCACGATCTAACGTCTCAGATCGTGATCCACCTATCAAAGACTCTCCGTTCCTGAACGGCAAAAATAAGCGTATAGGTGTGAGATTGACTTGGCTCATAGCCGCAACCCACGGCGCGTCGTGACAAGGCGGGCGAGGAGGAGGAGCACGCGAGAACCACTTCTCTTCTCATGCTCTAATAGCATGAATTTAGTACAAAGTTGAGTTACTTTTGAGTCACTTATTTTGGGACGGAGGGAGTATTTCCTTATTCATGATAAATGTTTATTATTCATGCTAGAATTGTATTAATCGGAAACCTTGATACATGTGTGAATACATAGACAAACACTGTGTCCCTAGTGAGCCTCTACTAGACTAGCTCGTTGATCAAAGATGGTTAAGGTTTCCTAACCTAGCATAATGATCATTTCAGTTTTACTGCTATTGCTTTCTTCATGTCAAATACATATTCCTCAAACTGTGAGATTATGCAACTCCCGGATACCAGAGGAATGCCTTGTGTGCTATCAAACGTCACAACGTAACTATGTGATTATAAAGATGCTCTACAAGTATCTCCGAAGGTGTTTGTTGAGTTGGCATAGATCGAGATTAGGATTTGTCACTCGGAGTATCTCAGAGATATCTCTGGGCCCTCTCGGTAATACATATCATAAATAAGCCTTGCAAGCAAATGACTAATGAGTTAGTCTCGGGATGATGTATTATAGAATGAGTAAAGAGACTTGCCGGCAACGAGATTAAACTAGGTATATAGATGCCGACGATCGAATCTCGGGCAAGTAACATACCTATGACAAAGGGAATAACATATGTTGTCATTACGGTTCGACCGATAAATATCTTTGTAGAATACGTGGGAACCAATATGAGCATCCAGGTTCCGCTATTGGTTTATTGACCAGAGAAGTGTCTCGGTCATGTCTACATAGTTCTCGAACCCATAGGGTCCGCACACTTAATGTTCGATGACGATTTATTATTATATGAGTTATGTGATTTGGTGACCGAATGTTGTTCGGAGTCCCAGATGAGATCACAGACATAACGAGGAGTCTCGGAATGGTTGAGAGGTAAATATTGATATATAAGACAATGGTATTCGGACACCGAAAGTGTTCCGAGGGGTATCGGGTACATATCGGAGTACCGGGGGATTACCGAACCCCCCCTGGAGAATAATGGGCCTGATGGGCCATATGAGGGGATCTCACCAGGCCACAAGAGGTGGTGCGCCCCCCCCTAAGGAGGACAAATAGGAGAAGGAAGAGGGGGTTCGGGCCCCCCTTTCCTTCGTCCCTCCTTCTCTTCCTTTTTCCCTTCCAACAAACATGGCGGGAGGGGGGGGGGGGAATTGGACTAGGGCCCCAAGTAGGATTCCTCCTACTTGGGGCGCACCCTAGCTGCTTCCCTACCCCTCCCACCTATATATACATGGGGAGGGGGCACATAGAACACACACGAACATCATTATTAGCCGTGTGTGGCGTCCCCCTCAACCGTTTACTCCCATGGTCATATTCTCGTAGTGCTTTGGCCAAGCCCTGCGCGGATCACTTCACCATCACCGTCACCACACCGTCGTGCTGACGGAACTCATCTACTTCCTCGAAAATTTTATTAGAGATTGACAAACATAGCATTGGTCAATGATGCAACTCATGAAAGAATTAATAAGGGAAGAGAAGATTCACATATAAATATACTATCCTAGAAATCTTTTGTGATTGTGAGCCCCCATCAAAATATTATATGCCAAAATTGTTGACGTTGGACAAGGAAGACAACTTAATGATTTATGTTTGTTCATATTCACATAGAAGTCATATTGTCATAGATCCTTTAACATGTGGTGCTTGCTTAATTTTTTTTTCTAGCCAAAAACTCCGCATTAAGTAGAGATACTACTTGTGCATCCAAAAACCCTTAAACCCAAACCTTTTTCGAGAGTCCACCATACCTACCTATGGATTGAGTAAGATCCTTCAAGTAAGTTGTCAGCGATGCAATAAGGCAATAAAAATTGCTTCTAAAAGTGTGAGATCATTTAGTGTAAGAGAAAATTGAGCGGTGCACGAACTTGTGATGGTGAAGAATAAAAGCGACAAACTGCATAATAACGGTTTCTATCACAAGGGGCAATGCAACGTGACATTCTTTTGAACTAAGGGATTAAGCATACAAATAAATAAGTGCATGACAACCTCTGCTCCCCTCTGCGAAGGGCTTATCTTTTACTTTTATGCAAATAGTCAAATTTTTCTCTCAGTTCCTTTTTATTTTATCCTTCGGTAAGCATCATGTGGTGAGGAAAGATCTAGGCACATATGTCCAGTTGAATATGGATGACATGAGTTATTATTGTTGACATCACCCATGAGGTGAGTACGTTGGGAGGCAAAACCATAAGCCCCTATCTTTCTATGTGTCCGGTTGAAACGTTTTGCTCAGGTGTATGCGTTGAGTGTTAGCAATCATAGAAGACTATATGTTAGTTGAGTATGTGGACTTGCCTAAAGGCTCCGATACGTGACCCTTCGTGAAAATATGATGAATTGTAGTTGCAAAGTTCACTAAAAACATAGTTTGCTGGTTTCTAATAGAGTTTATGTTTTATACTTCAATTGTGTGATGAACTGTTACTTGTTCACGAGAAGTCTATGATACAAGTCCTTTTATAAAATTCTTATGTTTAAATGATGCTTCTATGTTCGTATTTTGTTTTTATCGACACCTCTCTCTCAAAGCACGTGGACATGTTTTTCTTTTTCGCTTTTCGCTCGAGGACAAGCGAGGTCTAAGCTTGGGGGAGTTGATACATCCATTTTGCATCATGTTTTCTTGTTGTTATTTATGTTGTTATTATGCATAATAATGCTTTTTGGATAAATTATAATGCCTTTTCTCTCATAATTTGCAAGGAATGCACCAAGGGGGAGAATTCCGGCAGCTGGAAATCTGGACCTGAAAAAGCTACGTCAGGCCACCTATTCTGGACAACTCCAAACAAGCTGAAACTTCACGGAAATTTTCAATGGAACATATGAAAAATACCGGAGCTGATAACCACTAGAGGGGGCCCACCAGGTGGGCACAACCCACCTGGGCTGGTGGATTGTGCTCACCCAGGCCCATCTCCGGTGCCCGTCTTCTGGTATATAAGCCATTCCGACCTAGAAAAATAAGGAGGAGAGTTTCGGGATTGAGCGCCGTCGTATCGAGGCGGAACTTGGGTAGGAGCACTTTTGCCCTCCGGCGGAGCGATTCCGCTGGGGGAATTTCCCTCCCGGAGGGGGAAATCATCATCATCATCATCACCAACAACTCTCCCATCTTGGGGAGGGCTATCTTCATCAACATCTTCAACAGCACCATTTCATCTCAAACCCTAGTTCATCTCTTGTGTTCAATCTTGTTAACGGAACTATAGATTGGTGCTTGTGGGTGACTAGTAGTGTTGATTACATCTTGTAGTTGATTACTATATGGTTTATTTGGTGGAAGATTATATGTTCAGATCCATTATGATATTTAATACCCCTCTGATCTTGAGCATGTTCATCATTTATGAGTAGTTACCTTTGTTCTTGAGGTCACATGAGAAATCATGTTGCAAGTAATGATGTAAATTTGATATGTGTTCGATATTTTGATAGTATGTATGTTGCGATTCCCTTAGTGGTGTCATGTGAATGTATACTACATGACACTTCACCATATTTGGGCCTAAGGGAATGCATTGTGGAGTAGTAATTAGATGGTGTGTTGCGAGAGTGACAGAAGCTTAAACCCCAGTTTATGCGCTATTCCGTAAGGGACCGATTGGATCCAAAATACAATGTTATGGTTATAATTTATTTTTAATACTTTTCTCGTAGTTGCGGATGCTTGCGGGAGGGTTAATCATAAGTAGGAGGTTATTTCAAGTAAGAACATCAGCTAAGCACCGATCCACCCACATATCAAATTATCAAAGTAGCGAACACGAATTGAACCAACATGATGAAAGTGACTAGATGAAATTCCCGTGTACCCTCAAGAACGCTTTGCTTATTATAAGAGGCCGTCTTGGCCTGTCCTTTGCCTCAAAAGGATTGGGCTATCTTGCTGCACTTTTGCTACTACTATCATTACTTGCTCGTCACAAAATTATCTTGCTATCAAACTACTCCGCTACTTACAATTTCAACACTTGCAGACATTACCTTACTGAAGAACACTATCGGTGCAACAAATCCTGGGTTTGTTGCCCAGACTGTGCGCAGGCTCAAGAACAAGATTGAAGCACTAGCCCAAGAAAAAGTACAAGAAACCAAGAGATTCAGAGTACCAGCTCAGAGCAGAAAGACCAAAGCCAAGTCAGAGAAACAAGGCATCTCCAAGAAAAGGGCCTCCCTTGCCAGACAGGCGAGCCCAGCAAGGGGCGAGGCCACCTCCAAAGCAGATGGCAGAAACACCCCGGCAGGGCCGGCCGGGGGGGGG
>LR738714.1:485077481-485090486 GCA_902687465.1 Secale cereale
GGGCTCGTGGAGGCCAAACCACCTCACCGAACACTCAAGCACGACCCACATCATCAATCAATGCGGTGTCAAGCAGCAAGATGGTTAAGTGGTAGCCATTAGCCACATGGCAGCCAGTTCCTACATGAAGAACCCACAGATAACACCCGTCATGCAACATGTCGAGAAGGCAGACATGGAGCTGGCGGAATAGCCCGACAAGGCTTGCCGGGCAGCCAACGATGTGACTTTAAGAGTCGCATTTAATGCGCCCTGTCAGCCTGCAGAGTTAGGTATGATAGCACTGTTGCTATCATATCAGTGCATAATGACTACTTTGCCACTATGGTAACCCCTAAACCTATAAAAGGAGGCCCATGGCAAGCGTAGAAGGGGTTGGAAAGTTGATGAACCCACACCACCATACGCGTGTAGTCGCCGCGGCCCTAAGGCAAACCCTGCAGGGAAAGTGTACTACGCACCACCTCGCTCATTCCACCATCAATCCACCAAAGCAGGAGTAGGGTCTTATGCCTCGCGGCGGCCCAAACCTCGATAAATTGCTTGTGTGCTCTCTGCCGTACTGCCGTACGCTGGTCTGCTCTTTGTGCAACACGACGTCCCCCTGCCGAACCAGCAAGGGGCCACGAGGTCCCATTGGTGGCCGCATATATCCCGCGCCATCTTTGGCGCGTCAGGTAGGGGGATCGCTTGCGCGAACCTGAAAGTGTGTGCAACGTGTCATCTTCATCGCCATCTTCATCTTCGACAGCGCCATTGAGCATGGCGCCCAAGAAGAAATCTGGTGCCTCAACCCATCCCTCCACTTCGAAGGCTCTGCCACTCACGGCCTCCAACGCCATAGAGGATGTGGCGGCGCACGAGGATGTGGATGCTGCTGGGGACGTGGTTGGAGCAGGAGGCGCCATTACCGCCTCCCCCGCAGCCGACACGGGGACCGGAGCTACCGAAAGAGAACAACATCAGCAACGCCTCGAGATCGTGCCCTACAAGGTATGGGCGAGGGGGTCACTCCGTCCATACCCCCTCGTCTCACCGATGGGCACATCCGCAGCAACGACGCTTGGTTCGGGACGAGTCATCGCCCTCTGGCCGCCCCCACTACGGGAGCGACCGCGGCGCATGTGCCTCCTCCTGGACGAGCCAACCAGAACACAGCGCTCGATAGAGCCGCTGATCTTCAAGCACCATCGCCGCACGAACCCGCTGCCCAGGTGGTCGTCCCACTACAGCATGGGCGCGGCGGCGGCACCGCCGCCACCGCTGGCGTCGTCAGGAGCCAGGCGGCGGTGCGGTCGACGTCATTGACATCTATGCCAAGAACATCCACGGAGGCCATGGCGCGAGCTCAGTTACTACTGAGGTTCCCGCTAGTGGACGAGCAGATGGATGAATGGCGTGCCACCATCCAAAGTCTACTCTATTTTGCCGAAGCTAGGGGTTGACGACGAGCTCGCGCACCACAACCTCCCCAAGTGACAGCCACCACCCGCATTGCTGGCCGTACAGAGAGGGCCGTACCCACGATGCAGTCCCCACCATGGCAGCCGGCGAGGGCACAGCAGAATCAGGACCCCGACAACGTCTCGATGGCCTCTTCTGGCCCTCGAGCACGTGCAGACCAACGTCGAACCCGGAAGATAGGGGACGTGGAGATGCATGCGTCGTCGCCGAACGACACGGCAACAACCCCCACCAGGCCGACGGGTGCGAAGACCTCAACATCGATGAGCCTGCGCTCAGTGTTGGCGGGTGCCTGTCTTTCGAGGTTGGTTGACCTGCCTTTACACGAGAGCTGCGGCAAGTCCGTTGGCCGTCCGTTCACACGTTCAAGCCAAAGATACCCGAGAAGTACGACGGGAGGCTGAACCTGGCAGAGTTCCTGAGCATCTACACCATCGCTGTTTAGGCTACTGGGGGAAGAGATGAGAAGGTGTTCGCCAACTACTTCCCTTTGGCTCTAAAGTCCAATGTGAGGTCTTGGCTGATGCACCTGCCAGAGAACTCCATTTCTTCATGGGCAGACCTGTGCCATGAGTTCATCGGCGCCTTCACCGATGGCCACCAAGAGCCCGGCAGGCCCAGTGACCTGCAACTTCTTTAGGAGAAGGAAGGAGAACCCCTCCGTAAGTATTTGCAAAGATTCATTAAAGTTCATAGAAACATTTAGAATATCCATCCGGCAGCCATTATTGTAGCTTTCCAGTCCAATGTGCGCAACCACCGCATTCGTTCCAAAATGAATGTGCGGTTGCCCAAGACTGTGAAAGAGTTATATACACTAGTGGATAAATGTGCTCTAATGGAGGAAGGGAGGAAGTTGCCCGGAGAAGAACACTACATTAATGTTGATTTAGAGGATGATGATGAATCAACTAGCCAGAGAAAGGGCAAGAAACGTGATGACCCACAACCGTAAGGGATCTATTACATCGTTTTCGATAAGTAAGAGTGTCGAACCCAACTAGGAGCAGAAGGTATTGATAAGCGATTCTGAGCAAGAAATTACTACAAGCACTGAAAGATAACTTTTAGGGGTTTTCTCGATATAAGCAACAGGAAAGTAAAAGCAAGCAATGTAAAAGGCATTGAGAGTAACAAGTGGCCCAATCCTTTCTTAGCAAAGGAGAGGCCTAGCAACTAAACTTATAAAGGCTAAAGCGTTCCTGAGGACACACAGGAGAGGTAGTCATGTGCTTTCGCCATATTCCGTATCGATACTATGTTATGTGTTGATAAGTGTTGAGTGGGTGGATCTATGCTAGTACACTCTCTAGACTAAGATGAGTGCACTCTTATGATTAAACACCTTGCAAGCATCCGCAAATACAAGATAGAATTTAAGGCAAAAGCCTAACCATAGCAATACGATCGAGGATCCATTGTTCCCTTATGCAAAAGCGTGCGAACTGGGGTTCAGGTTTCTATCACTCCGGCAACCCACCGTAAGCATTCTTTGTACACAATGTATTCTCCTAGGTCCTTAATAAGGCGAAGTGTTGAGTGTTCGACTCACACAACAACACTAGTAGAATGACAACGCAACTTAAGTATCAAACAACACATATTACTTCAACATCATATGACTACTAACAACAAGACTTTCCCCATGTCCTCAAGAACTAAGGTAACTACTCACGAGACATAAAAGAGATCATGATCAGTGGAGATAAATGGGTGATAAACAATCTGGACATAATAATATTTCTCCAACAAAACTCAACAGCATTCACCACAAAGTAGTAATCAACACCGATGGAGTAGAGAGGATAGGTAGTACGAGTTACAACACAAGTTGCAATTGTGAGATGAGATTTGGATGAAGATGGAGATGGTGCTGGTGTTGGGGATGATGTTGATGATGATCTCTATGATGCCCGTGACGATGGTGATGACGATGGCGACGATCTCCCCTTTCGGGAGGTGATCTCCCCGGCGGAATCTGCCCACTGCAGATGGCTTTTTCTTCTCTGTAGGTTTCCGCCACGGAGCGGCGGCGGAACTTCGTAAAAACTCTTGTTTTTAGGGTTTTTGGATAACGAAGAGTATATAGACAAAAAGGGGCAGCCGGAGGTGGGCCAGGGGCTCCAGGCGCCCCCTCGGCGCGGCCAGGGGGGGGGGGGCCCCCAGGGCGCCTGGGCACCCTGTGGCCCCCCCTCTGGTTGCCCTTTCGCATGTCTTCGTGATTCGTCCGGAAAATATCCTCCGTCGATTTTTAGGTAATTTGGAGGTATTCTTCTTCAGCAACTCAGCATCCACTTTTTCCCGCTGAATCCTGCGTCTGCTGCTTCGGCACCGGAAAGTTGCAAACTGTGTAAAATAGGCCAAAACAACATGAGAACATCATCGTAATGTGAAATATATCAATGAATAAGGATAAATTATGATACAAAATAGTGATGCATTTTGGACGTATCAACACCCCCAAGCTTAGACCTCGCTTGTCCCCAAGCGAATACTGAGCTCGGTAAACCTGTCCACAAGTTTAGAGAGTGAAGTGTCGATAAATAGAATACGGACAAGAAGCATCACAGTTTCTTCACCAACTCAAATATCCTCAACATCAATCTTCAACTCATAAGGCCCTTATAAAAGAGTGGTAACACTTATATTCGGAAGTAGGGCTAAGGAAACTCATTGAATCATGGCAAACATGTCCTTTGGTCAAAGAACAACTAATAACTTTTACTTTTGCTCTTTCTTTATGTTTTGATGAGATTAATTGAAGCTTTTGAAAGAACATGTTATCAGGCAAGAAGTGAAAGTGTTAACACAAAGGAAGGTATTTGCCTTAGCTGGGCTTGACAAACAACTTACTTATCAAATGATAATGTCAACAAGGATATGATATGACAAATCTTAATGCAACTTTATATGAATGAATCCTTGTCAACATCAAATGTCTGCTCTCTTTAAGGAATAGAAGGAAGTAGGAATAACTGACTCAATTTAAAATTAAAAGATAGGCCCTGCTCTAGGGTAGTAGGGAAAACTCATGTGCTATCCTTAAATCAAACAGAATGAAAACGAGTTTTGAGAAGTGCATGATTTGTCAACGAATGCTAATAGATAACTCAATTGCTTCTTGAGATGGACAAGTTTCGAGGAACGGCTCCCGCACGAGGACGATCACATCCTCTTATTCTCCTTTGTTTATCACTGCCAAAGTTTTCTGATTTCTCATGAACAAAGCGTGAAGGAGGGTTTGTTTGTTATATTATTTTCGAGCCGGGCGCACTCTTTGCCAGTTCCTTCTCGTGTTATGGGTTTGCACATTAGACATGCAATCCCGGGGTGAAGCTTGTCCAACTCAAAAAGACCATGAATTAACTATTACTTCCTCATGAGCTAAAACAGAGGCACAAAATAAAAGATTTTTGAAAATTTAAGGATAACACATAAATTCTGTACTTTAGGAGGTGGTAGTGGAATACCACGAGTAGGAAGGTATGGTGGACTCATATGAAAGGTATTGGTTTAAGGGTATGGATGCACAAGCAGAATTCCGCTTAGTACAGAGTTAGGCTAGCAAAGGTTTTGAGAGAACAGACAATTGATGATGACTAAGATGCAAAACAATATAAAGCATAAACATTGAAATAAGCATAACACATCAAGTTGTCTTCCTTGTCAGCATAACACTTCAAGCATAATAACATAAAGGTTTTGGCTACGTCGATACTTTAGGAAAATCATGCTTGTTGTTATGACCAAAGCGATGTTTGCCAAGATTAAATAAAGTTTTCACAGCCATACCTGATATAAGGTCAATACTCCCCATAAGAGTCATCATATAAGGTCGATTGCGTGAAGAGAATACCGAGTGCAGCAAAAGGAACCAATAAACTTCTCATTAATATTCCATCATAGACGACTCCACACTCACGGATACAATCTCCCCACCGAAGGAGTGATAGACCTCAATGCGCACACCTATTTCATATAATAATCTCCCTAGACATGATACGACTCTACTTCACTCTAAAAGACAAAAGGTAAAGATAAAGATACCGGGCACTCCCCCAAGCTTGGAACAAGCCAAGGGAATGCCGTTACCCAAGGAGATCTCACTCCTCATCCTTGTTGGCGTTGATCACGTAGTCCCCGACGAAACGCTTCCATGGAAGGGGTTCTCCAGTCACATATGAGAAGTTTGTCTCCTGAATCCTGCATTCAGCACCCATACCCATGCGCATAAACCTTAGTTCATACTCACAGTTCTGGTTATGTAGATCATAAATTTTCCCTTGGAGCTCCTCAATTCTTTCTTCAGACGCGGTGATGCTTTTCCACATCTCCTTCATCTCCTTCAGAAAGTAGGTCTTCAGCTCGTTGATGATGTCAAAGTTAGCTTCAACACCACGCTCGATCATCTTCTTGTACTCGAAGACTTCTTGTTCCACTTCTTCTAGCCTGGCCTGGACGCTCCCCTCCTTGATAGGTCCCTTCAGATCTTCTTGATGAAGGACACCGTCCTCCATCCGAACAACCTGAGGGTGCTTCTTCACCTCAGCGAGGTAAGGGTTGATGATGTTGACGACGAAATTGTCCTTGGGGGAACTTGGAGAAGCCATGGCACCTAGATTCAGCTGAAAGATTCCCTGGCAGAAACAGATCGAAAAGAAAACACACGAAATCGCAAGATACGTTGCCGGAACAATCCGGGCAAATATATAGCAAAAATTTATGCACAGAAAGGAAGGTAACAGGCTAAAGCGGGGTCGGAGACGGACTCCCGGGTGTCCAGGCGCCCTGGCGGCGCGGCCAGGAGGTAGGGCGCGCCAGGGGGGCGCCTGGACCCCCTGGAGCTCGTCTCCGGCTCCACTTAGGATCAGAATTTTACTAATTTTGCAAAAACTCGTAATACAGAACTTTTATGGCGGTTCGCGATGTTTCCTTACCGTACAACATACCTTTTCTTTATTCTGCTTCTGCTGGCGTCTGAAACAGGGCTGCAACATGTTCTTCGTGAGTTGTTGTGTATATTATATTCACATCAACATTGACAGGGTCTCCTGCTATGTAATGTTTAAGTCTTTGCCCATTCACAACTTGAGGTTTGGTGCCTTCAAAATTGTTAATCTTAATTGCACCAGACCGATAGACTTCTACAATATGAAATGGCCCTTCCCACCTGGAAAGTAGTTTGCCTGGAGAAAACCTGAAACGGGATCTAAACAACAAAACTTTATCACCAACATTAAATTCACGTTTTAGAATCTTCCTATCATGCCACGTCTTTACCTTTTCCTTGAACATTTTAGCGCTCTCGTAAGCTTCACTTCTCCATTCATCTAGAGAAGTCAAGTTCATGAGATGCTTCTCACCAGCTAATTTTGGGTCAGCATTAAGCTCTCTAACAGCCCAGAAAGCTTTGTGCTCTAACTCTAATGGCAAATGGCAAGCCTTGCCATACACCATCTTATAGGGGGACATGCCCATGGGGTTTTTGTAAGCAGTTCTATACGCCCACAAAGCATCTCCTAACTTGTTTGACCAGTCCTTTCTATTTCTGTTTACTGTCTTCTGCAAGATCAACTTAATCTCTCTATTGGTGAGCTCAACTTGCCCACTAGTTTGAGGGTGATATGGTGAAGCAATTCTGTGGTTGACATCGTATTTTGCTAAACCTTTTCTAAAAGCTCCGTGCGTGAAGTGTGATCCTCCATCAGTCATGAGATACCTTGGTACACCAAACCTAGGAAAAATTACATCTTTAAGCATTTTCAAAGATGTCTTGTGATCAACACTTTCAGTGGGGATTGCTTCAACCCACTTGGTCACATAATCAACAACTACTAAAATGTGCGTGGACTTGTGCGAAGAAGGAAAAGGACCCATAAAATCAAAACCCCAACAATCAAAAGGTTCAATCACTAGTGAGTAATTCATAGGCATCTCATTCCTTCTACTAATGTTACCAACTCTCTGACATTTATCACAGGCTAAAACATAATTTCTAGCATCCTTAAAGAGAGTAGGCCAATAAAAACCTGATTGAAGAACCTTATGTGCAGTCCTCTCACCGGCATGATGTCCTCCATAGGGACTATCATGACACCGTCTGAGAATGTCCTTCTGCTCATGTTCCGGTATGCATCTTCTCACGATCCCGTCGGGACCTTCTTTGAAAAGATGTGGGTCATCCCAAAATTAGTGCCTCAAATCATGAAAGAATTTCTTCCTTTGCTGAAATGTTAAACCTGGAGGCAAATACTTTGCAATAATAAAATTAGCATAATCTGCATACCAAGGATCGGAAAGAGATTGTACTTTTACAATGGCAAGTTGCTCGTCTGGAAAACTATCGTTGACTGGAATAGGGTCGTGCGGTATATCTTCCATCCTTGAAAGATTGTCCGCCACCGGATTGTCTTCTCCTTTCCTATCAACAATCTGCAAATCAAATTCTTGAAGAAGGAGTACCCATCTGATAAGCCTTGGCTTGGCATCCTTCTTTGTCATAAGATACTTAATGGCAGCATGAATAATAACTTTGGAATCAACAATATACTGCCTAAACTTATCACAAGCAAATACTACAGCTAAGAATTCCTTCTCAGTAGTAGCATAATTCTTTTGAGCACTATCAAGGGTTTTGCTGGCATAATGTATAACATTCAATTTCTTATCAACTCTTTGTCCTAAAACAGCTCCAACAGCAAAATCACTTGCATCACACATAATCTCAAAAGGTAAATTCCAGTCAGGTGGTTGTACTATAGGAGCGGCTATCAAAGCTTTCTTAAGGACTTCAAAAGCTTCCTTACAATCCTCATTAAATACAAAAGGGACGTCCTTCTGGAGAAGATTAGTGAGGGGCCTCGAGGTCTTAGAAAAGTCTTTAATAAATCTTCTATAGAAACCAGCATGACCAAGAAAACTGCGAATACCTTTGATGTCCCTTGGATAGGGCATCCTCTCAATAGCTTCGATCTTGGCCTTGTCCACCTCAATTCCCCTTTCGGAAATCTTGTGACCAAGAACAATTCCTTCGTTAACCATGAAGTGGCACTTCTCCCAGTTGAGTACCAAATTTGTCTCCTCGCATCTCTGCAAAACTTTATTAAGATTGTGAAGACAATGGTCAAAGGAGGTTCCATAGACGGAGAAATCATCCATGAAAACTTCCATAATATCCCCACAGAAACCATGAAAGATAGCAGACATACACCTTTGAAAAGTAGCAGGGGCATTACATAAACCAAAAGGCATACGCCTGTAAGCATAAGTACCAAAGGGACAAGTAAAAGTGGTCTTCTCTTGATCAGCAGTGTTAACATGAATTTGAGAGAAACCAGAATAACCATCGAGATAACAAAAGTGGGTATTTTTGGATAACCTTTCAAGCATTTGGTCGATGAACGGCAACGGGTAGTGATCCTTCCTGGTTGCCTTGTTCAGCTTCCTGTAATCAATACACATTCTATATCCAATAATAATTCTCTGAGGTATTAGTTCATTTTTATCATTAGGAACCATAGTTGTACCTCCTTTCTTAGGAACACAATGTACCGGGCTTACCCACTTACTATCAGCTATAGGGTAGATAATACCTGCGGCTAGAAGCTTGAGAATCTCAGTTCTTACAACATCCATCATCTTCGGGTTCAACCGTCATTGATGATCAACAACTGGTTTAGCATCAGGCTCAAGGTTGATAGTATGTTGACAGATAGATGGACTAATCCCCTTAAGGTCATCAAGGGTATAGCCAATCGCGCCTCGGTGTTTACGAAGTACTTCCAATAGTCGCTCTTCTTCATATCCTGAAAGGTTAGAATTGATAATAACAGGATATACTTTCTTTTCATCTAAATAAGCATACTTGAGCGTATCGGGAAGAGGTTTAAGATCGAACACCGGGTCTTCTTTCGGTTTTGATAAAACACCCAAAGGTTCAACCGGGAGGTTGTGCTTCAGGATAGCAGGTTGCCCCAAGAATATTTCATCTAGTTCATTTCTTTCCTGCATTTGCAAATCATTCTCGTGGTCCTCCATATATTGCTGCAAAGGATCATTAGGGGGAATAGCAATAGAAGCAATACTTTCAATAAGTTTATCGTCACTAGGTAAATCAGTACCACGAGGCTGCTTAGAGAACTTAGAAAAATTAAATTCATATGGCTCACCATCGAATTCAACAGAAACTTTACCTTTCTTGCAATCTATTATAGCTCCACAAGTTCTAAGAAAAGGTCTACCAAAAATAATTGGACAAAAATTGTCCCTCTCTGAACCAAGTACTAGAAAGTCGGTAGGGTATTTTACCTTTCCACATAGAACTTCAACGTCCCTCACAATTCCGATAGGAGAGATAGTTGTCCTGTTTGCAAGATGAATAGTAACATCAACTTCTTCAAGTTCACAAGGGGAAATCTCACCGATGATCTCTTCATAAAGTGAATAGGGGATAGCACTTGCACTCGATCCCAAATCGCATAACCCATAATAATTGTGATCTCCTATTTTAACAGATACCACTGGAGTACCTGAAATTGGGCCTTTATTCTTGGCTGTGACAAGGTTAGTGGAAACAGCACAAAAATTTATATTGGAATCCAAAACATCATTTGTAACAAGGTCTTTAATCAATGCAACTTGAGGATCGACCCTGATCTGGTCCTCAGGCTCATCAACTCTTCTCTCACTTTTATTTATTATGCCTGTCACAAGAGAGTGCTCCCTTATCCTTGCGGGAAAAGGAGGCTGTTCATATATAACTGCAGGCAAAATAGGGTCAGCAACATGAATATCTACAGGTGGCTCTTTAAAAGGTTCATGATGCTGGTCTCTCTTCTTTTTAAAAGAATCAACGTGAGATGCAAAATTCTTACAGAAATCAATCATTAGATGGGAATCAAGACCAATCTTAGAGCAAAAAGTATTGAAGTAATCAGTTTTCACATAGCTCTCAATATAATCATGTTCATAATTTATAGCGGTTTCAATACCTTTATCGATTTCCCAGTCTTCGGTATTCCTCTGGATCCTTTCAATGAGATCCCACCTTTCTTCAACACTCTTCTTCTGAAATACCCCACTAGAGGAGGCATCCAGCATCTCCTTATCCTGATGAGAAAGCCTGGCATAAAAATTTGTAAGTATAATTTCCTTGGGAAGCTTATGAATAGGGCATTTGAGCATTAGAGACTTCAGTCTCCCCCAAGCTTGAGCAATGCTTTCTCCGTCACGAGACCTAAAGTTATAGATATAGTTCCTGTCTCGATGAATTTCATGAAGAGGATAAAACTTAGTATAAAAGAGAGACATAAGCTCCTGCCAGTCAAGCAAGTGTGAGTTATCGAGAAGCCTATACCAATCTGAAGCTTTATCTATAAGTGATACAGCAAACAATTTCCTCATGACAAACTCCCTCGATACACCTCCAAGCTTAAATAATGAACATAGTTGTGACAAATATAGCAAGTGTTCACCGGGATGTCTGTCTCCTGCATAACGATTAGCCAAAACATAATCGATAATACCAGCTGGTATTTTATAAGGCACAATTTCAGTAGGGGGAGGAGCAACCACCACAGGTGTGGGGCGTCTTCCCGCAAGCAACGATCCAATAACAGGGTTGTCCATAATGGGCAAAGAGCAGCAATAGCAAAAATAAAAAACAGAATTATAAAAACTTCCTTACCAGTTTCACTTTACCAATAGCGCTACGCTCCCCGGCAACGGCGCCAGAAAACGGTACTTGATGACCCACAACCGTAAGGGATCTATTGCAGCATTTTCGATAAGTAAGAGTGTCGAACCCAACGAGGAGCAGAAGGTATTGATAAGCGATTCTGAGCAAGAAATTACTGCAAGCACTGAAAGATAACTTTTAGGGGTTTTCTCGATATAAGCAACAGGAAAGTAAAAGCAAGCAATGTAAAAGGCACTGAGAGTAACAAGTGGCCCAATCATTTCTTAGCAAAGGAGAGGCCTAGCAACTGAACTTATAAAGGTTAAAGCGTTCCTGAGGACACACGGGAGAGGTAGTCATGTGCTTTCGCCATATTTCGTATCGATACTATGTTATGTGTTGATAAGTGTTGAGTGGGTGGATCTATGCTAGTACACTCTCTAGACTAAGATGAGTGCACTCTTATGATTAAACACCTTGCAAGCATCCGCAAATACAAGATAGAATTTAAGGCAAAAGCCTAACCATAGCAATACGATCGAGGATCCATTGTTCCCTTATGCAAAAGCGTGCGAACTGGGGTTCAGGTTTCTGTCACTCCGGCAACCCACCGTAAGCATTCTTTGTACACAATGTATTCTCCTAGGTCCTTAATAAGGCGAAGTGTTGAGTGTTCGACTCACACAACACCACTAGTAGAATGACAACGCAACTTAAGTATCAAACAACACATATTACTTCAACAACATATGACTACTAACAACAAGACTCTCCCCATGTCCTCAAGAACTAAGGTAACTACTCACGAGACATAAAAGAGATCATGATCAGTGGAGATAAATGGGTGATAAACAATCTGGACATAATAATATTTCTCCAACAAAACTCAATAGCATTCACCACAAAGTAGTAATCAACACCGATGGAGTAGAGAGGATAGGTAGTACGAGTTACAACACAAGTTGCAATTGTGAGATGAGATTTGGATGAAGATGGAGATGGTGCCCGTGACGATGGTGATGACGATGGCGACGATCTCCCCTTCCGGGAGGTGATCTCCCCGGCGGAATCTGCCCACCGGAGATGGCTTTTTCTTCTCTGTAGGTTTCGGCCACGGAGCGGCGGCGGAACTCCGTAAAAACTCTCGTTTTTAGGGTTTTTGGATAACGGAGAGTATATAGGCAAAAGGGGGCAGCCGGAGGTGGGCCAGGGGCTCCAGGCGCCCCCCCGGCGCGGCCAGGGGGGGCGCCCCCAGGGCGCCTGGGCACCGTGTGGCCCCCCTCTGGTTGCCCTTTCGCATGTCTTCGTGATTCGTCCGGAAAATATCCTCCGCCAATTTTCAGGTAATTTGGAGGTATTCTTCTTCAGCAACTCAGCGTCCACTTTTTCCCGCTGAATCCTGCGTCTGCTGCTTCGGCACCGGAAAGTTGCAAACTGTGTAAAATAGGCCAAAACAACATGAGAACATCATCGTAATGTGAAATATATCAATGAATAAGGATAAATTATGATACAAAATAGTGATGCATTTTGGACGTATCAAAGCGTAATAAGAAGCCGAGAGATAAGGTAGTGATGACATTGGAAGGATCAGGCATGCCTAGTACATGCAAGAAGGCCAAGGATGAGGCAACCGGAAAGGAAGCTGCCGCATGCATTGCCTGCCAGGAAGCCATTGCCGCCGAAAACGTTGGGAAAGGTGATGGGCCGTATTGCAAGATCCATCGGACTAAAGGCCACGACCTTCAGGAGTGTTATCAGGTTGAGCATCTCATCAAGAAACAGAGGGCAGAGTATGACAAATGGCAGGAGCTAGGACCAAGTATGACAAAGGTCAGAAAGCTGCTGGCGGTAAGGGCCAGGAG